>JAECXH010000017.1:1395000-1840000 GCA_018152175.1 Drosophila jambulina
CATATTTTCAATTCTTTTATTCATGCCTCTAAAATTTGTATTAATGTCATCCGTTGTGCTTTTCAAAATATTAGCCGTAGAATCGACTATTGGCGTTTCTTTTTAACTCAACTCGTTAAGGCTCTGCTTACTAAATTCCTCATATTATTCTCCATTTGTGTTCTATCATCCTCACCCATAAAAAGATTCCACAATGTCATAAAGAGCTTGTTATTTTCCTCTACGTCTGAGATCTGGTTTTCTGTACTTTTTTGAATTAAAAAACACTGATCTTGGATCTAGGTATATTGCGGAGTTTTTATTTATCCTCTCTATTGAATATTTAGGCTTTTCAGTATTAGGCAATGCGTTAGAAAATTAACAACTCAATATAAACATTTTTGACATTCCTGATGTTGATCTAGTGTTGGCCTTTTTGGCAAAGGTTCGCAGCATAATCCCTAGACCGCAGGATTTCGCCCAGTTATTTAAGCGTTCCAAAGCTCCCGACATTCTGTTGCTTATGACGTCTGGGAATGGACTGATACTAGCAGCACTACGTCGTCGGCGTATGCTACCACCTTTACTCCACCACAATTGAGATCCTTCAAGATGTGGTTCATGTTGGTTAGCCACAGTAGATGCGATAAGACTCCGCCTGGGGTGTGCCTCTCTTTACTACTCGTGTGAGGTAAGTGCCATCCAGTTCGGCTATTATCGTCCTACTCGTGAGCACAGCACCTATCCACTCGCTGATGCATCTCTCAACACCTATCGAGTTGAGGGAGCCCAGGATGGGTTCGGCGTTCACTTTGTTGAACGCATGTTGCGCGTCCGACAGGTGACAACTCTCCGCCTTATCTCTTATATGTACGTCCATTAGCCTCTCCATCGTCTTCAGGATGAAGGATGTTAGGCTTATTGGTCTGTGGTCCTCTGCTAGGATATGTCCTCTCCTGCCAGGTTTTGGTATAAATATTACCTTCGCTTTCCTACACGGAAGCGGTATGTGCGCAAGGTTGATGCTCGCCTCATATATGGCTTTAAGCCACCTGCTGATACTATCCTTTGTTGCCTGTAGCATCACTGGAATAATACCGTCGAGGCTTTTATATTTATCGAAGGAGTCTATCGTTCATTGTATCTTTTCAATGGTGATATAGTCTCCAGTTGTCGTGTTTGTCTGTACGGCTCTTGAGCTTCCTCGCACCGAGTTTACACGCATGTTCCCTGGAAAGTGTGTGTCTACCAGAACCTCTAGGGATTCCTCGACTGACGTTGTTGACGTGCCGTCCGATTTGTTTATTAGTGATGGGCTTGTGTGACCATTAGCAAGGATCTTACTTAGTCTTGCCGTATCCTTTATGTCTTCTAGAGTTCCACAGTAGCTTTTCCAAGATTCTTTCTTGACTTCGTATACTGATTTTTTGCATTGTTTCTGTACCTTTCTATATGTTGCCCATTCTTTGGACCTCTTTCTCTCTTTCTGAGATCATTCATTTCTTTTGTCCACCATGGCGGATACTAATTCCTTAAGTATGATACCTTGCTTGTCTCGTTGAAGGAGTTGTTTAGATTATTCGTGAGGTCCTTTACCTCTTTGTCGAGGGCCTCTGTTGAGGATTGTACCTTTATCCTCCTGTTACTGACCTTAGCGTGGACAATTTCGCAAAATTTGCCCCAGTTTGTTTTCCGTGGATTACGTCTCGGTATCGTCTTGCTAGCCGATATCGATAACTCAAAGAATATGTACCTGTGATCTGAAAACAAATGTTGTAGCGACCCATTCCATTTTCCGATCGTATATTGGCTGTGTTATACGAGTGAGATCTAACACCTCCTCCCACCAGCAGCTTGACCACCGGCTCTGGCGGAACCTGATCGTCATGGGCCATGAAGGAGATGTAATAAGCATACCTATCCTATCCGCTGTCCCGAATCTGGCAACTTCTAGAGCCGATGTGCTGCGAGTCGAACAGAAAAAAGCGTTAAAGTGATTCTTTATTACTATACATGCTCTCGTTCTACCTGTCGATTTGGTGGATAATAGGGTGTATCCAGGCAGTGTCAGACCAGAAACTAGCTCGTCTCTGTCCATGGTTCTTGTTGTAGGGCAATGTCGATGTCCATCTCCCTTAGAAGGACCATCAGATTAGTTGAAGCGTGGGAGCTACGCTTCAGGTTAATCTGCACTACAGGCGTCATTGTTGTTTGTTGGTGTGGAGTTGGGCGACTTGTAGTCGATGATCATGTCATCCAACAACTTGTACCTGTCGTCCACCTCCTCTAGTAGTTCATCCGGTTCGGCAAGGAAGACCTTGATCTTGGCTTTCCTGATACCGTACCGGATCTTATGGTCCCTTTTTTCCAACTGCGACAGGCAGCGCTGTTTGATAAGCAGGAGAAATGGCTGGCTCGTCTTCATTTCTCTCTCTGCCTTAAGGATGGCCCAGTCCTCTTTATGGATACCAGAATTCTGTGCTCTCAGACACTGGAGCACCTTTGTATGGCCAGATTGCCCTAGTGGTAACCAGATGCGAGCTCTTGGTCTTCTGAAAATCTCCCTGGCGTGGACCAACCTAATCCTAAGGCCATTTCACGTGATGCTGATCTTGGCAACACTTTTTTTCAGGAATCTCCTCGAGAACACGTTGTCGCCCCTGATTACACGGTGCCCTCTCACCATGGCCGAAGAGTCGAAGGAGGGGATAGGACCGCCCGGTAGGGCAACCAACCTGTCAATCACCATGTCGGATAACTTGGCCTCTATCTCCCCCCACTTCTCTGCCAGCAGGCGTTCGTCGTCGTTAAGTTCATCCACCAGCGCCATAGCCAGACTGACTCTGGCCACCTCTGTGAACTTGTTCATCTGCTTGACAAAGGATGTGGTTCTAGCCTTTCCTTGGGCGTCCCTGGACCTCTGAGGTGCGCTAACGCTCACGTCCTGTGACCGTTCACGCTTCGCCTTCGGGGGTTGGAACGCTTCCGGGTTGGCGTCCGAAATCCGAAATCTCTGTGAGGAATTTCGTTTTGTTTGCAGCGTCCCTCGGTCCACCTTGCCTTCAGCCTCATTCTTCGCTTTCTTGCTCAGCATGAAACGGTTTTTGTTTGCTCAGCACGCCTCCTTTATTGTGTAAGCGGCTCATCTTTGCCGGTTCTTCTCCGGTGGTGCGCAACTGAGCCACCTGTGTGTGACATGGACTGAGGGGTGCTAGCACTAGTGTTATAAATCGGATCTTGTTTTTCATCATCAATTATCATATTTATCAGTACAGTTTCTTTTACAGATTGCTGACGAGGCCAAAGTGCCTTTGGGTTAGCTAGCCATTTCGGACATTTCCACCAAAGATCACAGTAGGTCTTCTGGTTAGACTCAACTCCCCTAGATGCTTAGTCTGCTGGATTATCGAGCATTCATATAAATCCACACAGTGTTTGTTAAATTCCGAATGTCAACCGTTCTTCTAATAAATTTGATCTTACTTCGACCACTGTTAATCCATGCAAAAATAATGGTCGAATCATTCCAATCATAAATCTCCGCCACATTTTCGATAGATCCCTTTAATCTTTGGATTAATTCACTTAGCAATTGAGCTGTAGACAACTCAAATTTAGGAATTGTCTAGCTATTATATTCACTTTATACCCAACTTTAGCATAGACTAGTGCTGCGTATGCTTTTTCGGAGGCGTCACCAAATGGATCCGTATGACCTTATAATTATTTAAACTAATCCATCTCGGGATTCGAATATTCTGTTTTCTTTATTTCTTTTATTTTTCCTCTTACTTTTAACTAGCAAAATGTACAATAGTGTTGGCAGGAGTTTAATTATGTAAATATGTGTTTGAAAGCTTGTGTGTAACGTTCTGTTTTTTCCGAGAGAGATCTAGTGGCTGTAGCTTTGCAAGTCTGCGAAGTGTACTCCTCTGCCTTAATCGTCTCGCTAGTATATTTGGGTGGAACATCAGCTTGTTAACGTAGTTGGTAGATTGCTGGTTAATAACATTTCCAACCAGTGGGACATTAAGGTCTCTGGCAATATTCACATTGCGGAGGTACCATTCAGCTCCAGAAATCATGCGTAGTGTTTAGATTTGGAATGTCTTGATTCTGTCTAAATTAGATTTTTCTGCAATGCGGTATATCTGTAGACCATACCTCCAAGTCGGGGCAAGGATGGCTTTATAAAGGCAAACCTTGTTTGCTTTTCTTCTAGGGATTTTTTGACCATCCTAGTGCTAAGGTATTTGTGTTCCTTGTGCTAGTCAAGCAGTTCGCCGTTCAAGGATATTCCCGGGCAAGAGTCCTTTCAAAGGGTGTGCGTTAAAACGGCACATTTGTCCGGTTTGATTCCAATGTTCCAACGGTATGACAAATTTTCAAAACGCTTTAAGTAAATCTGCAGCTTGTCAGTGGCATCGTAGACACAGCTAGCTCTGCTGAGAACCGCTGTATCATCAGCAAAAGTGACAAGCAAAAGGGACTGCCGTAATGACTTTGGCATATCGTGCGTAAAAAGGCTATAGAGAGTAGGGCCCAATGCACTCCCTTGCGGCACACCCGCCTTAATTCGTCTCCGGGTAGAGAGGGTACCATCCTGGACCACCCTTAAGGACCTGTCTGCCAGGAAGCTCCTGATTGTTTGAAACAGTCTTGAATTCAACAATACTTTAAGTTTGGCAAAGAGGCCATCGTGCCACACCCGGTCAAATGCCTGAAGCTACAACATACTGCTTACGATGGAAGCTATCATTCAGCCACTCGGTGCAGTTGCTCAGGAGTGCCGTACCGCACCCGGAATCCGAACTGATAAGGAGGTGAGCGTTTGCTTCACAAGTGGAGAATCCAGAGCCCTTTTGTGGATACAGCGTTCCAGCAGTTTGCCGAATGTCGTGAGAAGACTAATAGGTCTGTAACTGCTCAGATCCTGCGGTGACTTTCCAGATCTGAGGATCATAATGATACGAGCTCTTTTCCATGCCATAGCAACGTAGCCCAGCCTTAGGGAAGCATTAAAGATAATTAGCAATGCGATTATCAACATGATCTTTGACCAAGTCTTCTTGATTTAAAGCCGCTTGATATCTTCTTTGACTTCCGACAAGGTAATAGGAGCAGAGGAGGTTAAGCCAGAGTATCACCCATCAACTGCTGCCCAATAGGAGACGAGGTGGGAGTAAACCTCTCCTCCAGGTCCATGGCAAAAACCTCTAATCTGTTCTGCGTAGACTTAGTCCAGAAGCCATCCGTACGTCAAATGACCCGAACTAAGGTCTTGCTCATCCCGAATGGATAGA
This sequence comes from Drosophila jambulina, assembly GCA_018152175.1. Lineage (NCBI taxonomy): Eukaryota > Metazoa > Arthropoda > Insecta > Diptera > Drosophilidae > Drosophila > Drosophila jambulina. The sequence continues at coordinate 1,400,283 of JAECXH010000017.1, forward strand.
AGGCCATCAAGTATACCCCTGTACAGAAAGAAACCCAGACATGAAGGAGTGCATCTGTTACCGGAGGGATACCAGGTGGGTGAACAGAGCAATTCAGAGCGCGTCGTGAAGTGCAGAACCTTTTTTGTCAGCTCTATAGCTGCCGACCAAGCTGTCAAAGGAGTTGGTTAAACTCAGCATTAGTCAATCAACCTGAAGACGGTTGAGATATTAAGCCCTGACTGGGCATCAATAACTCCTTCTCGTCCATCTCCGACATCTTCTGGGGTTTAACCTCCCCCACGAGGTCCGAAGCACGGCGTTGAGAATTTATTTTAATACATGGTCGCCCGCTTTGCTTGACCTGGCGAGCGCGGCGGGCTAAAGGGGTTGTGGGGCTTTGAAGTTGTCGACCGTGGCTTCCCAACTAAGCCACGGCAAGGCCACTTACGACCTAGGGTTGCCCGGCCCTGGGAAGGCTCCGTTTAAACACAGCTGGATTAGTCCCTCAGCTGCGAACCTGTAAGCCAGCGAGCACGGGTCGCATAACACGCCTGACTTGAGGAGGGGCATTTTAAAGACTTGCCCAGGTCCGCCCGACTATCATTGAGCAGCATCCTCGATGGAACTCGACCAGGGACCTGCTTCCAACAGCCCCGCGGATGACACAGTCAAGCGTTGTTCCCCCTGTGTTCCCTATCTGCTGACGGCCAAAATTTAGTTTAAATTCAAATAAATCATATTGGACTTCACATATAAGTCCTACATTTTTAACACTTTCATTTTCAATAATATTCAGAACTTTATTATTCAATGTCTTCTGCAGTTGCAAATATCTTTAATTCATTGGAAATCCATTTTCTCAAATAGAATTCAACTTTTTGTAACTCTTGTGAAATTAACTTTATTAATATATTGGCTTCTTCTACCGAATCGGCTCCAATCATTAGATCATTCATATAGAAAATCAACCTAACCTATTTCACTTAAGGTAACATTTTCACATTCATCTACAATATCTACCAGAACTCTGGTAGCCAAATATGGTGCAGATGCCGTTTCGTACGTGACGGTTATGAGCTTGTACTTTTTAATTTTTTTTTTATCTGGAGAATTTCTCCATAAAGTATATTGATATTTTTGATCCCCAGTATCTATTTTTATTTGGCGGTACAGTTTTTCAACGTCTGCCAAAACAACAAATTCTCATTTTCTCCATTTAACAATAATGTCAAAAACATCCATTTGAAACCGTGGTCCAATCCACATTATTTCGTTCAAACTTTGTTTATTTGTAGTTTTTGCTGAAGCATCCAAATCTACTCTTCATTTGGTCGTCAGGCTTGAATCTCGTATTACAGCCTGGTGCGGTAAGAAATATTTACCTTCATCCTGCACTTCAACCATATGTCCTAAATCCATATATTTTTTCCAACATTCAGTATAGCAAACCTTAAGGTTTTCATTTCTTTCTAACAATTTCTCTAAATTTATATAACGTGCTATAGCTTGTTTTTTCAAATCTCCCTAGTTGACAGCCTCCTTGAATGGAATTAGCACAATGTATCGTTTATCTGAGTATTTCTTTGTAGTTCTAGCAAATTTTAGTTCGATATCATTTTTGTCTTCCTATTCAACTTCTCAATATCGATCTAAAACTTTTACTTCGGTCGTTTTAGCTACAATTGTTTCCTTTCTCTTGGAATTTTTGCATCCAGAAACAATCCACCCCAAATTTGTTTTTTGTCTAAGGAGCCCATCTATTCTATCACTCCATTCTGTAGAATGTAAGTATATAAATCAGCCCCAATAATAAGATTAATACGACCTGGCTTATTAAAATCGGGGTCAGCTAATTTATAGCTTTTCATTTTTCTTTATCAACATCAATTGAGCTGACTGGAAGAGCCTTCATTAATTTTGGGAGTATTAATGCTTCAATTTCTAAATTTTTAGGAGAATTTGAAATTGATATAATTGTTTTGTGCCTGGGGATGCACTTTCCTGTGGAAGATACTCCACTTATTTCAGTTTCAGATCTAGTTTTATGTAATTGTAAAATCTGCGCAGATTCTTTAGACATAATTTTCCTTTGTGAACCACTGTCAATCAAAGCTCTGAAACTTTAATATTTTCCTTTAGAGGGTTTTATTTTAACCCTAGCCGTAGCTAATAAGGCTCCGATGTCCTTAGTGTGTTTACTTTTTCTATTTTTTGATAATGTATATTAAGAATGCTATTGTGATTTTTTCTACAAATAAAACACGATATATCGCATTATTATGTACATGTTTTAAACATTTAAAACACAGTTAGGCTTTTTAAATTTTTTTCCATCCTTTCTGATGGGTTTAAATTTGTAATCTTTGCAAATGGGAAAGATTTTAACAGAAAATTCTTTCTTAACTATTTTTTCTTTTACAGGATTCTTATTCTGCTCTGAGCTTTTAAAATTCCAGAACGTCGGACAATAATTTGGTTTTTTGTTTGTTTATGTTTGGCTCTCATATAATTAGAGCTTCTTTATTACATTTTTTTAAATGACTTGTGCAAAGATTATATTCACTTCATCGGAAATACGTCCCAATCCTTGGAATCTCCAAAAAATGTGGGAACTTGTATTTTAGGTAGAGTTGGCAAATCATCAATTTATTTATTTGCAACATCTACCTTTATTGGCACACTTCCCTGAAGTTTAATTTTCATATAGTTAATGAGTGTCGAAATGTCGAAATCAATTTCTTCGAATCTCGCATCATAGCTCCTATCAGTGACATGAATTTGGGCGACTTCTTTAAATTCATAAATTTTTCCCAATAAAAGCTTAACTTTTTACACATTTGCAGAGTATTATTATTTTAGTCAGAAGTTTGCAACGCAGTGAAGAAGACATTTCCGACCCTATAAAGTATATATATTCTTGATTAGCATCAACAGCCGAGTAGATCTAGCCATGTCCGTCTGTTCGTTATCCGTCAGTGTGTCCGATTGTACGCAAACTTGTCTCTCCTCAGTCTTAAAGATATATGAATAAAATTTTGCAGATTCGTTCTTGTTTATTCTAATTTCAAAATTGTTTACCTTATCCACCTGAATTGCGTTAAGAGTTTCTTCTAAGTAACTATCTAACTGCCTTAGTGCTTTTTCTAAATGAGAACCCTCTGCCTTACTATTGTCTGCCTTTTGTAATGGTCATCAAATCTTTTAAGGATGGGTTCTGCTTTTGTGGCTGCTGCTTTTGTTGCTTCTGCTTTTGTTGCTTCTGCTTTTGTGGCTGCTGCTTTTGTTGCTGATGGAGTTCTAGCAGCTGTGGTCGTCCGTCCTTCTATTTTCGTTTTTGTATTTCTTTCATTAAATAGTTTTTTGTTTTTACTTTTGTTTTGCACTTAGAGTTTTGATTTTTTCGATAATTTTTTTTACACTTGGATTAGGTTTTGTAGGTTTTATTTTTTGTGATTGATAAAGTTTTTATTAATTTTGATTTTAATTGTTGATCACTTAGAACACTTTTCGATGTTTTGGCCTCGAAAAATAACGCCCACAATGTTTATTTATTTTTATTTTTGTCGATTTCTCGAAAACAAAAAATGTTGTACCAACCAATTATAATGTTGAAAAATTTTGTTTTAAAAACAATAAGTTACTCTTTTTGTATCTTTTTGCTTTTGAATTTATACTCTGTTTTTTACAATAGAGAGGGAAACAAGAGTTCATTTACACGCGATCTGATCTGATACACGAAAGTGCAATCAAAATGCTTACTCGTGCCTGATCTCAGATCTCAGCTGTTTATGTTTTTTGTATTAAATGACAAAATGTATAATTAAATTGGGTTTTTAGTATTAAGTAATCAAAATAATACAACAAATCAAAATATTTTTGCTTTTTTCATATATTTGTACTTATATTTTAAAAATGTATAATATTTTAAATTGATAAAAACTATAAAATAAAGATAATATTGAATAAATATTGATTCTTTCACTTTGATAGCCTATACTGAGGAAAATAAGTCGGCGTGGCACATTGTCTAGTACATTTATAAAATTTACCACAATTAATTGTCAAGTGTTGTTTAATATTTATTTTTTTTACCTTATTGCACTGTAGGGCAGCTCCAGCTGTCATTTCGTAGTTCGATATAAGCATAAATTAAGTCAGGTATGCGCAAACGAACAATTTAAACCTTTGCAGGGTATTAGATTATTAGTCAAAAGATTAAGATACAGAGATGGAGTCATTTCCGAGCCTATAAAGTGTATATATTTTTGATCAGCATCGATAGCTGGAGTCGTCTGTTCGTCCGTCCTAATTTTGATTTCTACCCAAACTTGCTCGGTTTAAAAGCTTTCTAAATAAAACTTTGCAGTCTTTGACTATTCTCATTATCATATAAGTTTGAATGAAGCGTATTGAACGTCTTTATCATATGGTTGCCATATAAACAGTCAAACTTTTTTGAAAAAAAAAAATATATATATATAAGTGCCCTTTTTAAACATATTATATATTTTTAAAAATGTCGCCATAAGTGCCCTTCTTAAACATATTATATATTTTTAAACATGTCGCCATTACGATTTCACATAGCTGCAATGGGAAAGTTCGGGCAATCAATAGAAAAAAATATATAACTTCGCTCTATTTCATAATACTTTCATCTACTCCGAGCCATTTTTTAATTTTTAAAGAATTTCGGTTTTAATATTATATCATATAGATACCATAGAAGCGATCCATAAATGTAGAGGAATGTGCATAAATATTAATGTAAATATAATATGTATAGGTGAATGTGAAAAAAGGAGCTATTTCTGGTAAGGTAGTTTTAAGGTTGGAATTTAGCTCAATCTAGCCAAAATCTCTTTACAGAAAAATGTATATTTATAAAGATAAAACAAGGGTCTTCGATGAACGGTGGTCTGACGTATGGTGAAGGTAGTCAGCCACCGGCTTACAGAAGTAAGAACGGCTTTGATTTGGTATTGTAATGTTAGAATGGGCCCTAAGCCCACAATTATTCGCTTTTAGTTTCTTCATCTTCAAGGATCGTTTATTTTCTTTTACACCTAATGTTTCATGTAAAATATTTATTTGTGAATGTCACTCGACCACCGGATTTTTGATGCCGCTCCTGCTCGTTCTTAGCACCTTCACGTGGCGCTGCACAGTGGTAGCTCCAAAGGCCAAAAAAAAAAAAGTCATTGCAACAAAAATGTACGAAAAGTAAATGCGACTGTAAAATGACCAAGCTTCTTAATGGCAAACCAGATTTTTCTGGAAACCTACCGGGGCTTTCCAAAAATTGAATTAAAGCTGTAAATTCGTGCTCATTTCAGAGCGCGAATCGGGATTTTTTTAAAGCAAAACGAACTTTGAATTGGTCAGATCATTAATTTCTTGTTCAAAATAAAATGTAGTGTAACGGTTTTGAAGGTGAAGGTATTTCCTTTAATATTAGATGTAATTTAATATATATTAAGGTTAATTTTTGTTCTTATTACATTAGGGAGAACAAATACATGTTTTATGTGTGCATTTTAAACGTATTTTGTATGTTGTTCCCTGGGGGATCATAAATTACCACCCCTCAGACTCCCATCAATGTTTCCCCCCCAGGGCGTCAGGTTCAGATTATCGGCCGATAATGGCAATCCAGACAATGTGTCTGAATTGCCGAAAGCCCTTACAGTTGTTCCACCTACGAAAAAAGTATTTGTTTCGCGGCTTTCCCCTGATCAGACATCGGAAGATATAATAGCCTTTATTCAAGGCAAAACTAAAGCCTCCCTCTTCATCTCCTGATATTCTGTATTCTGATAGTCTCTCGTTTGCTTCTCAGGTTATCGTGTTCACAGAAACATAGTTAAAGGCAGAGATTTTGAGCTCCAAATTTTTTCCAGCTAGGTTCACGGTATACCGACTGAATCGGCCTATCAGACATGGGGGTGGTGTCCTCATGCCGGTTGACTCCAGTATCACGTCTGAATTATTAACTTTTGAGGAGTGTGAAGCTATCAGTTAATGGTAGCTCCATTTTATTACTTGTTCCTACATTCCTCTCTTGTCGGAACTTTCTATTTATTGGAACCATCCTTCTGCTATCCAGATGGTCTCCAATCGTCTTTCGGATAAGGACCACTTAGTATTGATCATATTTCGTGCATGGTAAATAAAGCCAGAGGTGTGCTAGGATTCATTAAACGGAGGTCGAAAGAATTCAATGAACCCTATGTTACTAAATTTATTTATATTTCTTTAGTTCGTTCCATCTTAGAATATGGATCTTGCTTTTGTAGCCCACAGTATGGGGTCCACAGTAAGCACATTGAGTCGGTTCAAAAGAATTTTTACTTTTCGCTTTACGCGGTTTAAACTGGGATGCAAACCAGAGGTTACCCTCGTATTCCAGTAGACTCTTACTAATCAACTTACCAACCTTGTCTAACCAAAGAACCTTGCTTGCATTACTTTAATTTACAACCTAATCCATGGTGACGTTGAAAGTGCTGACTTGTTGGTCAGCTTAACTTTCACGTACCAAGTAGAAATACTAGATCTTATATTTCCTTAGTTTTGCGCCACTGTAGAACGTCATTTGAATTGAATGAACGCTTTAGAGTCTTATGTGCAAATTATAACGATTTGTACATAATAACGTCTGACGTAGATACCCTTCCCAAACTAAAAATTTTAATCCTAACCCACTTAACACGCATGCAAGCATGCAAGTCACTTCCTCGAATTTTTTTCTATACTTTAATTTGTCGCGCCTACTAACACCTAACACGAACAAGCACGTGCATGGTGTCAAACGGGCCACTTGAATGTACTGATCGTAGTGCATCAACGTCCATTAATAAAAAATAATAAAGGTATAGTTATGACCCCACAAAAATCCACAAATAGAGATATAAAAAAATTAAGAGTATCATACTAGAAAAATTTTATGAGTTGACACAAAAAAGGATTTGTTTGATAGATTGTTAAGACATTTTTATGAAATGGGCAAAGAAAACTACAATGCACAAATAAAACAAAGTTGGTTAACGTCGTGTATTTGTTGCTAGACGAATTAAATACATAATATATGAATTTGTAATGGTTTTTACTTTTAGAAACTAAGATTGGTGAGCAACGTTCTCATTAAGAGGATAAATATTAAATTAATTTAATATTTTTAATTTTTTTGTATGGGAGCTATGAAATATAAGTCTCTGATTTTAACCAAATTTGATCGTGCACCAAACACATAATATGTAAAATTGGTTAAGATATCTTAAAAAACAAAAAAGTTTTTCATGCAAAATGTTGATTTTTAACCGAGCATTCCTATAGCAACTAAATGTATGATATGGACGTACTATATACCCAATTTTTTGACTGTAGAATATTTTTCTTGAGTTTTTGTATTAATTTGATAACAATATGTTAACTAGAAATATTTTTGCCCGCGCCTCAATACAAGTCTAAACACTTTGCTGTGGCTACCTTAATAAGAAACAACTACTTAAAAGAAACAAAATCAATATTACTGGATTAAAGGAATTCTTGAAACTTAAAAATAAATGAAACACGTTCCTCTATCGGAAATGATTCTACGAGTCCTACTATGGTATTCGAAATTTTTTTTAACGAGCAATTGATTTTCTTAGTACTGGGGGAGATTCCAGGATTAAAATTAACAAAAATTTTAAACGCATCAATTATCACCAACAAGTGCTTCGGGACTAAATATAGAATGCTTGGTAAACAATTTTTTATAAACCGGCTTACTTTTCATACCAGGAAACCAAAATTTCTCTTCCAGTTTATTGACACAATCCAATCTTTTCCTAATGAAATCTCCTTGGTTTCTTCTCGGAACATACTTTCACAGTTTCTCATTAAAGCTCGAAATATACACTATCCCATCTAGCAAAACAAAATTTTAAATTTCATCATTCTCCAACTCTCGCACTCGACGTTTTTCGGGATCTCTTATGTGTTCGGTCTTCAAAAGTAAATCAATTTCATAAGGTTCTGCACATAGTATTCCTTCTTTTTAAACTACAAAGTACAGCACATTTCCTAGGTTAACAAGGTCTCGTAGTTAAACAAGGTTTAAAAAAGTCCATACAGCTTACAAGGTTCAATAGTTTCACAAGGTTCACAAAGCATAGAAAATCCACACCGCTTACAAGTTTTCATAGTTCTATAGATTCGCGAGCTTCAGTAATTGTACAATGCTAACAAGGTGCGCAAGGTGCAGTGGTTATACAAAGTGTAGTTGGACCACGAAATTCAAAAACACTAGGCTTAACAGGACCACAGGACTTAACGGGACCATAAGGCTTAGCCGAAACGCAAGGATTAACGGGACCACAAGGTTCGGTAAGGCCACTAGGTTCAAAAGGTGTCACAGCTCTTGACTGAATCGGACACGGATCAGAAATGCCCTCCGTTTTGCTTAGGAACTCTGTTTGCACACTAAATGGATAAACATGGGTCATGATTGACCCCAGCCTATGGGCTGCAGAATAATTTAAACTTTCCAAATTAAGGGACCAACCCGTAATATGGGGACTTATAGATCTTTTACTCTGGGTTTGATCCAAGGAACTGCAATTCGGCTGCTTTCAAAAAGTATAATGCTCTAGGTAACGCAGCAAGGCGTTTATGATTGCCAAGGGTTTAAGGTCAAAACTATGTTAACGAGATTCGGCTGCAGTGTCATATTATATATTATATATATTTCACGGATATTTCTGCTTCAACGCCTATGTGGTGAAAGTCACTTTTAAGATCTATTACGGAGAATACGGATTTACCCTCAAGGTATTCTAAACAATCTTCAATAAGGCGGATGATTCTATTGGCTTAAAGATCATTTACGGTTTCGGAAACTATTAATCTCTCACGATATAACAACTTTCTAGGACGCAACAAAAAGGTGTAGAATCAGTAAGACGAATACATACCTCCCTTTACTTTTTGTTATGTTATTGTTTATGCCCTAGGATAATGTAATGGATTTAATTAAAAATAACTGATTGAGACCCCTTTTAATAACAGTTTTGCGTTAAACTAATTTCAGTGATAAGAGTCTAAGTACATCTCTGCCTAGTAAAATAGGGTTTGGTAGTATAAAATTAGAAATTAAAAAAGCTTTAATGCTATAATAATCTTCTTGAAACAAAAGATAAATCCTCTGTCAAAGTGCTTAGGCCGCTTAGGCTACGAAAATTACTTTGGACTCTGCTGACGACTTACTGGGCCTTCGGTATCTAGTAATTCAAAAATATGATCAATATCAATGCATCCCACTTTGCTAAGTAATGCAATATAAGAATTTCTACCAATTTTATTGCAGGAACCTGCCGCAATGGTGATCGGGCTGTGATCACGCAGCTCATCGAAAGAATCACAATAATACAATGGAGCTGCGCAACCGGTATGGTCATGCAGACCATCAACTAAGTATTTTATGATGTCTGTGCTCTCAAGGGTTCCTTGCTCAGCAATATAGCGCATCGGAATGAAATACTGCAGCATCGATACATTTGTTCGAATTGAACGGCTATGCAACTGTTTTGCCACCTTTTGCTTAGTTATCTGGAGTCCGAAGGTTCATTGAAAAGTTTCGCTTAACTCCTCCTTTCGCTATACTCCTATATAAGCGGGCCGATCCTTCGAGCCTAGTGGCCAACGTTGTTTAATTCGTTCCGCCAGCTGGAAGTCTCGAATCCATACATAAACGGACATATTAATTTTCGCTGGGTCGCCAATGTTAAAAATGGGTTTGCAGTCCAACGAATTGCCTTCCAAGGCGGCAATCTTCGCCTTCAAAACAGCAGGATCCTTTCCTGCTATATACAGCGTCACCTCGTGGCCAAAACATAAGCTGTTTTCCTTTATTAGGCAAACTAATATCAGATTTAAAGAGGTATTATTGAGCTTAACTAAAAAGGTAAAAAGAAGCTAATTTTGGCAAGCCAAAGGCGGAGATACTTTGCTCAGAAGGTTTTCCAAATATGTCTTCTTTTTAAAATAACTCTGTTTTTAAATCTTAAGTCTGTGCACCGACAAGGCTAATACCATAAATATAATAACAATGATATCACTACTTTCTTTTTTGTCCCGCCTTATTCGGATCTCCCTGGATTAGTTAAGAGTTGAGTCGTCTTAAAATATTAAAGTCATGGTAAAATTATAATCTCCGATTCACAATTCCACTTTTCTAGCTATTTAACGGTTCGGTCATACTTCACTGTGATGAACACGCAGTGTTCTCTCAGAATTCAAATCAGATCTATAAGTTTCTATCTAGAAGTGGGGCCTTATTCCCTTTAAGTTTTTTGTTTTCAGCGGGGAATAGTGTCTTAACTATTGGTCCATTAGCCTTCCCACCAGCTTTGACATTGTGTTCTAAAGTTGAGCTTCTTCATCACGGGTCATTGTTGACTTGCCTGCAGAGGTATTTTTATATCTCCGTTTTACTTCTCCGAATGACAGTATTTATGTTTACGGTAAGCAGTTTTTAAAAAACTTCAGTCAAGTTAGCGAGTCTACTTTTTTTTGCTTTTTAATACCTTAACTTCCGAGTGATTTTTTGAAATGAGCAATTGTTTCAGCTTTTGCTTCTGAATTTGTTCTGAAGTCAGAGTCAAAGCATAGTCAACAAAAATCAACAAACAGCTGCAGTCGCCTGTTTCATATTTTTGCTTTCTGCTTTGCTGTTGTTGTTGCCCCCTTAAAGGCATATTTTTCAACAAAAATAGTCAAAAGCCGAATGTATTCTTTTCGACTGTGACTTTCGACGACTTCCGAAAGTTGTAGTTTGCTTCAGCGCCAACTTGCGTTTACGACAAAAGCAACAGCAAAGCAGAAAGCAAAAATATGAAACAGGCGACTGCAGCTGTTTGTTGATTTTTGTTGCTTTTTGATTTTTGACTATGCTTTGACTGTGACTTCTGATTTGTTCAGAAGCAAAAGCAGAAGCAAAATCATTTGAAATGAAACTTATTTCAGTTTTTTAAATACTGACGGTAAGTACTTCGATGTGAAATACGTAAAACGTTATATATATTTTCACTACTCGATTGAGTGTCGCTATTGCACATACATTAGTTAGCATTCCGATTTTGGCTGCCATATTGCAATTTCTGCGGCCTCTAGAGTCAGCTGGTGCCATACCCCATTCTTGAGTTAAAATCTCCCTCTGTTATAAGGTTTCCTCTAATTCGTCTTGCGTTATTTTCAATAGTCAGATTTCGTTTGGAAAGTCTGAATGTCTTCACTTTTTGTCAGAAACCAGCTAAATATTGTTCTGGTTCCTATTTGTATTAGAACATGGCATATTTCCCTGTTGTCGTTTCTATATGAAACTCTTGTAGGGTCCGGGATCCATTTTGCTACATTCTTCTTGTTGTCTTCTAACCAAACAGCTTCATCCTGTTTCTTATATTGTTCGTTTGTTGTTTTGCTTTGCAGTACAATTTAGTGTAGCTTCTGCTTGTATGCATAAAGAATCTTCGCAGTCCCTGGGAGATGTTTAACATCGGTCCTGTTCTCTAATGTGTATTACAACATTTCGGAGTTTTTGTGCAAGTCTTCATTTCCACTTTTACCACATTCGATGCAGAGGTCTCTCCAATCCGGTCCGTGGCAATTCTTTTGCAAGCTGTCATCCTCGAAGGTAGTGTCACAAAGGCTCTCCTGAGCTATTTACTCCTGTCAAGTGTATTAGAATCTCTGGGCTTGTGTCACCTATACCTGCTTTAGTTACTTTGTTTGTTTTATCTTCTTGTGTGATGCAGTCAATATCTCAAATTTCCAGTTTAAGCAGTTGCTTCATGGTCTTCACTGTTGCGCAACCTTTGAGTCTATACTTTATGTTTTCAAATAAGTTTTCTAGTTCCAAGATCATGTTGCCTGATTTCGTTTTTGTACCGACAGTTTATTTTCACATTTTTCGTAAGTATCAACTTCTCGGGATAGCTTTTTCATTTTACTGGTCAGACTAAAACGGCTGCTGGCCTAGTAGGCATTCTTGCGTCAGGCTTGTCTTTTATACCTTTAGCTTCTTTAATTTTACTTTCTTTTTCCCTTTCTTATATGTAAGCCTTTAAAATCCGATATTTGACTGCTTTTTCTCAACTTTTGTTCGGCTCTTGAGATGCCAGGCTTGTGGTCTCTCTTCTTAAATGACAAAAGAGGGATTTCGCTCGATTTATTGCCGTATATATGACAATTAAAAAATCAGTTCTGAAGTGCCATCCTTGACGTTCATGCTAAAGTTGCTTAATTTTTTTAAAACACTAAAAAGGTCTTTTCTTATTATGCCTGGTTACCCTGCCGTGGGGAACTGTGAGTCGGTGACTGTTTAAACATACTTTAAATGGGAATCCATTCATCTGCTCCTGCATTCATCTGTACCGATGCTTGCTATTGTTTTTTTTTGGCTGGGGCGAATGAGACATTATCCTAAAAGCCGTTTCTGCGAAATGTCCCTCTAGCGTACTAAGGTAACAGAGTGCCGCATACATCAGGCCGAGATCAGCGATTTGAAGAGGTTGTTAAGCCGTTATTCGATGGTCCTGCCATGACTAGGGATCGCAGGTGTGTCAGACCCGTCACCCGGGAATATTATTAGGCTTCACAAAAATTGTAGCAAATTGTATGCCAACAACAATGAAGGAATCTCTAAATTCTTACCCAAAGCTCTTTGAAATCAGTCAACATGTAAGTAAGAATTTAAATCGGAATGAAAACTTTGGGACAGCTGAACAATTCAAGTTCCTTTTCTTTCTAATGCATTCGTAGCCTTATTTAGCGTATGACGCGGGCGCAGAGTGACAGTGCATGGTAGCAGAAAAAGAAAAGTCTTTCACTGAGTAAGGTCTTTTCGTTTACCGGAACAATAAGATTGGAAAAGAAAATCATACATACAAGTTTAAGTAAAAAATAAGAAAGTTTCAAAGGAGAAAGTTAAGGCTGTGCGGGAATCGAGATTCAGTTGCCTGGCAGAGACGAACAGGATTGACTGTGTTCTAGAAATTGTTAAATAATGGAGTTATTCGAGTTACCTACACATAAATATTACATACATACCATTTTTTTTAAGAAAGACCTCAAGCAATGGAATTAGCATTGAGACCTTTTGTGTGCATGACGCCAGTTTATTGGAATAAAAGTTATGCCATATTCAAGCTTGTTTTTCCAACTAGTCGACCTACGGATCGATCGCCTCTGCCTGCGTCTGCACTATAAAATCTTCATATAAAAAAAGCATTTAATATAAAAAATAAAATATTTTACATATTTGCCGACTATTTTCGGACTCCGTTCGTTAGGGCCGGACATTTACAAATGAGATGCTCCAAGGTTTCGGTTGCTTTGAATTCATCACATTTTCGGCATTTGTCGTTGTCAGTGTTGCCCAACTTGACTGCATGCGCCACAGCCAGGCAATGGCCTGTGAGAATTCTCACTAGCAGTCTGCAATCTTGGAAGATGCAGCACGGAGTTAATCGTTATGCTCTTTGCACATGATCTTTGATATTTTGCAGTTTGTAGAATATCTCCTCCATCTGCTCTTTGATCGTGCGACCGCCCATCTCTCTAGTTCAATTTGGAGCGTTCTTAGGGAAACTGGAACGTTTTCTGTTCTTTTACTAGTCAGTCTTCCTTTGCAAGTTCGTCTGCGGTCTCATTACCATTTATGGCATGGTGGCTGAAAACCCAGTAGATTCGCATTGACTTAGTCGTGCCACGGGTATCTAGTGCCTTCCTGTTTGCCAGTGCAGTTTTGGAACTGACCGCTGAAATTGATCGCCTCATGTGGCTCTGCTCTGAGCAAGCTCTGCGGCTTTCTCGATGGTGTATACTTTCGCCTGAAAGATGCTGCATTAGCTTGGTAGCTTATACGACAGCCGTATCTCAGGGTCTGTGCAGTATATGCCCGCTCCAACTCCTTTCATCTTGGAGCCGTCGGTGTAGATATTGAGGTGTTTAGCATGACCATTTCCCGATGCAATCAGGCTTTCGCCGCTGGAGGGACCGCGCCCCCGGTGATTTCCGTTTTGTCCCCTGGGGGATCGCTAATTACGATCCCTCAGACTCCTACCAAATTACCCCCCCCAGGGCGTCAGGCCCGGATTACCGGCCGACATTGGCAATCAAGACAATACGTCTGCATTGCCGAAAGCCCTTACTGTTGTCCCACCTACGAAACAGATATTTGTTTCCCAGCTTTCCCCTGATCAGATAACGGAAGATGTAATAGCCTTTATTCAAGGCAGAACTAAAGCCGACAAAATGAAAAGTAAGGTGGAAAAATTCAAATTTTCCTATGCTAGGGACATTTCATCTTTCAAGATAAATGTCCCAAATGAGCTCTTTGACATAATATGCTCTACCAAATTCTGGCCGGAGTATATTGAAGAGTTTGAAGCTAAGAAAAAGAAAAGGCGGCCTGTAGAAATAAGTCTTCCCAGGCCTGACCAGACCACTACGCCCTCTACGACACCCTCTCCAAAAAACTAACTGACTCCCTCTTCATCTCCTATCAGAATGCAAGAGGTTTACGTAGTAAGCTTCCCAAATTGTATTCTGATAGTCTTTCGTTTGCTTCTCAGGTTATCGTGTTCACAGAAACCTGGTTAAAGCCGGAGATTTTGAGCTCCGATGTTTTTCCAGCTGCGTTCACGGTTTACCGAGTGGATCGGCCTATCAGACGTGGGGGTGGTGTCCTCATAGCGGTTGATTCCAGTCTCATGTCTGAATTAACTTTTTTGATTAACTTTTAAGGAGTGCAACGATGTTGAATTCCTTTGTGTGAAGCTATCAGTTAATGGTAGTTCCATTTTCATTACTTATTCCTACATTCCTCCCTTGTCGGAACTTCCTATTTATTGGAACCATCTTTCCGCTATTCAGATGGTCTCCAATCGTTTTTCGGATAAGGACCACTTAGTAGTTCTTGGTGATTTTAATATCCCAGGGGCTATTTGGTCCTCTAATAATTCCACAAACTCACTTCTTACTACAACACAGCATGATTTTATTGCTGGCTTGTTTGACATTTCGCTGTCTCAAGTCAACAATGTACGAAACTCTTTAGAGCGCATGCTTGATCTCTGTTTTGTTTCAGATCCTGCGAGAGTTAGTTTAGCCAGGGTGGCGCCGCTGACGCTACCCGAAGATCCCTATCATCCTACTTTCGATGTGACCCTCGATGTTGGGGCCGACTTTCAGAATATATCTGACCGTCCAGCCAAAAAGTCCTTTGTTTTCGCAAGGCGGACTTCGAGCAGCTGAATAATCTTATATCTGATTTTAATTGGTCCGATCTATACATGTGCACTGACATGGCGGAAGACGTCCATATTTTTTTCAGTGCCATGAGTTCATATTTTACTGAGTGTGTTCCGTTATATTAAAAACAAAAAGTCTAGGCTGTATTCTAAATTTAAACGCTCCGGTTCTCAATCTGCTCTATCCTTTTATTTATCGGCTTGGTTAAGCTTCACCGTGTTAAACGCGCAATGTTACAAAAATTATCTTGCTCGTTGTAGGGCCCAGTTTTCTCAGGACCCAAAACAGTATTATAATTTTGTTAACACTAAACGTAAGCCAGTTACTCATCCTTCCTCGCTCTCATTTGAAAATACAACCGTAAATAATGATCAGGCAACGGGCGATCTATTTGCGCAGTTCTTTCAAACAACATATTCAAACTCCACAGGCTCAAACCAGACTTATTCTTACATCATTCCCAAATCGAACTTAATTTTCAGTCCTAGTTTAAACGAAAGCTCTATTCATTCAGATCTTCTCCGTGTTAAGCCAGTTTATTCGCCAGGTCCCGACGGATAACCTTGCTGTGTGCTTAGGTATTGTGGCGACGCCCTGTGCAATCCCCATTTTGAAATTTTTTACCTAATCCTTAGAAACCTCCCACTTTCCCCTTATTTGGAAGGAGTCGTTTGTCATTCCTCTTCACAAAAAAGGTAGCAAATTGGATTCCAACAACTACAGAGGAATCTCTAAGCTGTTGGCTATCCCAAAACTTTTCGCAAATATCATTACTCCACATTTGCTGCACCTTTGCATTTTCTCCATGTCAGCATGGATTTATAAAGCGAAGATAAACTACTACTAATCTTTTGGAGCTCACTTCCTTTATTATAAAGGGCTACCATAACAACTTTCAGACAGACGTAATCTATACTGAATTCAGTGAAGCATTCGACTCTGTTAACTATTCTCTTCTTGTTCGGAAACTCGATTTAATGGGATTTCCGGTTGATCTTCTTAGATGGATCTCTAGTTATCTGAATGGCCGGACGCAAATGGTCCCTTTTTAAAAATACTTTATCAAACGTTCTCAGGGTTACTTCTTGCGTCCCGCAAGGGAGCCATTTGGGACCCTTGTTGTTCACATTATTTATTAACGACCTGCCCAAAGTGCTGACTAACTCCAGAGTGCTTATGTACGCGGATGACGTCAAACTTTGTGTGCAATATAAGGACGCTTCTTGCCAGTCAGATTTACAAACAGATCTTAATAATTTTCAAACATGGTGCCGCGTTAACTTATTAAAATTAAACGGATCTTAATGCAAGCTAATGACATTTTCTCGTGTCGTTCCCAAGCTCGCAACTTATTTGCTGAACTGTCGCTTTTTGGAAAGAATTGATATAGTTGATAATTTGGGAGTTCGCCTGGATCCTAAACTTAACTTTATTGATCATATTTCGTGCATGGTAAATAAAGCCAGAGGTGTGCTAGGATTCATTAAACGGAGGTCGAAAGAATTCAATGAACCCTATGTTACTAAATCTATTTATATTTCTTTAGTTCGTTCCATCTTAGAATATGGATCTTGCTTTTGTAGCCCACAGTATGGGGTCCACAGTAAGCACATTGAGTCGGTTCAAAAGAATTTTTACTTTTCGCTTTACGCGGTTTAAACTGGGATGCAAACCAGAGGTTACCCTCGTATTCCAGTAGACTCTTACTAATCAACTTACCAACCTTGTCTAACCAAAGAACCTTGCTTGCATTACTTTTATTTACAACCTAATCCATGGTGACGTTAAAAGTGCTGACTTGTTGGTCAGCTTAACTTTCACGTACCAAGTAAAAATACTAGATCTTATATTTCCTTAGTTTTGCGCCACTGTAGAACGTCATTTGAATTGAATGAACGCTTTAGAGTCTTATGTGCAAATTATAACGATTTGTACATAATAACGTCTGACGTAGATACCCTTCCCAAACTAAAAACTTTTATTCTAACCCACTTAGCACGCATGCAAGCAAACAATCTGGCAGCACGCCAGTAGTCCCTTCCTCGAATTTCTTTTCTTTACTTTAATTTGTCGCGCCTACTAACACTTATCATGAACAAGCACGTGCTTGGTGTCATACGGGCCACTTGAATGTACTGATTGTAGTCCAGAAAAAAAAATAGTTTGCTGAATAGCGTTATCGAGATAAAGCAGTCGTACACTTATGCGCGTATGACTAGGCTTTGCCGATCTGCTCCTAGCATACTCCCCCCGTTGGAAGAGGTAAGGTTCCAACTATATCGGAATCGATGGGCAGAGCGGCTAGTTTGGCGACGGCTCTCTTGATCAGACCCGCAGCTGTACGGACCAAAGCTACTCTGATGACGCTGTAACCGCAGGGTATGTTTTCCTCGATGCACCTAAGCTGCCATCTCAATGGTGAATTGTTGTCCTCCTTCAGCACCACTATGCTTCCAACCTTGATGTTGGATGTTTCGACTCGCCACTTGCTCCTTTCTTGAAGCAGTGACAAATACTAGCTGCTCCATTTTTTTCAAGAAGTGTTACTGTACTTGGGTCACCCGCTGCCACCTGCTGAGGCGGCCTTCGCAAAGATGAGTAACATTAGACTCAGGAAACTTCGTGTAGATGGAAGCCTTTAGGAAACGAGCCGGAGCTAGTACCTCAAGGCTTTCAACATTTTCTGAATTTGGACGAAGTGGACGGGAGTTAAGGATGGAAGAAATCTCATAGGCAAGACTTCTTAATTCATCGAAGACTAAGATGGATGCACCGACGACTCTGTAGAAGTGATATTTTGCCGACTTCACAGCGGCCGAAGTGCGGGGCACGCGGAGGGATAAACTTCCATTCGATCCTATCAGCTAAACAGGTAGAAGATATCGATGCCGTGTGTTGCTCGCTCAAAAAAAGCTCCTTTAGCTCGGCAAGGTCGCTCTTTGCACCGACAAAGTTCGTAGCATTGTCACTTCAAATGATACGCGGACTGCCTCGAAGGCTGATGAATCTTCTCAACGCTGCGATGAAAGAATCCGTCGTGAGATCCTGGACCACTTACAAATGAGCGGCCTTCGTGGAAAAGCAGACTAAAACAGCGATGTAGCACTTGCCTTATTTCTGGTCTCTGCCTTATAATAGAATGGCCCACCCCTGTAGTACGAAAGGCTCGATTTGCTGGCAGGCTACCCATGACGTGCTCCCAAGTCACAGGCTTTATTCGGAAACATTGGACGCATTTATTGATAACGCTGACGACGCAGGGACGGCCAATTCGACGAACTTTGCAGAAGGAATGGAGTCCCGTTAGCCCAAGGGGAATGCTCCAGCAATTCTCTCGGGGTACATCCTCGCGATACGACGTCAGACGGGCTTAAGTTTAAGCCCGACATGCCAAGTCATGTCTTTCGTCATCTCCCAAATTTTCGTGATTCTGTTCGATACGAAAACGTTAAACTCCCTCGGAGGTTGCCGAAACCACGCTAACACAATAGACGAGTCTGACCAACAAGGAAAGGCGCAATCGAAATCTATGGTGTTCTTGACGATTACGACTGGCTCAGCCAATAAAAGCGCTGCGAAATTGTTAAGGTCTTCAATGGAGCTACTCTTGACTTGGCACAGAGCAGATGGACTTTTAATTCTCCATTGGTCTCTGATCGCAAGTATAAACACGCTCCATAAGCTGTAATGCTAGCATCGCAGAATCCATGCAACTCAACGGAAGCCCTTGGTTGTAGTATATATCGTGGAAATTTTAAGTTCTGTACGACCGATAACTGTGAGGTCAACTCCCCCCATGACGAAAGAATGGGCTCTGGCCCATGTTCGCACTCCATAGGGATTGCAGAAAGATTTTAGACTTTGGGACAATTGGAGTTATTAGACCAAGCGGATCATAGAATTTGGCTATTGTTAACCCTCTTGGTGGGTTGTTGATTGATTGGCAGTTGCGAAAAATTAAATAGGAATTGATCAGAAAATGGATCTCAGACGAGCCCCAATGCCTTGGCGATATCCGATCCATCGTGAAATTTGATTAACTGCTTCTTGTCGCAGTCAGACTCTCCTTCCCGGGCTTCTGACTCATTCGAACACCATTTACGGATTGGAAAGTGGCCTCGCGACAGTAGTTCCTTCACCTGACTACGAATTTCTCTCACCTCCTAAACTGAGTCCCCACCAGAGATTAAGTCATCCACATAGAAATCTCTACGAACAATTCTTGCTTCAATAGGGAATGATTCCTCCTCATCGTAAGAGAGTTGATGCATGGCCCTTATAGCCAAGAAGGCAGCAGGCTTGGTTCCATAAATTACCGTGTTCAATTTAAAAACACTCAACTCGTCCGTGGGGTTTTTTCTCCAAACGATACACTGCAAAAAGTCATCTGGGTGCAAAACACGCACTCAACGGTACATCTTGCAGATATCTCCACAAAGGGCAACTTTAAAAAATCGAAAGCGAAGCAGTATGATAAAGATTTTCTGCTGAATAGTTGGCCCTGCAAGAATTAAGTCGTTAAGAGAGCTGCCAGAAGTCGTTTTGGCAGATCCATCAAACACGACACGAAGCTTCGTGCTCGTGCTATCCTGCTTATGTACACAATGGTGAGGAAAAAAAAATTGTGGCACCGATGGTTCCTTTTTAACAAGAGACATGTGGCCTAAATTGATATACTCCCTCAAAAATGCTGAATACTGAGCTTTCAGGGCTGTGTTTAAATCCAGTTTAGCTTCCAAACTCTTAAAACGACGACGAGCCAGGCAATAAGAATCATCTAGAGATTCGAATCCTGAAGTAGACAAGAGCCGAACAGAGTATTGACCGTTTCCAAGTCTAGTGCAATTTTGATTGAAAAGTCAAAGCATTTTAAATCTTCCGGCAATAATTATGGCTTTGACGAAGTGAAGTCCTCAATTTCCCAGAATCGCTTTACTATGGCGGCAAGTGTGTCATCAGGATGATCAGCAGGGTCCTTGACAATGGCTGCTAAAACCGATTTATGATTTGGCATACTCGAGAGACCTCCAGAGACTATCCAACCAAGTTTAGTGTTCTGAAGAGTTGGCAAAGTCCTGTCCAAATGAATTTTTCCCATAGAAATTATTTCAAAAAACACACCAGCGCCAAGTATAAGGTCAATTCGTTGTGATTGATTGAAATAAGGATCAGCGAGCGAAATGTTTTGCGGTATCCTCCATGATGTTGCATTTATATTGAAATGGGGCTGATAGTCCGTGATACTGTGAATCACAACAGCTGCGAATGACGTACGATAGCTGGCATCCCGTGATTGTGCATCAATATCGACTGTCTTATCAGAAATCATGAAAGATTCTCCTATCCCAGAAATAAAGGTTTGCGATTTTCTTTGATTCAAATTTAGTTGACTAGCTAAGCGAGAGGTTATGAAGTTTAGCTGAGGGGCAGAATCTAAACGTGCTCGGCAAGGCGTAAAAACCCCAAATATAAATGCTCCAATTATATTTCTTGCGTATATAACAGCAGTCGGAAGCAACATGTAGTCAATCGATAATATTTGAGGCTTTGGGTGGAGGGCTTGATAAGTGATGATCAGGATGAGATGATGCTTGAAAACATGATATTAATGTTGAAGTATATGGTAATGGCTGAGAGCTCGAGGATGGATCGCATGATTGAGATGAAAATGAGATGGATGGTGCGGATGGATTATGATTCATGTGTAATAATGAATGGTGCTTCATGCTACAATAGCTGCAGTGAGTCGACTTAAATTGCTGCAAACTATGCTCCTTGAGCAAACAGTTTAAGCAAAGGTGCAACTTCTTTGCTTCTCTATACCGAAGATTCGTACTCAAATTTAAAAATCGAGAACACTTTGGTAAATAATGATCACTTGCATCGCAAAATAAACATATCGGTTGACTTGAGATGGCAGAAGCAACAAGTGTATTTGATTATATTTGTGCAAGTTTTTTCCCACCTGCTGGCCTGGGGTTTGAGTTACCAAGGCTTGATCCAAGTTTTCCATCATCCTGCACTTCTTCTCCAAAGCTCTCCATAGCATACCAGGTAGACAGCTCTATGATCGACAAATCCTCTTCTGAATCAAATGCCTGGTTTAAGGAATTAATCCATTCCATTCGCGCCAGTAAATCAGCTTCATCAAAATGATTGACCGAATCAGCATTAAATAAAAATTCATCGAGGTCATTCGGCTTAACTCGGTAGAAGTCAACGTCACGTGCGGATTCATTTTGAGCCCGAACCGAGTTTTCCGTGTCCGACATTTTTCAATCACAAGAAAAAAAATAAAATAAAATAAGATGTCCGACCACGTCAGAGGCACGAAACACCCTATACTTTTTGCCGCGAAATGTAGAGGTAGCAAGCGTCGCCAAAATGCAACGGAACCTTTAAACTTGGTTGTTGTTCTTGCCAGTAAATTGCCTGCCTAGCAACAGTGGATATATGCAAAGGAATGTATGTGGCTATATGTACATCTATATATATACATATGTATATTCACTATGCGCCATTAACAACGATTAAATTCGATTCATTTTTATTTCGAATTATTTGCACAACACAGTTTTGATTTTTACAGCGCGAATAAACACATATGAATGTATGTATGTATGTACATATGTTCGTGTGCACGAAAACGAAAGCGAAACAAAGCGTTTTGTTTAAACTATATTTAACAATCGCGAGACCGAGTTGCAGACTCCGATAAAATACGATCACGTCGGGGTCACCAAATGTTTATGGGGAAGACAACGAATATGCCACCCTTATTTATTAATAATAACGCACAATAGTTATGTTAAATTTTGTGTGTTGTTTATTCGGAGCTGCTATAGGACTGTGTTAAAAGCTTGGCTCCAAGACTCTTTTTATGCATGTACATAGCCGTCAAAATAGTTTGCTGAATAGCGCGACAGCTTTATCGAAATAAGAAAGAGGAGAAAATAAAGAACAAAAGAGCGCTGCAGGTGCAGTCGTATACCTATGCGCGCATGACTAGGCCTTGCCGATCTGCTCCTAACAACGTTTAACCAATGTTCATTCGTATGCGTGGTTTTTATCATTTATGCAGATGTCTATTATGTACGAAAAATATATAGTGTTCGTATGGGATTGCAAGAATTTTAGAGGTCGACAGAATTTTAAAATCTCTCAGAACGAAGAACCGGAATATACCAGAGCTCGCAAATAACTGTTGACCGTTTCTCGTTGTCTGCAAATAAGTGTCTTCTGACTTTTTACAAAAAGACTCAGAGAGCCACCGATTTGTCGGTTCTTACATGAGCTCGCTCGCGCTCAGAGCGAAACGGTTTTTTTCTATTTCGTTTCGTTCCGGTTGTTCCAAGACTGTTTTGTCGTGTTCAGGGTAGCAAACGGTCTTTTGCGTATTATAACTTCAAACGCATAGGCAAGCATATAAAGCTTAAAACATAATAATATTTAAAATGTTACAAGTAAATAATAAAGAAACTATATAATTTCTTTTTCACAACAACAAAAGTAA
Organism: Drosophila jambulina; assembly: GCA_018152175.1. Lineage (NCBI taxonomy): Eukaryota > Metazoa > Arthropoda > Insecta > Diptera > Drosophilidae > Drosophila > Drosophila jambulina. The sequence goes on from JAECXH010000017.1 coordinate 1,423,072, forward strand.
ATGTAAAGACCGTTTGCGTTGAGTTTTTCGGTCAATCGGTCTTTTGCTGACTCTCATTGTGCGAGCGATTGTCGTTCCGCTCCTTGAAAGAGCGACAGACAAATATCTCAACGAAAAGCGCTCAACAGAAAACATAAATGAAGACAGCAGGAGAGTCTTGCTCAGAGCGAAAGAGTATAAACTTTTTCGGTTGTTCTCGGAACGAGAGCGCAAGAAGAAAAGCGGTCAACAGTTATTTGCGAGCTATGGAATATACTTATCTGGATGTTTCTATGCCTGGCCACAAAAAAAAAACACAAATTGCAAAAATTTTTGGGTACATTTTAGGTGATTTATTTTCAATATTTATTTTTTTAAACGGCATATTAAAATGCTGGTCTACTCCCCAAAATATGTATTTAAAAATTTTTTAAATCGTATCGAGATATCGACTTTTGAATTTGTATTGATATTTTCCCATATTTTTCCGAATGTCATTTGACAATACGTATGAATAAAAATCGAAATAAATTCAAGAGGTTATATCTCTGTGTAATACTGTCTTCCCACAGAGTCCATCAGAGTTAAACAGTTGGGATATATAGCCATTCCCACAGAGCTACATTTGCATCTACCGTCGGATAACAGCTGTGAGTCATGCTGAACATAAACAAAGATGGCTGAAATGCATGCTGCAGAACTGAAATAAAAAGATTTATAATTATAATGGCTCCTTAAGAACAGGAAACAGCAAAGTGTCGCATATTTTGTTGACACTTGATTAAAAAGAATTAAATAATGAGGAATTAAAGAATCTCTGATGAATTTTCTTCAACAAAGAGCAAATGCCCCGAAGAGTGCCCATGGTGGTAAAGGCTCCCCAAATCTATTCAAGATAAAGCAGAAATAGAAGTTTTTGTATTAAATACTAACAATTTTAGACATTTTGGGGGAAAAATAATTCGAAAAGCATCGACAAGCTCCTTGGACATACTTTGAACTTTGGCGCCTACCCTCTTTCAATTGTTCCGGGCCATTTTTGTTTACATTTTCGTTGTGAATGATGCCAAGAAGAAGAAAAATTCAGAGTTGCATCGAAAAACTATTGTATAACTATCGGCAAAAAACGTACATCAAATTCTGATGGACAACTATGGAGAACAAAATGAGAAATTTTGGAACAGGTAAACCTTATGGACCGTCAGTTCAACTGATGGAAAATAGCCAGATGTACTCCTGTGGGAAGACCCTATGAGAGAGGTTGTAAATAAAGCAAACGTTTACATTTTTTGAGTTGATAATTCAAACTGGTTTTATTTTATATAAGTCTTAACTTAGGTAGCTAACATGAGAGTTGACTTAACTCTAAATACACCAACGCAGTGGCTATTTGTTCCCCTAGCGTGCGAATTGTTATAGATGCAAGCGGGGATTTCCACCACCGATATGCCTAGTTGTTTGACTATCTGAGGGATAAATCCACGCAGGAGTTCTTATTAAATTTAGATATTTATTTTTATATTTATATATGTCTTATTTCTGTATGTCTTAGGTCAAAAGCCGTATATATTTTAATCTGTATATGCAGACAAAACAAATAATTTTTCTTCGTATGTAAACACTCTGAGCCCAATGAAGATTGAAAAAAAAATTTTGAAGGCCAAAAATGTTCTTAAGGACTCTGTAATAAGCGTTCTATAAAAAAGAAATATTACGTATAGGCCAGACTCGAGTTCAGCACATCAAAATCCATCGGAAAAGTGCATTTCGGTTCTTGGTTCTGAAATGTTGTCCGCCTGTATTTTGTCTTTGATACTAACTAATTTAACCATCAGTGTTGTTCTATTATCGACTTCCGAAAAATCTACAGGGATTCGTATTTTCCTTTCTTAGTATTTTATTTTCCGAGCAAACCCGCACGTACCCGCACTTTCAGACTGTTATTCGGCTGGTAGATTTGGATCCGAAAAACCAGAAAGTAATTAATTTTAAAGACAGTGCCATGGTTAAAATGCAAATGATACTGTATTTTATTTTTATTTTCAGCAACATTATTGCTCACGTGATTTATAAACAATTAATTTGTAGTTGTACCTCAGAATCAGTTCAATTCTAGTCTTTCGCATTTTTGCAAAATAGACGCTCCCAGTTTCAGAACGAAAAGACCAAACTGAGAAGGACAATTAAAGGGTTGTCAGCATACCGAAGAAGAAAAGCACATCCCTGAGTTCAATTTTGCATAATCTCTGTTATATTTGTTTTGATATTAACATAATGGTTATTAATATAACAATAAACCAAACTCGATCTCGTTTAGAATACCAACAAAAAGTATACATGTATAGAGGGGACATGTCATACAAAAAAATTTGTTCTATGGCGGGTTCCAGCGGTAGAACCCCCATTTTGACCGTGGAACCCGCAGTTCTCGATTAAACTTCGAATCTGGTCGCCTGCTTGCCATTTGGCCTAGTGGTTAAAGCGTCGGACTGCCTATCTAAAGTGCATGGGATCGAATCCCAGTTAGCCATTAGATTTCAAAAATATAATTTTAGTCAGAAGTTTGCAACGCAGTGAAGGAGATATTTTCGACCCTATAAAGTATCTATATTCTTGATCAGCATCAATAGTCGAGTTAATCTAGCCATGTCCGTCTGTCCGTCCGCCCGTCTGTCCGTCTGTCCGTCCGTCTGTCCGATTATACGCAAACTAGGCCCTCAATTTTGAAGCTATCTGAATGAAACTTTGCAGATAGTCTTCTATATGCTCTCACTGCTATATAAGTCGAAACGGGCCGGATCGGACGACTATATCATATAGCTGCCATAGGAACGATCGGTAAATTTTGAGAAAAAAAATTATTACTTGTCCAATTTTCAACATATTTTCATATAATTTAAGACATGGCCATTTTATATTATTCTAGAATTTCGGTTTTAATTTGATCGAAATCGGACAACTATATCATATAGCTGCCATAGGAATGTTGGGGAAATATTACGTAATGTGAAACCGAATATTAATGTTGTATACATTTCCTGTTAGTTTTACTTTCCATTTGATAACATTTAATTAATTCATATTGATCCAATTGTAAGCTGCAAGGGTATACAAACATCGGCGTGTCGAAGTTAGCTTTCCTTCTTGTTTTAGAATATATTTACTGCTCGGTCCGACATTATAAATTACTCGAACTTGGATTTTGTTCTCTTGGAGGATGCCGAGGACCTACGACTTTACGACAATTACAGTAAACCTTTTATCAGGAAATATAAGATAAATATAAGATCTATCTTCTTCTGTTAGGTTTTATGCGTGTTCTTGCAGATTCCGTCTCCCTTGTTCCCGCTGCGCTATTTGCTCCTTTAGTATATTTGAAAACTTCGCGGCAAGAAGTAATCACCCAGCTCTTCTGTATGCATCGCCCAACTGTCCATTTTGCTAGGAGGTCAGTGCGGGCAATCAATTGCAGCGTCTTCTAAAATAAATTGCAACGTTTCCACGAATTGGTGATCCCGGATTCCAAATCCCGTCGCCCAATCGTAAATTGTTCTTATAAACTCCAGTGGATTGATTTTCCCATTGTACCGTTTTCCCCAGCTTCGTATTCAGTAGAGGATAAATTTATTTTTCTTTTCATCTTCGTGTCGGTGCGCTCGGTTTCTGTGAGACTCCGACAATCTTTCGCTGACCTTACCCGTGTGTTCGTTGGGCAACTTCCTATCTCCCTTCGTCCGCCTACTTTCTTAGCTAGCTCATGGTCTACCGCTGTTCACACATAAAAACATAAATATTTCTCAATATATATATAAGAAATATTGCCACCTGATGTAAGGTGAGCTTCGTATGAGCGAGTGATAATGCCCGCTTCCAATTTCCCGGGTTAGGGGAAAATATGGCCACTGCGTTGACCTTTACATATATAAGAAAATGTAATGTTAGCAATATAAGTAGGAATTTTAATATAAATAAATCAGTTTGAAATTATAACTCAACAAATGAAAACGGGTGTTTTTATTAAGGTTAGATAAGTACGCTCTGGTCTCTTAAAGAGAGAGAGAGAGAGAGAGAGAGAGAGAGAGAGAGCGACGCTTTGCTGAAAACGGGGGTTGAAACGTTTGCTGCATGCGAGCAGCAGATCACTTTTGCAGAAGATCTAAGTAAGATTAGTTAACATATATACCGAAAGAAGGAATAAAAGTAAAGAGGAACAGACAAGAAAAGACATGAACAACTTGATCAAAGTAATAATAAAAAGCGAAAAGTATTAAATAATAAATAAAGAAAAGTATTAAAGTAAAATATAAAGAAAAGTATTAAATAATAAATAAAGACTATTAAATAAACTACAAGCTACAAGCCGGTTACAAAAATCAGAAGTTGGATTTATCCAAAGTGCAAATAAAATAGTGGTGAACCTTAAAGACATAAAAGTGGTGGTTGTAGTTATTAAATATGCTGCGAGGATTCAGACGAGGGTGAGCTGGTTGAGCAGGACGAGGTGGATGGCGGCGAGCTAGAAATAGGAGTTGAAACCCTCATAAATTTTAGACCGACAGATCAGAGACGACGTTGGAGAAATTGCATTCCAACAGAAAGAAATGGGCAATTTTTCGTCTTCCGGGTTCAAGATGGCCTGGGAAATGCTCATGGATTTTGGCGATAAGGTGTCGGTGCAATTGTGGATCGATCAATGGAGTAGCAATCGACCCTATACAACTTGTCAGCAATAGAGCGGCGCATTTTGCTGATCAGCAAGCTTAAGGCTGATTCGATGGAGTGGTTTCATGCGGATACAGGAGCAGTTGAAGCTGGCGTTTGGCGGCTTTGAGTCGTAGTCTTCAATGCGTCGAAAGTTTGAGGAGTGGGCTTGGTCGTCGACCGAAAAATTCGCAGTATACTTTGAGGCGGAATGTAAACTGGCGCGAGATGTCGCAATGCACTATGGGGTGAACGACCACCTTTGCTGTCCAAAACCCATTTTCTAAAACTCGTTAAAATAGGTTTTTATTGACCGAAATGTATTTAAATAACATGAATCTGCAATGTTAAGTACATACAAATTTAGCAGTGACGCGATCTGTTAAGTTATCCGCTGTTAGTATAGCTGTTACTGTAACAAGAGGCGGGCACTGTTAAATTGCTTATTTATTGTGCAAGTTTAAAATGCCGAAAATATTAAAAAACTCCAAATGAAGTGCCACTTTTTGGATGCAATCCTATTCATAGTGCCTTGTAATATATGTTTATGGTCGTTAACTGTAGAAATAGTCTGCGGTGTCATTTTATTCATATGTAATTTGTTACCTTAAAAAATGTATAAACTTTTAGTGTAATATAGTAATTAAAATTAAGCTACAAATTGAGTCCAGCTCTCTCCACCTTTGAAATTGGTGTATGTTTTAGAGCATTCAATTCTTGAAAATGTCAAGCTTTTTAATATGTGGAACGGTTAATGCTGCGAATATTGACATTTTTTCTTATGGTTTACTAAATCTGTATATCTTCAAGTCATATTACAGAAAAATCGGATCTTCCAGTTAGTTTCTTTAAAAAGGAGAGAGCAGAATAATGAATTTCTGCATTTAATTGACCGCCTGCTCCTTGCAAAATAACAATACTGTGATTTGGTGTGAAAAAATGATTGCAAAGCTTCCAGTTTTACACAATTGTATTATGATGCAATACTAACCAATACTAAAAAAACAAGAAAGAAAGCTATCTTCGGCACGCCGAAGTTTGTATAACCTTGCAGCTTACAATTGGATCATTATGAATTAACAAAATTGTATCAAAAAGAAAGTAAAACTAACAGGAATTGCATACGACATTTATACATTTAAAAATTTGGTTTAACATTGCGTATACGTAATATTTCCCGAACATTCCTATAGCAACTATATGATATAGTAGTCCGATTTTGATCAAATTGATTGATTGATTGATTGATTAAAACCGAAATTCTATAATAATATAAAAGGGCCACGTCTTAAATTATATGAAAATATGTTGAAAATTGCACATGTTATAATTTTTTTTTTCTGATAAATTACCGATCGTTCCTATGGTAGCTATATGATATAGTCGTCCGATCCGGCCCGTTCCAACTTATATAGTAGTGAGAGCAAATAAAAGACTATCTGCAAAGTTTCATTCGGATAGATTCAAAACTGAGGGCCTAGTTCGCGTATAATCGGACAGACGGACTGACGAACAGACGGACAGACGGACATGGCTACTTTATAGGGTCGGAAATGTCTCCTTCACTGCGTTGCAAACTTCTGACTGAAATTATAATACCCTGCAAGGGTCTTGATATATCTTTAAGTTTCTAAGTTAATATTGAAATGCAATTTTTTTATATTTTGGTTGATTTTATTTAGTTTGGAGCAGCGAATGGTGCCGCTCCAATGATCGAAGTATCTCTGATTTTTACAATATTCTTAAAGTCTAATTAAGGCTAAGTCTCCTAGCTGCGCTGCTCGCAGGCGGCGGCAGAGAGACGGCTATGTACTTATATACTTATGTATACATTGCCATGCGCGCTCAAGTGGAGGCGCGAGGGGTATGCATATGCTGTTCCTTTGTTACAATTATGCCGACGCTAGCACTTTCTATGTGCGGGCTAAGCCATAGCGATCGGTTCATATTTCGGCCACTTAAGGTATATGACCGGGACATTGAAATATGTAAACACTGCAACAAAGTGTTACAGTGGGTACCCTTTAAGTACCTTCGGTACAGTGGGTATTCAATATATGAGCATACTACATCTCCCTCCTTTTGAAAAATAACGTAATATAATGAAGTTATTTTTATGATAAAAATGTCTAATTAATACACTTTTTTTTGTTTCCTTTTTTTTTTTTTAATTTATATAATTAGTTTTTTTTTTTGTGTGTAATATGTTATTAGAATCAAAGAAAATCAAATTATTAAGAGAATATGTGTATTTATGTATGTAACTATGTATGGCCATACTAAGTGCAATTTATGAAATAAAGATTTTTAATCTATCCTTATGAACTGTTTGTTTCTTATGTTTATTATTTGTTATTACTATGTTATTTCTATCTCCTATACTATATACGGACCTGTATATTTAGGATCTAACTTATGACCTGTCTCGTTTTTTTTATAGAACTTGGTCACCTACTGATATATCTATATCCCTTACTTTATAATCATATAGTAGTTTATTTCTATTCTTATTTGCTTCTAACATAACTCTAGCTCTTTTATAGGCTACTTCTAATCTATACTTAGATTCCTTAGCATAATCTTTTATATTATATAATGGTTCTATTCTATCTATGCTATTGAATTGGTTAGGTAAATTTGAAGTTTTTCCGAAAACTAGCTCGTATGGACAATAAGCGTGTGCCATAGAGGGGGTTGTGTTAAAGCAGTATACGAAGTATTGTAGCCATACATCCCAATCTGTTTTATCAACAGAGATGTATGAGCGTATGAACTCGTTAAGGGTTCTGTGGCTTCGTTCCACTGTTCCGACAGTCTGGTGATGGTGTGCAGTAGAAGTTATGTTTTTGATATTTAAGTTTTTACATAAATCTTCAATTATCGAATTTTTATATTCTGTTCCCATGTCCGTAATGAACGTCTTCATTGGACCGTACTTCAGAATGAAATCTTCAAATATAGCTTTGGCTATTGGTATTTCGGCAAGGTATTTTGTTAAATCGCAGATTAAAGTAACTGCGTATCCATTCCCTTGTTCAGACTTAGGCAGTGGACCGATCGTGTCCACGATTACCCTGTCGAACGCTTTTTGTGGTGTTTCAGTAATGGTTAATGGGGTCTTTGTATGCGTGGTTATCTTCGCTTTTTGGCATTTTTGATTTCCGTATGTACTCCGTGATATATCAATCATACCTTTCCAAAAGTAATGTCTTTTGACCTTGGCCAAGGTTTTAGAAATACCAGTATGACCTCCTTGAATTGGTTCATCATGAAATTTAGACAGAGTTGCTTCTTTTTCTTTTTCAGAATTTATTAGGGTCACCGGGTTGAGTAGCGCTACTCTCAATGATTTTAATGTTTTATTTCCCCATTTTTTTAAATTATCTATTGAAACATGTTCAAAGATATTTTCCCACGGTGCCACTTTCAGTTGGCTGATTTTATGTATACCGGCTTGCGTCTCAAGCCTTTGGAAAAACTGACCTAAGTCAAGGACTCCATTGGTATATAAATCGCTAACATCATATCTTGCAGTAATTTTTTTCCATGTTTAAATAAACAAAGCATATTTTTTACGTGCAAGGTCACTACTTTACGTACTTCGTCATTGTTTATGACTCCGTATACGTTGGGCTTTGAAGCTTTTATAGATTGCCTATATCTATTCTTTCTATTTCTTTTTCTCCTGCGCAAGATTTCTGTCTACTTTGGAATCTTGTAGTGACTTTATTTATATTTCCTGTTATATTTTGTAGTTCTTTGATGGTTATTCTTGATAACGCATCAGCTACGTAATTTTCTTTTTTAAATATTCAACTGTGAAGTTGTATTCTTCTAGTTCTAGCCTCTTACGTGTCAGTTTGGAACTTGGGTTAGTCATTGAAAACAAGTATGTTAAAGGTCTGTGATCTGTTTTAATAGTGAAATGTTTGCCATAAATGTATGGTCGAAAATGTAATATTACCCAGTGTATTGCAGCTAGTTCCTGCTCGGTAGTACACTTATTACTTTCTCCCTTTGTAAAGGCTCTTGATGCATATGCAATGGGAAGTTGGAGTCCGTTATGGTTTTGAGTTAAAACCGCTCCACATGCTTGCTTACTTGCATCAGTAATAATACAAAATTCTTTACTGAAATCGGGGTATTGTAGCAAGGTAGGTTCCATAAGTTTTGCTTTTAAGTATTCAAATGCGTTTTGGCATTCAGCTGTCCATTCAAAAGGAACATTCTTTTTACATAATCGTGTTATGTGCCGAGAATAGTCGGCGAAATTTTTTATGAATCGTCTATAGTAATTGCAGAATGCTACAAAACGTCTTGCGCTGTCTGTATCGTGTGGGGGTGGATAATTCTGTATGACGTCGTTTTTCTTGTCGTCTGGAAGTATTCCTTTATCTGTGCACTTATGACCTAGAAAAGTCACCTCATGCATAAAGAATGAACATTTTTGTGGATGTAACTGTAGGTTGTATTTCCTACATTTCTCAAAAACGTCTGTTATGTTTTAAAGCATATGTTTTTCGGAGCAACCTATAACTATTAAATCATCCATATAAAGGAATGCTTGTGAAGGTTCAAGTCCAGAGAATGCAATGGTCATCATTCTTTGAAATGAATTTGGCGCTATTTTTAAACCAAAAGGTAATCGCGTGAAGCGATACGAGCCATTGCTCGTTGAAAAGGAAGTTATATCTCTCAAGCTTTTTTCGAGTTCTATTTGGTGAAATCCTGACATTAAGTCAAGACATGAAAAGTATTTTGCTCGACCTAGTTGATCTAAAATATCATCAATTCTAGGGAGTGGAAATTTATCAGACAGTAATTTTTTATTAATTTGACGATAGTCAATTACTAATCGCCACTTCTTTTCTTCAGAACCTGGAGCTGACTTTTTAGGGACAAGCAATAATGGGCTATTGTATTCTGTTTGTAGGGGGGCCTTTAGTCCACCCAAGATTAGAAGAAGGGTACAAAAATTCCCACGGCGCAGGCGAAAGAACTGGACAACCCAAGTTATCCAAACGAAGACGAAGAAGAAGAAGCGGGGGCGTCGTGGGCAATAATTTCATGCGTTTTAATTGGCTTCATACATGTGACTAACTCTAAGCTTAAAACTAAAGCCGCGCTCCAGCTCGCTTTGCTTCGTCAAAGCGAGCGTGGGAGATCGACGGCGGCCGACCGCCGTGTTCGGTCACAACCCGAGCTCCGGAGCGAGAGGGCACAGGGGAGGCCGAGAGCGTAAGCGCACAAGCGGGGCGAGCGCGGACGAGAGCGAAAGCTCTGTGCGCGGCAAAGGCACAGTGGCCCCTCACATAAACATTCTCCCCCCCCTTGCAATAACTCGGGTTGCAACATTATCGTCCTTATGGATGGTGGCAGGCAGTCGAAAAGCGGACGCTAGCGACGCGTCGACGCAGCTCGTAGGCGTGCACGGGTCGATGAGTGCCGCCGTGTCGAAGAACTGCTCGGACGGCCGGCGGAGAACTGCCTAGGCGCGGCGGACGAGTGCCGCGGCGTAGCCGAAGCACGACGTGGTGTGGCGGACGAGGACCGAGGAGCAGCTTGAGCGCGCCGTGGAGCGGCGGATGAGGGCCGAGGAGCGGCTGGGGCGCGCCGTGGAGCGGCGGATGAGGGCCGAGGAGCGGCTGGAGCGCGCCGTGGAGCGGCGGATGAGGGCCGAGGAGCGGTTGAAGCACGTCGTGGCGCGGCTGTAGAACTCCGCGGGTAGGCGCCCGGCAACTGGCGCGCCTCCTGACGCGACCGGCGCTGAGCCAACGGTTGATCGGGGAGGTGCAGTAGCGTGTGATGATCCTGGCCACATGTTTTGCAGCAGTCTCCTCGCCGACACGCTCCGTCGGAATGCTCGTGGGCCAAACAACTGGGGCAGTACCGATTGGCGAGAACTGCCCGTAGCCGCTTCTCAGCACTCAAACGAAGAAAACGGCGGCACTTTCGTAAAGGGTGGATCTCCCTGCAGACTCGGCAACGGTAGGAGTCGGTAACTCGGGTACGTCTGCTTTTTAATTAGGATGCGTTGGGTGGAAGTGGATACATCGGATCTGGTCTGAATGAAGAAAATATAGAATAAGTGATGGTCTGTAACGTGTGACTTAGGAGTACGGAGGTGCCCGATGCTGCGAATGGGGCATATGCACTTGATGTTCGTGCATATGCAGGAGCGTATGGTGGTGCTTATTGCACGTCTTGCATCGGTCACCACTGCGGCAGGTTCCCTCGGAATGTTCGTGAGCCAAACAGTTCGAACAGTAGCGGTTGTCAAGAACCGCGCGGAACCTCTTCTCTGCATTGAGCCTGAGGAACTGTTGACATTTCCGAAGCGGGTGGATTCCGTTGCAGACTCGACACCGGTAGGAGTGAGTGCTTTTGCCTTCAAAGGCAGCCGTTCTGCGAGTGGCAAAACATCTGCCCAACGGACCCTTGGATGTATAGGAAACTCGCGTGGAGAACACAGATACGGTGCGCGCGGTTGTCGTGGACACTGGGCCCGTGAGTACCCATCCGAAAATTGTCTCTTGTGCCAGAAGAGAGCCCAGAATGCTGCTCTTGGAGCCGCCCAGAAGCACAGACGGAAGAATATCAGCTCCTATCAGGACGTCAATTGCGGAGCTCTCGAAAAACGTCGGATCCGCCCAGGTGAGATTCGGAAGCTCCTTCAGGAGATCTCTTGGAATGGGGTATGATGGAAGTTTTCCGGCTAGTTGAGGAAGAACATAAGCATTTGTTTCCAACCTCAGCCCGGGTCTGGAGGGAGCGCAAATGGAAAAATTGCAAGACTTCGTGGATTGGGCTGCAACTGTGTCATTGAGACCGGAAACTTGGGTCTGAACCGGCTTAAATGGAAGTTTGATTCGGTTGAAGAGTTGCTCAGTAATAAATGTTGCTTCGGAACCAGAATCAATTAAAGCGCGGGCTTCGAAGTTGCGACCAAGATGGCAGATATTAATAATCGCCGTGCCGAGCAGGACAGCTCTTGATCCTGACGCAAAACACACTTGCAAATTCGCGTGGTCGTCAGAAACTGCTGCGCGTGTCGCAACGGGAACGGGTCGTGGACTAGAAGGAGCGGAAGGTCTTGAAACGGTAGCGACCGGATCGTCGCGATGCAGAAGAGTATGATGCCGGCCACCGCACATAAAACAGGAGTGGGGACTAGTGCAGTCCCGCTGTAGGTGGCCTCGGGCAAAACAATTCAAGCAGAGTTGCTTTCTTCTGATGTAGTCGGAACGACCATTTACATTCATTTCGAGGAAGCCGGGACAGAAGCGAACTGGATGGTTTTCCCTGGAGCAGATATCGCACCCTCTGGGGGCTGGAGTCACTCTGGCCTCATATGAGTTGAGCCGGCGCGTTGATGCACTCGCAGGGGTCGACCTGGGCGGAACTTGCCCTGAACTGCTAGGCCTGATATCGTCGATGGCCTCCAGCGTACGGTGGCGCTCTGTCAGAAACGAGTCTAACTCGTTCCAGGTTGGAATTTCGGCCTTGTTGTGGATGGATTGCTCCCACATGGACAGAGTAAGTTTGGGAAGCTTTGAGGAAACCATGTAAACAAGGAGACAATCCCACGCCTCGACCTGAATAGAGGACATCTCTAAGGCTGTGAGACAACTTTGGATCGTGCCTTGCAGCTCTTTTAAAGCGCCTCCGGACTCTTGGGGGACAGCCTGGATGTTAAAGAGAATCTTTAACTGGCTGTTTACTAGCAACCTCCTATTTTCGAAGCGCTCCGTAAGGCTTCGCCACGCAGAGTTAAAACCCTCGTTGGTCAGTGGCGCCTTGGAAACGATGGCGTGCGCATCCCCACTTGTCTTGGAGAGGAGGTGGAACAACTTTTCCACAGGCGTTAGGCGCGAATTCTGGATATAAATTGCGGAGAAGAGGTCTCTGAAGGTGGGCCACCTAAGGTAGTCACCAGCGAAGACTTCGGTGTCGACCGGTGGCAGGCGGCAACCCGTAGAAGGGAGTGGTTGAGGAGTGACGGAAGTCTGTGTGGATTGAGAGGTGGCCTTCTCTATGAGCTCTTGAAGATTGGCGACACACTTTTCGTAGACGGAGAAACAATACTCATATTTGGACTGGAGTGTTAGCCCTATATCTGAACGTTCGACGGATGCCGCAAGAAGCTCAGAACACCTGTCGTAATCTTTCTCCACTTTTTCCCACAGTGCTCGGATTTGATCGCGACGCACTTGACACAGATGGGGGGAGAGCCTGGTAGTTTCTGGGGTGCCTGGAGTGTGAATGTTGGCCTCAAATTGGCTCACACGATCCGTGGTGGCAGTGAACTTCCTCACGGCGATATCGATGGCGGCTTGAGCCATTTTTGTTGTCGATCGAGTGTGTCTTGACGATGGACCTGGGCTGATATTTAAAGAATTGTCGCTACTAGCCCGTGGATTGGAAACGGAAGCGCTTGATTTCGGACGAAGGGGGCGCGGAGATGCGGATTGGGACCTCTCCAAACGGATAGATGGGGTCAGACGCAGCTTCTTGTCGTCTCCCGTTGGCATTCTCAGAATCGAATTCTTTTGCTTGGCGTGTGTCGCCTAGTGTGAGCAACAAGTGTCTCGTACGGAGCGGGCAGACGGTCACACTAATGCTCGGCGCGACAAGTTTGTCGTCGCCGAAGAAAAAACAAAAAAATAGTCACGCCAACAAAAAAACAAATGACAGGCGGCCGCTGAAGCCCGTTGGAAAGAAGAAAATCGGGATATTTGAGCGCAGCGGAAAGGCCAAGAAAATCCAGAAAGTGCTTGGCGGCAAATCCTTTTAATCCGCTAAAATCACGGGTTGAAAAAATATACTCGGCTACTATTGCTGCGGGCGGATGATGCCCTATGCGGATTGGACAGCAGAATTGAGAATCGAAAGAAGGCAGGAAAGTACGCGATCTTGATGTTTTCGAAAAAAAAAACCCAAATACATATGTAAATTAAGGTGTCTATATATGCGCTCTGCTCGGACGTGGAGCTTGCTTGTATTTCAGTCGAGTCAGGAAAAATATGAGACCGACGAAAAGTTGGATTTAAGAATTAATTTATAAGTTTAAAAAATGTTTCAAAATAAAATCATTAATAATTTTTTGTTTAAAACATGTATCCAAAATGAATTAATTGGCCGGAACGGTGGATATTAACCTTGGCCGAGAGCTCACTGTTATGCCGTCGGCAAAGCAGTGCATGCATAAGCGCAAGAAAATAGAACACAAAAAACTAGCAACAACACAAAAAATTGCGGCTGCTGCAGCGGCTAAGTCGCCTTCCCGCCCGTGTGTTTGTAATAATGTTTCGATTTGTAATGTTGTAGTTTTTCTCGCTTTTAATTTGTATTTTATATTTGTTTCGTAGCGGAGGTTAGTTTCTGAAATCGGAGGCAGAAAATATATGTATGTGTGGTCATGTGTTGGCACAGTGGAGAGTCGAGAAGTGGACTGTATTTGAATTTGAAAGGACAGAGAAATTATGTGGCGACAAATTGGCACACTCCAGAATGAGGAAAAAAATATCGCTACCACGGCGGACTGTCCGGCGAACAGGGAAACTCCCGAAAACAGTGCACATCCGTTGGCCGATATTTTATATGCCTTCTTTCACCACACAAAATCACTTTTCACTTGGCGGATTTTTGCCGGTCAAATTGCGCCGAAAATGTATGTATGTAAAATATATGTGTATGTACATATGTTGATGTACAGCGGTGGAAGAAGACCGGCGAGGAATATGGCGGCGCACAAAACGGAGACGAATTGAAAAAAATTCGATAAGGAGAAATATAAATTTCTCAACTGCCTTTGTGTCAGGAAAATTCGCGGATGTGGAATTGACACGGAAAATAAGTCTGACAGCAGTGCGGACGAAATGGAATGTTCGTAGCGCTGCTGAAGACCGGCAGTAAGAAAATGTAAGAGGCTCGTACTTATCTTTGGCGGACAAATGGCCGGGAACTGCTGGCAGATGACGGGAGAATTTCCTGATCCGGCTCGAAGGACCAATGTTTGTAGGGGGGCCTTTAGTCCACCCAAGATTAGAAGAAGGGTACAAAAATTCCCACGGCGCAGGCGAAAGAACTGGACAACCCAAGTTATCCAAACGAAGACGAAGAAGAAGAAGCGGGGGCGTCGTGGGCAATAATTTCATGCGTTTTAATTGGCTTCATACATGTGACTAACTCTAAGCTTAAAACTAAAGCCGCGCTCCAGCTCGCTTTGCTTCGTCAAAGCGAGCGTGGGAGATCGACGGCGGCCGACCGCCGTGTTCGGTCACAACCCGAGCTCCGGAGCGAGAGGGCACAGGGGAGGCCGAGAGCGTAAGCGCACAAGCGGGGCGAGCGCGGACGAGAGCGAAAGCTCTGTGCGCGGCAAAGGCACAGTGGCCCCTCACATAAACATATTCAGATACAGAGGGTTCGACTATCCCGTCGGTGATTAATTTTCCGACTTGCTTTTGAATTTCGTCTACCTGACTATGTGGGCTTTTATAGTTTTTAATGTATACAGGTTCATCATCTTTCAATCTCAGTTTCTGTTTATAAAAATTGTTTGTGGTTATTGATTCGGTTTCCAATCCGAATATATCGCTATACTGGGTGCATAAGCTAGAAAGCTGTGACTTGAATTGAGGAGGGAAGTTTTTCGAAAGTTGAGATAATACAGATTTTTCTCTATTGTCTAGATTTGTGTTGACTACATCGTAGTTCGAAAGTGATTTATACGTTAGATCATCTGTACTGACTACTTGGTCGGAATTTGTTGTATTAAGTAGTCTTATAAAAGCGTTATTGGATGTTGCTATGGTATTTGCAATGTAAATACCATGCTGAATTTCTTGATTTGGGATTAATACACTGTCCTTTTTGAATTAAGTTCAATATTTCGAATAACTTGGGATCTTGCTGGCAGAAGTATTGAATTATTGCCAAAACTGTATGCTATTGGAACATAAATTGGAAATTTTAAATTGTTTGGTCTTATTATGAGCCAATCTTCAGATGGCTGAAAGTCTAATTGAAAGTTGTATTTTTTGATGAAATCAATTCCTAATATGCCATCACAAGGGACAGCTAAGTGTAAGTCTACGATATGAAAATCGTGTTGAATTATGTACTTGGTTGTCTGTATTTCAATTGATGTTAAGCCTTTGGATTTAGTAATTTCTTGGCTTATACCCCGTATATCTATTATGTTATTATCTTGTACATTTTCAAATATATCAGAATTTTTTTTTACTATAGAGATTTCGCCACCTGTGTCTACCAAAAAGACAAGTTCTTTTCCGGTAGCCACATGGGTGAATGAGGCGAATATATTTTGGCTGAGATTGATAGTATGAACCGTTACTTTATCTACTGTTGAATGTTTAAAGGGTTTTGGGAGTTTCCCGAAGTGGCATTGGCTACTCTTACATTATTTGTGTTGTTGTTATTGTAGCCTCTGCTCGAGTTGCCACGGCTCCTTGAGTTTCCTCTGTAGTTGCTACGACCATTGTTATGGTTGGTGTTGCTGTAGTAATTATAATTGTTACTACGACCACGGAAATTACCTCTGTAACTTCCGCGTCCTCGGTTTCCGCCGCGCTGTGTATAGTTGTTGTAGTAAAGGACTGAGTTGGATTGTCCAGTTGCTTCTGTGCAACTGTTTACGAATTTTGAAACGGCATCGTTCATTGTGTTAAAGTTGCCGGCCTGCATGATAAGTTTTACCTTATCAATCGTGCAGTTTTTAGTCATTGCTTTTACTGCGTGCTGTGTGGAATAACTTCTAGCTAGTTCTAGTGTTAAACCGTCTTTTATATACGCACTTTCTAAAGCCTTCGTCATCTGCTCAATCTCTGATGTGTATTGATTGGCAGTTTTGTTGCGTTGCTGTAGATTCATTAACTTTGCTGATAATACCTCTACAGTCTCGTCTTTGACTTTACTTTTCAACTTGGCAATCACTTCACCTACCGTTGTTTCATTTCCAATCAAATTTCTGGCTACACCATTTAGCTTTGTATTTATTATAGAGACAGCTAAGCTTTCGTGTTCGCCTTTTATTGAGTCTATTATATTTAAAGCATCAATGAAACTAGTTAAGTTTTCTGCTTTACCATCGAAAACTGGTATAAGCTTTGATACAGTGCCAATGAAGTCTATATTTCTTTGTGCCATTGTGACAGGTTTAACTTCTATGGGGCTGTCGTACGTGTCGGAGTCTATGAAGTCCTGATCTTATGTTTATTTACGGTAATTTGTTGTACAGTCCGGTTTCTTGCTAAAGATTTATAAGATTTGTCAAAATCACTTTTTATGTTATTTAGTTCTTTATATAATTCATCCCATTCCATGGTAATATTACCTATGCAATTTTACCTCTACTAAAACGTATGGCAGAGTATCTAGTAAATGCACGCATTTTAAATTCTGGGTCTTTAATAATTGTTTCATTAAGACAGCTATCAAATTAGTATAAATTAGTAGTAGTATTAAATGGGATAATTTTATTTAAAGTTCATATTTAGAGAATAGACAATGGGTATTAAATTGATCACTCTAGTCTTTTCAGATCTTATCTAGATCGTTTGCTTTACTTAAATACTTCTTTTTTAAGCATTTATTGTGTAATTTGTATATTTTGTAAAAAAAAATTGAACTCATTATGACAACGATTATTATTAAGAGTATATGTACCAAATATAGATCTATGTTGTTAGATTCTACTTTGTTTATGACATTGGCAGTGGAATCCACTGTTTTTATGTCCAAAGTCATTTTGGTGGGTTGTACATATACTTTTAATTTGTTTGTATGAAATTTATTATTAAAATTGGTATGCTCTTCCATAGAAAATTTATTTATCGCATTACTGCGCATTTAACTTTACAAACTTCCTACCTAGTTTTTTCGCATAGCTTTACGGGCTACACTTCTAATCGGGCAGATTCCGCTCAATTTTACAAAATATTATATAAAAAAAAATATGCATCGTAGTGCAATCAAAAAAATTATGCAACACTGTGCATGGATAAAAAAAAGTTTGTTTCCAGCTTGGTTTGTTTCTCTTCCTTCCTTCCACGTCAGCTGGTCGTCGCCGGGTTGGCTACGCTGACGTTCCCTCGAAGGCGCAGGTGGCAGTCGTGCCTCCCACGCTTGATGTCTGCTGCTGCTGTCCTGGGCCTATGGGCTCAGGCGGTACCGGTGCCGGTCTTCGCACTGGTCTTCGGCTTCATGCATGCGGAATTGCATGCCGCAGAGTTGAGAGATCCGGGGCAGTCGGTCGGGCAGACTTGTGGTTGTTTCGGCAGTGGCTTGGGAATATTTGGTTTCGTTATTAGTTTTTGATTTATAACATTTATTTGGTTTGCTGAGTGAGTTGTGCCTTGTGGTACCCTATTTTGGAGTGTTTCCCTTAAAAATTCAAGCTCATTGTAAAGTTTTTGCGCCGTCGTCCATGCGGGCGGTGTTGATTGAGCAAATAGCAGCCATTTTATGTGGGCTATTCTTTTGTTAATTTTATTTTTCTGACCTCCACGTATCATCACGCACACTCTACTCACTCAGACGTGTTTTCCATTGTATACCCTCCTCGCTCATTTCCATTTGCCTAATTTCGGCTTCGCGCCCAGACGTTTTTTCCCTTGTCTTCCTTAGGTCCTTAGGTTAAGATCGATGTCACGGTCGCCATGATATATCTTTAAGTTTCTAAGTTTATATTGAAATGCAATTGTTTTATATTTTGGTTGATTTTATTTAGTTTGGAGCAGCGAATGGTGCCGCTCCAATGATCGAAGTATCTCTGATTTTTACAATATTCTTAAAGTCCAATTAAGGCTAAGTCTCCTAGCTGCGCTGCTCGCAGGCGGCGGCAGAGAGACGGCTATGTACTTATATACTTATGTATACATTGCCATGCGCGCTCAAGTGGAGGCGCGAGGGGTATGCATATGCTGTTCCCTTGTTACAATTATGCCGACGCTAGCACTTTCTGTGTGCGGGCTAAGCCATAGCGATCGGTTCATATTTCGGCCACTTAAGGTTTATGACCGGGACATTGAAATATGTAAACACTGCAACAAAGTGTTACAGTGGGTACCCTTTAAGTACCTTCGGTACAGTGGGTATTCAATATATGAGCATACTACATCTCCCTCCTTTTGAAAAATAACGTAATATAATGAAGTTATTTTTATGATAAAAATGTCTAATTAATACACTTTTTTTTGTTTCCTTTTTTTTTTTTAATTTATATAATTAGTTTTTTTTTTTTGTGTGTAATATGTTATTAGAATCAAAGAAAATCAAATTATTAAGAGAATATGTGTATTTATGTATGTAACTATGTATGGCCATACTAAGTGCAATTTATGAAATAAAGATTTTTAATCTATCCTTATGAACTGTTTGTTTCTTATGTTTATTATTTGTTATTACTATGTTATTTCTATCTCCTATACTATATACGGACCTGTATATTTAGGATCTAACTTATGACCTGTCTCGTTTTTTTTATAGAACTTGGTCACCTACTGATATATCTATATCCCTTACTTTATAATCATATAGTAGTTTATTTCTATTCTTATTTGCTTCTAACATAACTCTAGCTCTTTTATAGGCTACTTCTAATCTATACTTAGATTCCTTAGCATAATCTTTTATATTATATAATGGTTCTATTCTATCTATGCTATTGAATTGGTTAGGTAAATTTGAAGTTTTTCCGAAAACTAGCTCGTATGGACAATAAGCGTGTGCCATAGAGGGGGTTGTGTTAAAGCAGTATACGAAGTATTGTAGCCATACATCCCAATCTGTTTTATCAACAGAGATGTATGAGCGTATGAACTCGTTAAGGGTTCTGTGGCTTCGTTCCACTGTTCCGACAGTCTGGTGATGGTGTGCAGTAGAAGTTATGTTTTTGATATTTAAGTTTTTACATAAATCTTCAATTATCGAATTTTTATATTCTGTTCCCATGTCCGTAATGAACGTCTTCATTGGACCGTACTTCAGAATGAAATCTTCAAATATAGCTTTGGCTATTGGTATTTCGGCAAGGTATTTTGTTAAATCGCAGATTAAAGTAACTGCGTATCCATTCCCTTGTTCAGACTTAGGCAGTGGACCGATCGTGTCCACGATTACCCTGTCGAACGCTTTTTGTGGTGTTTCAGTAATGGTTAATGGGGTCTTTGTATGCGTGGTTATCTTCGCTTTTTGGCATTTTTGATTTCCGTATGTACTCCGTGATATATCAATCATACCTTTCCAAAAGTAATGTCTTTTGACCTTGGCCAAGGTTTTAGAAATACCAGTATGACCTCCTTGAATTGGTTCATCATGAAATTTAGACAGAGTTGCTTCTTTTTCTTTTTCAGAATTTATTAGGGTCACCGGGTTGAGTAGCGCTACTCTCAATGATTTTAATGTTTTATTTCCCCATTTTTTTAAATTATCTATTGAAACATGTTCAAAGATATTTTCCCACGGTGCCACTTTCAGTTGGCTGATTTTATGTATACCGGCTTGCGTCTCAAGCCTTTGGAAAAACTGACCTAAGTCAAGGACTCCATTGGTATATAAATCGCTAACATCATATCTTGCAGTAATTTTTTTCCATGTTTAAATAAACAAAGCATATTTTTTACGTGCAAGGTCACTACTTTACGTACTTCGTCATTGTTTATGACTCCGTATACGTTGGGCTTTGAAGCTTTTATAGATTGCCTATATCTATTCTTTCTATTTCTTTTTCTCCTGCGCAAGATTTCTGTCTACTTTGGAATCTTGTAGTGACTTTATTTATATTTCCTGTTATATTTTGTAGTTCTTTGATGGTTATTCTTGATAACGCATCAGCTACGTAATTTTCTTTTTTAAATATTCAACTGTGAAGTTGTATTCTTCTAGTTCTAGCCTCTTACGTGTCAGTTTGGAACTTGGGTTAGTCATTGAAAACAAGTACGTTAAAGGTCTGTGATCTGTTTTAATAGTGAAATGTTTGCCATAAATGTATGGTCGAAAATGTAATATTACCCAGTGTATTGCAGCTAGTTCCTGCTCGGTAGTACACTTATTACTTTCTCCCTTTGTAAAGGCTCTTGATGCATATGCAATGGGAAGTTGGAGTCCGTTATGGTTTTGAGTTAAAACCGCTCCACATGCTTGCTTACTTGCATCAGTAATAATACAAAATTCTTTACTGAAATCGGGGTATTGTAGCAAGGTAGGTTCCATAAGTTTTGCTTTTAAGTATTCAAATGCGTTTTGGCATTCAGCTGTCCATTCAAAAGGAACATTCTTTTTACATAATCGTGTTATGTGCCGAGAATAGTCGGCGAAATTTTTTATGAATCGTCTATAGTAATTGCAGAATGCTACAAAACGTCTTGCGCTGTCTGTATCGTGTGGGGGTGGATAATTCTGTATGACGTCGTTTTTCTTGTCGTCTGGAAGTATTCCTTTATCTGTGCACTTATGACCTAGAAAAGTCACCTCATGCATAAAGAATGAACATTTTTGTGGATGTAACTGTAGGTTGTATTTCCTACATTTCTCAAAAACGTCTGTTATGTTTTAAAGCATATGTTTTTCGGAGCAACCTATAACTATTAAATCATCCATATAAAGGAATGCTTGTGAAGGTTCAAGTCCAGAGAATGCAATGGTCATCATTCTTTGAAATGAATTTGGCGCTATTTTTAAACCAAAAGGTAATCGCGTGAAGCGATACGAGCCATTGCTCGTTGAAAAGGAAGTTATATCTCTCAAGCTTTTTTCGAGTTCTATTTGGTGAAATCCTGACATTAAGTCAAGACATGAAAAGTATTTTGCTCGACCTAGTTGATCTAAAATATCATCAATTCTAGGGAGTGGAAATTTATCAGACAGTAATTTTTTATTAATTTGACGATAGTCAATTACTAATCGCCACTTCTTTTCTTCAGAACCTGGAGCTGACTTTTTAGGGACAAGCAATAATGGGCTATTGTATTCAGATACAGAGGGTTCGACTATCCCGTCGGTGATTAATTTTCCCACTTGCTTTTGAATTTCGTCTACCTGACTATGTGGGCTTTTATAGTTTTTAATGTATACAGGTTCATCATCTTTCAATCTCAGTTTCTGTTTATAAAAATTGTTTGTGGTTATTGATTCGGTTTCCAATCCGAATATATCGCTATACTGGGTGCATAAGCTAGAAAGCTGTGACTTGAATTGAGGAGGGAAGTTTTTCGAAAGTTGAGATAATACAGATTTTTCTCTATTGTCTAGATTTGTGTTGACTACATCGTAGTTCGAAAGTGATTTATACGTTAGATCATCTGTACTGACTACTTGGTCGGAATTTGTTGTATTAAGTAGTCTTATAAAAGCGTTATTGGATGTTGCTATGGTATTTGCAATGTAAATACCATGCTGAATTTCTTGATTTGGGATTAATACACTGTCCTTTTTGAATTAAGTTCAATATTTCGAATAACTTGGGATCTTGCTGGCAGAAGTATTGAATTATTGCCAAAACTGTATGCTATTGGAACATAAATTGGAAATTTTAAATTGTTTGGTCTTATTATGAGCCAATCTTCAGATGGCTGAAAGTCTAATTGAAAGTTGTATTTTTGATGAAATCAATTCCTAATATGCCATCACAAGGGACAGCTAAGTGTAAGTCTACGATATGAAAATCGTGTTGAATTATGTACTTGGTTGTCTGTATTTCAATTGATGTTAAGCCTTTGGATTTAGTAATTTCTTGGCTTATACCCCGTATATCTATTATGTTATTATCTTGTACATTTTCAAATATATCAGAATTTTTTTTTACTATAGAGATTTCGCCACCTGTGTCTACCAAAAAGACAAGTTCTTTTCCGGTAGCCACATGGGTGAAAGAGGCGAATATATTTTGGCTGAGATTGATAGTATGAACCGTTACTTTATCTACTGTTGAATGTTTAAAGGGTTTTGGGAGTTTCCCGAAGTGGCATTGGCTACTCTTACATTATTTGTGTTGTTGTTATTGTAGCCTCTGCTCGAGTTGCCACGGCTCCTTGAGTTTCCTCTGTAGTTGCTACGACCATTGTTATGGTTGGTGTTGCTGTAGTAATTATAATTGTTACTACGACCACGGAAATTACCTCTGTAACTTCCGCGTCCTCGGTTTCCGCCGCGCTGTGTATAGTTGTTGTAGTAAAGGACTGAGTTGGATTGAAACGGCATCGTTCATTGTGTTAAAGTTGCCGGCCTGCATGATAAGTTTTACCTTATCAATCGTGCAGTTTTTAGTCATTGCTTTTACTGCGTGCTGTGTGGAATAACTTCTAGCTAGTTCTAGTGTTAAACCGTCTTTTATATACGCACTTTCTAAAGCCTTCGTCATCTGCTCAATCTCTGATGTGTATTGATTGGCAGTTTTGTTGCGTCTATTATATTTAAAGCATCAATGAAACTAGTTAAGTTTTCTGCTTTACCATCGAAAACTGGTATAAGCTTTGATACAGTGCCAATGAAGTCTATATTTCTTTGTGCCATTGTGACAGGTTTAACTTCTATGGGGCTGTCGTACGTGTCGGAGTCTATGAAGTCCTGATCTTATGTTTATTTACGGTAATTTGTTGTACAGTCCGGTTTCTTGCTAAAGATTTATAAGATTTGTCAAAATCACTTTTTATGTTATTTAGTTCTTTATATAATTCATCCCATTCCATGGTAATATTACCTATGCAATTTTACCTCTACTAAAACGTATGGCAGAGTATCTAGTAAATGCACGCATTTTAAATTCTGGGTCTTTAATAATTGTTTCATTAAGACAGCTATCAAATTAGTATAAATTAGTAGTAGTATTAAATGGGATAATTTTATTTAAAGTTCATATTTAGAGAATAGACAATGGGTATTAAATTGATCACTCTAGTCTTTTCAGATCTTATCTAGATCGTTTGCTTTACTTAAATACTTCTTTTTTAAGCATTTATTGTGTAATTTGTATATTTTGTAAAAAAAAATTGAACTCATTATGACAACGATTATTATTAAGAGTATATGTACCAAATATAGATCTATGTTGTTAGATTCTACTTTGTTTATGACATTGGCAGTGGAATCCACTGTTTTTATGTCCAAAGTCATTTTGGTGGGTTGTACATATACTTTTAATTTGTTTGTATGAAATTTATTATTAAAATTGGTATGCTCTTCCATAGAAAATTTATTTATCGCATTACTGCGCATTTAACTTTACAAACTTCCTACCTAGTTTTTTCGCATAGCTTTACGGGCTACACTTCTAATCGGGCAGATTCCGCTCAATTTTACAAAATATTATATAAAAAAAAATATGCATCGTAGTGCAATCAAAAAAATTATGCAACACTGTGCATGGATAAAAAAAAAGTTTGTTTCCAGCTTGGTTTGTTTCTCTTCCTTCCTTCCACGTCAGCTGGTCGTCGCCGGGTTGGCTACGCTGACGTTCCCTCGAAGGCGCAGGTGGCAGTCGTGCCTCCCACGCTTGATGTCTGCTGCTGCTGTCCTGGGCCTATGGGCTCAGGCGGTACCGGTGCCGGTCTTCGCACTGGTCTTCGGCTTCATGCATGCGGAATTGCATGCCGCAGAGTTGAGAGATCCGGGGCAGTCGGTCGGGCAGACTTGTGGTTGTTTCGGCAGTGGCTTGGGAATATTTGGTTTCGTTATTAGTTTTTGATTTATAACATTTATTTGGTTTGCTGAGTGAGTTGTGCCTTGTGGTACCCTATTTTGGAGTGTTTCCCTTAAAAATTCAAGCTCATTGTAAAGTTTTTGCGCCGTCGTCCATGCGGGCGGTGTTGATTGAGCAAATAGCAGCCATTTTATGTGGGCTATTCTTTTGTTAATTTTATTTTTCTGACCTCCACGTATCATCACGCACACTCTACTCACTCAGACGTGTTTTCCATTGTATACCCTCCTCGCTCATTTCCATTTGCCTAATTTCGGCTTCGCGCCCAGACGTTTTTTCCGTTGTCTTCCTTAGGTCCTTAGGTTAAGATCGATGTCACGGTCGCCATGATATATCTTTAAGTTTCTAAGTTTATATTGAAATGCAATTGTTTTATATTTTGGTTGATTTTATTTAGTTTGGAGCAGCGAATGGTGCCGCTCCAATGATCGAAGTATCTCTGATTTTTACAATATTCTTAAAGTCCAATTAAGGCTAAGTCTCCTAGCTGCGCTGCTCGCAGGCGGCGGCAGAGAGACGGCTATGTACTTATATACTTATGTATACATTGCCATGCGCGCTCAAGTGGAGGCGCGAGGGGTATGCATATGCTGTTCCCTTGTTACAATTATGCCGACGCTAGCACTTTCTGTGTGCGGGCTAAGCCATAGCGATCGGTTCATATTTCGGCCACTTAAGGTTTATGACCGGGACATTGAAATATGTAAACACTGCAACAAAGTGTTACAGTGGGTACCCTTTAAGTACCTTCGGTACAGTGGGTATTCAATATATGAGCATACTACAGTCTAAAAAATTATAACTTGGCCAATGTTAAATATATTTTCAAAATCGAACTACAATTTCATATAGCTAAAACCGAACTTTTATATGTATAAATGTTGTATACAATTCCAGTTAGTTTTACTTTCTATTTGATTCAATTTTATTAATTCATAATGATCCAATTGTAATCTGCAATTTATACAAACTTCGGTGTGCCGAAGTTAGCTTTATTTAATATGTTTTAAATTTATAAGACAACAATTTTTCATTTTAATGTTTATTCAATTTTGAAGTAGTTTCTGGAAGTTCTTATTTGTTGTATTCTTTTGTTGTTTTTTGTTGTATTTCATTTTTTTTTTTTTTTTTTGTAGTTGTGTTTTTTAGTATTCTGTTTACTTTTAAAATTAAAATAAAGGTTAAATAAAGAAAAATATAGGAGATCACAAAATTAAAGTTTTAATCTAGGTTTTAGTTGTTTTAATTGATAAATATTTTTGGGTTTAATAGTTTTTTTTCGTTTCTTTTTTTCAGTTTTGTTTTTATTGCGTTTGAATTGTTAATTTTTTTGTAATGGTTTTATAGAATTTTGTTGTGTTTTTTTAGTTTTTTAATTTTTAGTAAAGTTTTTTTTTTTATTGTGTTTTTATTATTTTTTTTTCCACCAATTATTTTTAATTTTGTCTTGCTCTTGCTGCATTTTTCAAGGCCCCAAATACAGTGCTTTCTTTTTAGTACTAACAAAAGATAATCAAGAATTTTTAATTTTTGATTCGCACATTCCCCAGTAAAATACTCCTTTCCTCTTACATGCTTCTGAGATATACATACATATGTCTTTATTTGTAACTTCCCCGGCCAACTTTTAAAAATTTTATAGAAAATAGATATGTGTTTTGAAGAAGCTTCCATTAAAATTTGTGATGGAGCTAATAGATTTCAAAAGTCTATATCAGAATGGTAATTTTTGTGAAATATAAATATTTCACTTGGAGCTGAAATGGTTTCACCAGATAAATACAACTAAATTTAATCAACGAATTATCGATATACGACATCGATATAAATAAAAATATAACAAATCAGTTGTATGATAATTTGTATCATTTATTATTTCTATTATTGTGCAGGATTAATGTTCAAATTTAATAAAGACGATAAAAAAAGCTTCACATCGCTATAATTGTATTTTAAATTATTTAAGCAAGGTATTAACACGTTTTAAAGCTGTTTTGGTTTTAAAAAACAGTCCCACAATTTTTTTTTGCTTAAAAACATTTTTTAAGCTTTTGGAGTTTTTAACTTAAATAATATTTTAAAAAAGTTCATTAAAAAATATGCAATACATAAAAATAGAAAAAAAAGTATAAGGCTGTTTTTGACAGGGATCGATCCCTCGCATACATTGATGACCAACGCTTTACGTCACGACTTCATACCATATCAAATCATGTTAAGAAAAACCTTTATGAGTTTCAAAGTTTCTCGGCTCTCTGTCTATCAAAATCAAATATGAAATTTCGTCCAAAAATGTGCTGCCGAGCCCGTGCATACATATACACAATACGCACTTACAGTTGTGAATTTTGTGCGTAATAATTATATATAATATAATAATTATATATAATACATTTACAATTAATTTTTTATTGTTAATAAAATCTTAATCAACAATTATACTTAACGTTCTTTTCTGAAATAACAAAGGACCAAGTAGGGATCGAACCTGTGCCTCAAGTGCTTAACAGACCGGCCGCTTACGCAACGCGCCACGTAGGCAAATTGAATTTTGTCGGCGATATACACATAAGAGCATAACGCGTGTGAGAGGGACAGAAGCTTGCGATCTCTTAGGAAATGTTTTTATTTTGCTCGGTTGAGCTTTGACTGTGTTGTCGCGGGCCGATTGTGGTTCAGGGATTAGAACATATGTCTACGAAGCACGTAAACGCAAGTTCAAATCCCGCTCGAAACAACCTATTTTATTTTTTATTTTCTTTCAATTTTCATTGATTGATGATTGATAAATTTTTTTAAAAGTTAAAGTTAGTTTTAAAAAAGTTTATCAAAGTATTAAACATTTCTATCAAAAGAGCTTTAGTTATATTTCTTAGTTATTAATATTAAACGAATTTTTTAGTTTTTTTCGGAAGTAGGCAAATTCTCAAATATATAGAATTAACTTCCTATTAATAGGATAATTTTTATACCCTTGCAGGGTATTATAATTTCAGTCAGAAGTTTGCAACGCAGTGAAGGAGACATTTCCTACCCTATAAAGTATATATATTCTTGATCAGCATCGACAGCCGAGTCGATCTAGCCATGTCCGTCAGTCCGTCTGTCCGTTTATACGCAAACTAGTCCCTCAGCTATCTGAATGAAACTTTGCAGATAGTCTTCTATATGTTCTCACTACTATATAAGTCGGAACGGGCCGGATCAGACGACTATATCATATAGCGGCCATTGGAACGATCGGTAAATTTTGAGAAAAAAAATTATTACTTGTCCAATTTTCAACATATTTTCATAAAATTTGAGAAATGGCCATTTTATATTATTCTAGAATTTCGGTTTTAATTTGGTCGAAATCGGACAACTATATCATATAGCTGCCATAGTAATGTTCGGGAAATATTACGTATACGTAATGTTGAACCGAATTTTTATATGTATAAATGTTGTATACAATTCCTGTCACTTTTACTTTTCATTTGATAAAATTTTATTAATGCATAATGATCCAATTGTAAGCTGCAAGGGTATACAAACTTCGGCGTGCCGAAGTTAGCTTTCTTTCTTGTTCTGGATCATTTTGAATAGTTTAGAGGGAAATAAAGGGAAATATCGCCTTGAGCGAAAGCACTAATTTTTATCCTGATCGCAGCAGCGATCGATTCAGGTACTTGAATCTCCCGCTTGCCACCTTGCTGAACTGGAGGATCATACAAAAAGACATTACCGTTCAACACAGTTATCTATACTGAGTCGTTCAGGGCATGACGCAAAGTCCGACTGGGAATAAACGCGAACGAGACTTTTGCGGAAATGGTAAGGTCCTATCCGCTGATCGATTCTGTATGAAGAGAGTACAGTTTACATGTTCGAAAGTCCCACTGGGCTGTCAAAGCATTGAATATGCGACTTTGTATAGTTTTATACTCTTTGATATCAGATACCAAATAACTTTTATCTAGCCAAATGAAAATGTTGCTTAAATCAAAAAGGGTAATTCGCTTATCTTAATGGAAAATCCAAAAATTTTATAAAAATTACTTCCGAGTGAAAGCTGGAAAAGGCCTGTATATTATGAAGAACTTTCGAGTTTATTTAGTTAAGATTTAATATTAGTAATGCCTTAATTTATCGTATACATTCTTGTTATTTGCAGGACTCCATAGAGCAGTGGCGAAATGTTTTTCAAGTTTCTGCTATTATTTCAATATCAACCTATGGGTTTTATCAAATTTTTGGTACAGCTGAAATACAAACTTGGAATAAAGAGACACCTACAGATGACGATTTAAAGGAGGGAAAAATTCTATCAATACCAAAAGAAAATAAAAGTAGTGAAGAAAATTTAAAATGATAAACTTACAATTTTGTCATGATTTGTACTATATATTTAATATTATATGACTATGTGTTTCGAATGAATGTCAATAAAACCGATACAAAATGCTTAAATGTCTTTTTGTTAAATACCACATCACTATGCGATGACATAGGCTCTGGTGCAAAGTCATGTTTTGGTTGCGACCCGAAGTGGGCCCAAAAGAAGGGAAAGGGTTCCCGCTCGAATCGCGGCGTCTCTAATTACAATGCGAATTTGGCATTCAAGCGGAGAATTTCCTCAAAATTAATACAGCTAAGAGTACAATTTATAACCTGAAAAACTAACGGGAGTGACTTTTCCTGTGATCAGTTATTTCATCTTCGCGGCTGGGCCAGCTTTACTTGAGTCCACGAAGGAATAGGGCGAAAAGCCTGAAGTCCCCAGGGTAAGCCGAGTGCGGGAAGAGTGGGGAAAAATTGTGCAGAATTAACTGTGGAAAATTTTGCTTAGACTTGACGTTCGAGAAGAGGCCAAGAGCTCCGACGTCTCCGTCTGGGAGGGCGCATCGACCTGTCCCGATCGGAAGTAGGATCGAGAAGCAGCAGCGAAGCCAACAGTCAGCAGCTAAGCAGCACCACGCCACAGCCAGATAAGCAAACTGGCAGCCTTCAGCTAATGAGCAGCAGCAGTATAGCAACAGCAGCGAAAGAAGCAGCGGAAGAAGAAGCAGCAGCGAAACAAGTGCCCAATATCTGTTTAACCTACCTATAAACACCGGAAGCGGCAGCAAAATCCAGTCGCAGCGCATATCCGCAAACATTCGACCTTTTTTTTTTCTATTTTTCCTCATAGCTTGAAAAAGAGCATGTAGAAGGGCAGAGTCCAGATTCCAAGTAGCAGCTTTCTTGCTTTTTTTTATGTCCCTTTTTGTCCTAAGCTAGAACCGAAATAGTTTAATTTAAATATATAATTTAATTTTACTATTTTTATTTAATTTTTCATCAAAGCTCAAGTGCGATAGAAAGAAAGTAGAAAGCCAAGATGGCTATATAGTGGCACGGTCTAAGTAAAAAGTAAAAATATCAGCTTTTCCTATTTTTCATGCTGCTTGCAATATTTGTCTAAAACGACAGTAATTGTTTTCGATTTGAAGGTACAGTGGGAAGATCTGGGTTTTTGTCGCCGAAAAATGTGTGCCCTTTTATTATTTTTCCCTCCACAGTTAGCACTGAGGAAAGCGCTTACGTCGATGCCCATGATAAGCCCATATTTTTCTATCGAAACGAAAAATAAAAAAAGTAATAAAAATTGCAAAAGCTTTAGCGATTAAAGGTCGCACCGTTGATTTTATCAGATCATTTCACAGTTCGTCTTAGTGTTTTTCTTTTTTTGCTCGGAACTCTGCTCGTATAAATTAATTTTGAATGTGTAAGCTTTCGTTTTAAATCGTTTATCTTTTATGTATTTTTTAAATTTTATTTGTGTTTGAAATGTATTTTATTTTGCATCATTTTGTTGGGAAATATTATTTTTAATTATTTAAAATAATCTTATAATGTTTTGAAGAACTTTAAAAGCGGCCGCGGCTAGCGTATGCTTGTGTTAAGGGTAACACGATGAAGGGGTCACTCAGGCTATTAAGCGCTGATGCAGGAGCGACTGTAGGTAGGGAGGGGGAGCCAGGACCTCTAAACCAGCAAAGGAGGTAGGAGGCGGAAGGCAGCAGAAGGGGGACTGATATTTTCTAGGGCAGTATTGTAAGTGTTTGTGTGTCATTCTCTATTCGGTTTTGTAAGCTTGTCTCAGCACGCCATTATCGTAATTATTATCAAAGACAATCCGAGAGTCGAGCAAGACCACCACAAACAAAGCCGACGAGCCGCAGCCGGACACTGTTTTCGCGTGCGCTCGAATCTCGAGGGTCCATCCAGCCGATTATATTGTTAGGTGTAGCCGTTCGTTACACCTCACATATTTATTTATTTATTTTGTTTATATGCTCGAGCTATGAAACATATTTATTATTTGATTTGTAAATTAGCATTAATATATGATTACATTAAAATAATTATAATAAAATATAATAATAATTAATAGATATACCCTTCCGTAGAGAGCGGAAGTGCTTAATATAGTGACAGTAGTAAGTACATATATACATATATATTGGAGCAGTCCAATTAGTGCGAAAAGACGTTAAACAAACTAAGAAAAAAAACAATAAACGGCTCTTACTCGTATTTCCCAGTGCGCGATACAAAAAAATAATACAATTGAACACGCACCAAAAGCAATCAGTGCTAAAATATGTACAGTCGCGGCAAATGCAAAATATTTCGAAATCGGTACAAACGGCTGCAGCGCGAATTTCAATGGTAACGAGAAGCGTAAGCTACATCCAGATTATTGTTGTTAATAAACAAAAGATCAACCGTATTAATAAAAGCAACGAAAAAAACTGGAGTTCTAACTACAAAAGATTTACCATCCTGTTGAGCTGGTCAGGGATAAAAATTTCCATGTTGTTCCGTTAATTAAAGGAAATATTCACGAAACCAAAGTTCAAACCAAATCTGAAGAAGACATCCGAGCTATCTCCGAATAACCTGAGAAAACTAAAAAGAACTTTTACACCTATGTATAAACTAACAAGCAGTAAGGAATTGCAAGTATTACTAATTGAAATCGAACCTGACGTTGCCCTCACAGAGATACAATCGTGAACAATAGAATTTTGACATCAATAAAAATACACGTTTGTGTTACAAACTATACTTTAATTATCCAAAGAATATTAAAGGACTTTATTATGACAATAGTGTAGTAAGGTGATAAAAAACAAAGGAAGCAGAACATTTCCTATTAAAGCTTATTATTTTCCAAAGTCCTTCGACTTCTGCAATTGTCTCTTCACGCGATCTTGTTAAGTTTGGACTCCTTTTGCGTTTTATGTAAGCCCACATTCTCTATGATTCTTTACAAAGAAATTTAAAATGAAAAAAATTGTTAAACTGGACTTACTGCGTACGATAGAAACATGATCTGAATGAATACAATGACATAACACTTTTGTCTACCCAAAAATACACAATCTCTCATCCTGAAGCTTTTACGAGTGCAGCAATATAAGCTGTGGAATATTGCTATGAGTTTTGGCAAAATACTTTTGTCCACGATTGTACAAGATGCCCTTAAAGACATGGGATTTTGTGTCAAAAATGTTTGCAACGTCATTAATAAATAACAAGAGGCAAAAAATCTTGAAGGTCGAGCTTGAGCCAGAAATTAAAAATAAATAAACCCTCTTTTGACATCTATTACTTTTTGCAAACGTCTTGGAATAGATTTTATTAAGTTATGAAGCGTTTCAATGAAAACTTGTTTCCAAAGTCCTTCGACTTCTGCAATTGTCTCTTCACGCGATCGTGTTAAGTTTGGACTCCTTTTGCGTTTTAAGTAAGCCCACATTCTCTATGATATTGAGAATGGGATTCGGAAGGCTAATCTAAAAATTAAAAAAAAAAAGATGAGCTGCGGTGTAGGGGCCTGAATCTTCGCTGAAAACTGGAAAGTAGAAGAGTATTTCCACCTCCCAGAGTCAGCGACAGTGTTCCAGGCGGAGGTTCTCGCAATACTGAAAGCAGTGGAGCTCTCCATAGCCCGAACCCTTCGGGCAATGCAATGTTACGTACATACAAGTTTAACAGTGACGCGTTCTGTTAAGTTGTCCGCTGTTAGTTTAGCTGTTACTGCAACAAGAGGCGAACACTGTTAAATTGCTTATTTATTGTGCAAGTTTAAAATGCCGAAAATATTAAAAAAATCCAACTGAAATGACACTTTTTGGATACAATCTTATTCATAGTGCCTTGTAATATATGTTTATGTTCGTTAACTGTAGAAATAGTCTGCGGTGTTATTTTGAACGTATGTAATTTGTTACCTTAAAAAATGTATAAACTTTTAGTGTAATATAGAATTAAAATTGAGCTACAAAGTGAGTCCAGCTCTCTCCACTTCTGAAATTGGCTGTATGTTTTAGAGCATTCAATTCTTGTTATATTCTAAGAGTATAAAAGTGCACTTTTGTGCACTTTCTCAGAAATGTAACTTTAAAAGTTCTAACCTTACATCCAGAAAATGTCAAGTTTTTTAACATGTGGAACGGTTAAGGCTGCGAATATTGACATTTTTTCTTATAGTTTACTAAATTTGTATATCTTCAAGTCATATTACAGAAAAATAGGATCTTCCAGTTAGTTTCTTTAAAAAAGAGAGAGCAGAATAATGGATTTCTGCATTTAATTGACCGCCTGTTCCATGCAAAATAACAATACTGTGATTTGGTGTGAAAAAATTATTGTAAAGCTTTGTAAATGCAATACTAAAAAAAAAAAACAACAAATAAAATTTTACACTGAAAAAAATTTTTTAACCTTAAAAAATGACGCCCATTTTTATGAAATATCTTCCTTTTGTTATAAATAACTTAAATCAAAAAACAGATCTAAAAAATATTACTTCGTTTTAAAGTTATTAATTAATGCCACAAAAAGTGGTCGCTCGCCCCATAGTGCACTGGCCAATCGGCACACACTCCTACAAGATGGGCTTACCCCACAACCCATACTGCAGAAGCTGCAAGTAACCACTGCCCTTCACTCAACCGACAGAGAGCGCGTTACCTAGGAGCCTACCAGCTCGAGTCACTTGGGGAAGTTGGAAGCAGCCATCCTAGCATACCTGAATGACACGGGCTGGTACTGAGGGGATGCGTAGACTACTGCCAAAAGGGGTGGACCAAAACGGAGCTCAGCTCTAATTAAAGGTCACCGAGGTGACCTCACCATTGCACTTACCTACTCTTACTTTATTATGTAAGTTAAGCTTAATTTACAATAAAACAAAATAAAACAAGAAAGAAAGCTAACTTCGCACGCCGAATAAAACGCAAGTGGGTGGTTCACCGGAAAAACACACCAGAATGAATGGAATTAATGAGTCAACCGGGGTTAGGATGTCAACCCAAAACGGGAAGTGTGATGGCTACCACCGACGTGCACGGAGAGGAGCAATCCTCTCTGCGCGTCGCCAGCGATCACACCTCTGATTTGACAGGAGCAGGTTATATCAGTTGTAATGCTACTGCCACACAAACGACGCAGGGGAAGTTAAGCCGCTCAGGTGCCGTAGTTGACACAGACTCGGACCTGGAGAGCGTGCACCTTTCCAAAGAAGAGGAGGAAAGCCTTCTCCGCTCGCCGAAACCAGGCATCAGCTCCCCGCCCAGAGACGGGCCATAACGTTCAAGGGAGGGGATGAAGGTTAAGAAGAAAGCTATGTACTTTCAGAACAGTGTTAGAACGTAAAAGAAAGATGAAGAGTTTCGATTTTTAAGATCGGTATCGATGTTTTTTCAAAGCGACAGCAAACGAGCAACTCAACCTGAATGCATACAAGAGAGCAGCTTATAACGATTGTGCAACTCGGTTGACGCTATGGACATATTTTCCAGGTTGTCCATTGCAGCCAGGTTGTAAGTTGCTCTCGTGAGAACGACCACTTGCTTCGCTTTTGCAGAAACAATTGGTAGACTCAAGCAAGGGGAGTACAAATATTGCCAAAGAGATTAATTAAGCAACTATGTGTTCTATTTTTTCAAATATGATTCAAATCCTAAAACACTCGAGAGGAACGGATCAAAATATTAATTTGATGAAATGGGGGCGAAATAATCGTTCTTCACACGAGTTACTACTTCTCCCGATATAAGCAATTACTGGGTTCCATACGACGAGTACAAATGCAGACGTTCCCGAGGTATTTTGTCCTACCCATGCCGAGTCTGCCAAGGGAACCATCCTCTTCGGAAGTGCCACCGTTTTCTTCGGCTAAGTACTGAGAAACAGCTCCAGGCTGCCATCGATAAAAAATTCTGCGTCAATTGATTGGCCCACTACCATTCCTCGGGATCTTATCGCAGTGACGACCGATGCCGGTCGTGTGGTCAGGATCACCACACGCTTCTACATATCGACGAGCGCTCAGCGTATCCAACGCTTTCCCGAGCAATGTCTTCCTGATATTCTTGCTGCGTATTCTCGCAAGGAGGGGGGGAGAGAATGTTCACGCCAAATGGGCGTTTATTTTCCAGAGGCAGTGTGATCCCGTACACCATTGCTCTCTCTCCCTCTTACTTTGGGCTTTCGGTCCATAGAGCTTCCAATCCGCTCTCCGAAGCTAGTTTTAAGTCTTCTTGTTTTTAGTACTAATTCCTTCTTCTATCAATAAAGATAGAGGCACCTAGCGCAATACCCCGAAATAGTTTTTCGTGTGTTATTTATCAAGTGTTCAAGGTTAAAGCCACCCCACGCCAACAAGTACGAATAAGTAAAGTAAGTTATTCTTTAACTATAAGTGATAAGTGCAATGGTTTCAGCGGACAACATTTTTGACAATTTATTATTATTTTTTTTTATTAGTTAAATTTTTTTTTTATTTAAAATGTATAAAAATTTGCCTTACATTTTAAATGTGTGTTCTATATGATATTTATATATAAAGACAATTTTTGTCAATTAATTTGATATTTCCAAAGCCGTCTTCACCGTTGCTGATGTTGTTGCTGCTGCTTTTGTTGCTGTTGCTATTGTTGCTGTTGTTTTAGCTCTTTTGACTGCTTCTTTTCTTGCTGATGCAGTTCAAGCTGCTGGAGTTGTCTTTCCTTCTATTTTCATTTTTATACCCTTGCAGGATATTATAATTTCAGTCAGAAGTTTGCAACGCAGTGAAGGAGACATTTCCGACCTTATAAAGTATATATATTCATGATCAGCATCAATAGCCGAGTCGATCTAGCCATGTCCGTCTGTCCGTCTGTCCGATTATACTCAAACAAGTCCCTCAGTTTTGAAGCTATCTGAATGAAACTTTGCAGATAGTCTTCTATATGCTCTCACTGCTATATAAGTCGGAACGGGCCGGATCGGACGACTATATCATATAGCTGCCATAGGAACGATCGGTAAATTTTCAGAAACAAATTATTACTTGTCCAATTTTCAACATATCTTCATATAATTTAAGACATGGCCATTTTATATTATTTCAGAATTTCGGTGTTAATTTGATCAAAATCGGACAACTATATCATATGTCTGCCATAGGAATGTTCGGGAAATATTACGTATACGTAATGTGAAACCGAATTTTTGTATATATTAATGTTGTATGCAATTCCTGTTAGTTTTACTTTCCATTTGGTAACATTTAATTAATTCATAATGATCCAATTGTAAGCTGCAAGGGTATACAAACTTCGGCGTTCTGAAGTTAGCTTTCTTTCTTGTTGTACTTCTGTTTATTATACCCTTGCAGGGTATTATAATGTCAGTCAGAAGTTTGCAACGCAGTGAAGGAGACATTTCCGACCCTATAAAGTATATATATTCTTGATCACCATCGACAGCCGAGTCGATCTAGCCATAAAATCGGACACCTATATCATATAGCTGCCATAGGAATGTTCGGGAAATATTACGTATACGTAATGTTGAACCGAATTTTTATATGTATAAATGTTGTATACAATTCCTGTCACTTTTACTTTTCATTTGATAAAATTTTATTAATGCATAATGATCCAATTGTAAGCTGCAAGGGTGTACAAACTACGGCGTGCCGATGTTAGCTTTCTTTCTTGTTTTTATTTTTATTTTTGTTCTTATTTTGCCCGACTACAATGTTTTTTTACCAACCAATTATAATGTCGAAAATTTTGTTTTAAAAACAATAATCTTTTTGTATCCTTCTGCTTTTGAATTTATACTCTGTTCCTAACCTTAGAGGGGGAAACAAGAGTCAATTATTTTTGCTACCTTAAGCTGCAAGTGTAATTTGCTATGCTTTTAAGGAGCTGGCCTTTCTCTGAGTCTCTTACCATAGAGGGGGAAACTGCAGAGTTAAGGGGCACACCTAGTGTAACGGCCTAAAAAAGGTGATTTTTGGAAATTTTTATTTAAAAAAATACTTTTCAATTATTTTAAATATTTAAGAATATATTTATACATGTTTCAAGAATATACAGTGACATTTTTGAAGAAAAAAATTTAATATTTTTTAGGTTATAGTCGATCTCCAACGGCGCGAAAAAAAGGTCCTTTACTGCTGCAGTGATCCCGGCCTTCTCCGTGGATGAAATAAAAAAAAAAAACTCTCGTTAAACTAGAGAAAAAAAAAAATTGACAATATAGCGGCGTTTCAAATAGTCGAATTTGCCTAAAATGTTGGTAGTTTTTGGCCTTCCAAAATTCAATTTTTTGATCAGATAAAAAATCGATAGGTCATTGTACGGAGAACTATATATAGAACATGTAACAAAATTCGATTGTGATCGGATCATTTGTTTTTGAGTAATCACTGCAGCAAATTCAGAAAATGCTGTTTCGTGAAAAACGCGTTTTTAAGATAGCTAATGAGACTCTCTAGCTGCCGAGCGGCTGCTCTTTAAATTGCTATAACTCAAAAACTATTTTGAGTTACGATTTGAAATTTTAATATGTTTTTTTTAAAGGTGTAATCTACCGAATTTTTTGAAATTTCACGCTAGGTGTGCCTCAAAATGCTTCGAAGGCTCGAATGACCAAAATGAAAGGACCCAAATAATAAGACTTTCATTTGTTAAGTTTTTGTAAGAAACTGATTTTGTTTCAACAAATCTTGAGTTTCAATAGGTTACATGAAAATCGAATCTTAGAGTATAGGCTGAGGCCTAAATAAATAGTTACCCGTCTTATCGAGGACCCACCCTCTTACACATCTGCATAGCTTTTCCATACCGGTAAGCATGAATTTCATGGTGAGTCGAGAAGCGTCGATGGCACCATGAACTACCGTCTTACCGGTAAGGGTGAATCCGAGAAGCAAGGGGGGCACCATGAATTACCGCGGCCGCGCACTAATAAAAGCGAATGAGACTTTTGCGGAAATGGTAAGGTCCTATCCGCTGAGCCATTCTGCATGAAGAGAGTACAGTTTACATGTTCAAAAGTCCCACTGGGCTGTCAAAGCATTGAAGATGCGACCTCCGTATAGTTTTATACTCTTTGATATCAGATACCAAATAACTTTTATCTACAAAATGTTTTAAACGTTATACCATAAGCACTTTCTCTTCGACATCGGCAACTCTTTTTTCAAACACTGCGATCAGAATAGCTGGCTGCAATTAAAAATATTTCAAAGAGCTTATTTGAGGGCTGAAATGTTTCTTCATTTGATTTTATGCATTAAACTAGTACTTCATTAATGGGTTGGAGAATACAGCGGGCCAAAATTTGATGAGCCTCTTGTTACAAACCTCAGACAAAGAACCATTTGTTGAAAGAGACCACCCGAAATTATTTTTGAATAAATGGAGCCAAATGAAAATGTTGCTTAAATCAAAAAGGGTAATTCGCTTATCTTAATGGGAAATCCTAAAATTTTATCAAAATTACTTCCGAGTGAAAGCTGGGAGAGGCCTGTATATTATGAAGAACTTTCGAGTTTATTGAGTTAAGATTTAATATTAGTAATGCCTTAATTTATCGTATACATTCTTATTATTTGCAGGACTCCATAGAGCAGTGGCGAAATGTTTTTCAAGTTTCTGCTATTATTTCAATATCAACCTATGGGTTTTATCAAATTTTTGGTACAGCTGAAATACAAACTTGGAATAAAGAGACACCTACAGATGACGATTTAAAGGAGGTAAAAATTCTATCAATACCAAAATAAAATAAAAGTAGTGAAGAAAATGTAAAATGATAAACTTACAATTTTGTCATGATTTTTACTATATATTTAATATTATATGACTATGTGTTTCTAATGAATGTCAATAAAAACGACACAAAATGCTTAAATGTCTTTTCGACAAATACCACATCACTGTGGACAAACGTCTACGTAGTGACGATAAGCACAGAGAGAGCCCATATACATGCAGAACTAAAAGTCAGCTATAGATGGGCGGTTGGACGGAACTAATTAAAAGGTATTGGGTTAGTTAACATAAAATATAATAAGTGCATGTTAATTTGTAAATATATTCATTTAAAAATAATTGGTAGACATTTTCTTAATGTGCGTTTTTTGTCTGCTTCGCTGGCTGTTTACCTGTGTAGCGCTTGCTCGGGCGAAAGATACTTTTGTAGCGCCACCTGTGGGATGATCTTGCTGGCCTTGTGCCATTTTTACGAATCGATTTGCGTGCTGCGACAAAAAAATGGGGATGAAGGCAAACCCTCAGATCACTCGGACAGACGGACAGTTGTTTACTCAGGATTCTTTTGGGTCCTAAGTTGTTGTGGATGACTCGGATGCCCACCCTACCTTGGCAATTTAGATCCGAATATAATTGCTCTTGAACAGAACCTTGCTGTTGCTAGATCCCCAGGCGAAGGCAACGACAAGAGAACTTAACACATTATAAAAATATATTTACACGCTAAAAAAATATATAAAAACTAAAAGACATGAATTAAACTAATGGTTTGCAATTATAACACTCATAAAACTAAAAACTTATTTCTTTAGGGACATAAAATTAAATATTACAAATAAAAGACAATTTAATGCAAGTGAAATTAAGCCTGCGATCGGCAGCGGCAAAAAGGTAAACAAAGATGATAATTAATAAGTGAAAATAACTAGTTCATTGGAGGGATCTTTTCCTCAGCGCTCTCTAGTTTGAAGCGAGTGATAGGGAGCGAGAAAAGAACAACAACATAAATTTGGCATATGTTTGCTTTGGCCTCGAAAATCAAGCGCAGCATAAGATTATGCGCGGAACAGTAGGGCAAATGTAAGTATGGGGACACACGAATTTATTTGTTCATTTTGTTTGGAATTAAATATCAGCTCCAATATTTAATGGATGCTGTGACTCACTCATTCAATTATCTTTTCTTCTGCTGGGGGAAATATACCGACGAAAGCACTTTCGTGAGGATGGTTGCCAACCTGTGGAGTCAAAAAAAATATTCACAAAAACACCATACCATCGGGCCCACTGTGCGCCATTTAAATTTTTGCACTTCTTTTTTTCTCTTTGCTCTTTCCTCCTAAAACCACAAGAACTCAAACATGAACATATCGAATTTTACTATTCTTTTTGCCGATGCATACTTTAACAAATTTTAAAGCAAAAACACCACAACTAACACCTAATTAATTTTAAACATTTCTCCCTCTGGCCGGGCTTTAGACTAGGCCTCCTGGCTATCCCGAATCACAGGGTATGTATTATTTTTATCAGCCAGTCAGAATCAAATTACGCGAAAGTAGCTGGGCAATCGCCGTTTTACCTTCGGCCCGACTCGGCTTTTCTCTGACCCGCTTATCCGGGGAAATGACAGAAGCCACTGTTGCCTCTTTCACTCCGAGCCGCTCGCGCACCTCTTAGTTCCGCCATCTGTTATGCAGATAGCGCTAGACGCATTCTCTAAACTAGATGGCGCGAGCTGCATCTGCCACAAGCGTTACAGATTTAACAGAGGGAGATACGAATCAGAGGGAATTTTTCGAAAGTGAAAACTAGAACAGGTCTGGGAAATCCGAATCCGACAAAAT
This sequence comes from Drosophila jambulina, assembly GCA_018152175.1. Taxonomy (NCBI): domain Eukaryota; kingdom Metazoa; phylum Arthropoda; class Insecta; order Diptera; family Drosophilidae; genus Drosophila; species Drosophila jambulina. The sequence goes on from JAECXH010000017.1 coordinate 1,463,406, forward strand.
TTTGCGCAAGGGGAAACTGGAACAGGCCTGATTATTTTAAATTGGCATTAATAAATGATTCAATTAAAATAAATAATAAAGATAGTCTTCTGTAGAGAGCAGGAGTGCCTAACATAGTGACAATAGTAGAGTACATATATATATATATAAGACGTTAAACAAACTAAAAAAAAAACAATAAACAGCTGTTCAGCTGCTCAGTGCGCGATATCAAAATAATACAATTGAACACGCACCATAAGCAATCAGTGCTAAGATATATACAGTCGCGGCAAATAGAAAATATTTCGAAATCGGTACAAACGGCTGCAGCGCGAATTTCAATGGTAACGAGAAGCGTAAGCTACATCCAGATTATTGTTGTTAAAATAAAACAGATCACCGTATTAATAAAAGCAACGAAAAAAACTGGAGTTCTAACTACAAAAGATTTACCATCCTGTTGAGCTGGTCAGGGATGAAAATTTCCATGTTGTTCCGCTAATTAAAGGAAATATTCACGAAACCAAAGTGAACAATAGAATTTTGACATCAATAAAAATACACGTTTGTGTTACAAACTATACTTTAATTATCCAAAGAATATTAAAGGACTTTATTATGACAATAGTGTAGTAAGGTGATCAAAAACAAAAGAAGCAGAACATTTCCTATTAAAGCTTATTATTTTCCAAAGTCCTTCGACTTCTGCAATTGTCTCTTCACGCGATCTTGTTAAGTTTGGACTCCTTTTGCGTTTAATGTAAGCCCACCATTCTCTATGATATTAAGAATGGGATTCGGGAGCCTAATCTAAAAATTTTTAAAAACTGTAATCATTTGTGCTTAATGGCAAGAATAAAGTTCAATGAGTCGTCTCCGGCAAGCAATGCGTGGTCATTTTGAATACTTCATCGTACCATTAAGATACGGGTCTCATTTGGCTTCAAATATTTTTGGGTAATCTGCAGTACATTTTTCTTCTTTAACCATGGTACTGAAAGGAACTCTCATCGGTCCACAAAATCTTTTCTCAAAGATGAAGGCTTGTGAACATATGATTAAGCAAATGCTAATAGTTTCAATTGATTTTTATGGTGAATAAAAGGTATCGGACGATCCACATAATTGTCAAAACTTGCCTCTTTCAATCGTGTTTCGACTTATATTTCGTAATATATTTCTTTACTTCATTTGATGCTGCTATGGTGTAATAGGGACATAATTTTTCAGTTTTCCCAGGATCAGACAATCTGGTCTGGAGTAGTTTTGCGGGGTCGGCCCACCCTGACTAAATTACTCGTGGAATTTGTCTGTTTATGTTTTTTAATTTGGTAGTATATTGTTTGCATGGGTAGTTAATCAAATTTGCTAAGGTTTTGTAACGATATACCTGCATGGTACTTTGTTACAATTACGTTTCGGTGGATTTCGCTTAGATCTAGCGCTTTACCCCTATACTAATAAAATAACTTTACAAAGAAATTTAAAATGAAAAAAAATGTTAAACTGGACTTACTGCGTACGAAAGAAACATGATCTGAATGAATACAATGACATAACACTTTTGTCTACCCAAAAATACACAATCTCTCATCCTGAAGCTTTTACGAGTGCAGCAATATAAGCTGTAGAATATTGCTATGAGTTTTGGCAAAATACTTTTGTCCACGATTGTACAAGATGCCCTTAAAGTCATGGGATTTTGTGTCAAAAATGTTTGCAACGTCATTAATAAATAACAAGAGGCAAAAAATCTTGAAGGTCGAGCTTGAGCCAGATAGTAAAGCCTTAAACAAAATGAATTGCAATTGATCTACCCGCAACGGCCCTGTAAAACACACAAATTGCCAGGAGTATGGATACACGAGAACATACTGTTCACTTCGGCCAGTCTGTGTAGTCCGTGGAGACTTCCATGATTCCGCACACTCCCACGTAACAAAGAAGACGATAAAAAAAAGAGAAACTGCCTACAAGGAACTTAAAACAACAACGCTAGATGTATTTTTCGCCAAAGCGGAAATACCACCAAGGACACTACTACGCCAAAGCTCTACGAACAGGTATGGAAGAACCATTCTAGTTAAACTCAGAAAACGCTCAGCAGGTTCCAGGGCAGCCACTATGGAAACTATGTGTTTACCATGCAACAAAGTATGGTGAAGCTCATGACATTAATGAAAAAGCCAATGCAAACCACATCTAAGCTCTCTAAAACCGTCACCCCAATAGGAATTTCATCAGTAGCCTGAGTCCGCAGCGACAAAGACAAAGCCAAAACACTTGCCTCATTATTTCGGGGCGTCTTTCAGCCGAACCATCCCTTTCGTTCTACCCCAAATACAATCTGAAATGGAGTCTACCCCAACATCGTTTAAGCCAAACGAGAGCAAAGATTATCAGGGAGCTAAAGCCGATAAAACGTTAATTGAACTTCCAAACTGTGTTATTGAAGTTATCTGTAAACGCATTAATGGGATTATAAGACTCGCTTACCCAGTTCTAATCGAATCACATTTGCTGTGTACAGTCATAAATTACCTGATTCGTATCTGTACTACAGAGCCTTGGTAATAGGTGCAACACTACAACATCCGACAACTACAAAATCGAAGCCAGAGTCCCACAAGGAAGTGCACTTTTGCCAACCTTGATTGAAACAACATTTACTTTCGCCGGCGACATTGTTATTCTAAGTCGCTCCAGATGCCCAGTCCGTGCAACAACCAACTCATGGGAGTCGATAAGTGGCTATCTAACTGGAGTACTTAAGCCAATCTGGACGTATTGCTCTCAGCTTTGGGGGAACGCGAGCAGCTCCAATGTAGACATCATACAGCTCAATCAAAAGTCCTAAGAACTACCACTTTTGCACCATGGTGTATATTCGCAACCAAAACATCCACAGTGATCTTGGAATTCTTGCCGTAAAAGGTGATATAGACAATAGTCGGATCAGCGCCCTTCCTGCATACAAGTACCTCGGGGTCATTTTGGACAAAAAACTTACATTTGGCAGGCACCTTACTTGTATCCAACACTCCTTCTGAAATAAAGACGCACAGATGGCATGGATTCTTGCACCACGCAAAAAGCTTGCACTTGACTGTAAGGTCAAGATATATAAGTCCATTCTGGCGCCAAGTCATTTTTACGGACTTCAGGTTTGTGGCATCGCTGCAAAAACCAACCTCAATGAAATCCGGGTTTTACAAGCGAAAACACTCCGAAAGATATCTGGAGCTCCGTGGAGCACCCTAATATTCTAGCCAAAAGACTTGGTACGGCTGCTATAAACAGTGCTGATGCAAGGAACCGAGTCAAAAGAAGACAATCGACACCACCCTCAAAACCTACCGGACCGGATTTTGACATAGCAATTCTACCACCTTCAATATTACTTAAAAAAAAATTATATGAAATTATTCTAGCCATAAGTAACGCTTAAACTAATTTTTGTATTTTTTCTGTTACAACCGATTAGATTAAGCTGCCGGTTGGGTAGCAGTGTGCTAATCAAAAGAATAAATTTCCAAATTAACAAACGTTAAAATTTGAGATGAGCTATGTGCTAATATTTTCAGTCTCCCAGAGTTCCAGCGACAGTCTTTCAGGCTGAGGTATCTCGCTAACAAATCTCTATCGGCAGTCAAATCGAACTCTCAATTAGTGGTAGAGTGCAATAGAACCCTAAATAAACTTGCTGGATACAATGACCTCAGAACAACCTGGATGATAGGGCACAACAAGATACCCTGGAATGAGAAGGCGGACGAGCTGGTCCGGAGGGGCTCAGCTGAAAACAACAACATTAGAAGGATACCAATACCTCTTAACGCGACAAGAACCGTAAAAATAAACTGATATCCCAAAGCAAGAAGAATATAAGCAGAATTACGGCAGCCTCCAATGGCCATTGGGCGATAGGATCGCACGCTATGAAGATAGGGCTGCGATGTAAAATCAGCTGTAGAAGCTACAAGGAACCAACGGAATAGGAGACGCCAGAGCACTTGCTTTATCACTGTCCAAAATTGAAATATACCAGAATTCGTCACTTTGGGGCTTAAATCGGTTTGAAACTGAGTCTAGCACTAATTGGAGTCTCACCACTCCTACCCAGCTAACTACGTGTTCATTTGTGAACAGTTGCCCTTCTTTCTTGTGTGACTCAGGCACGCTCCCTGGTTTTGCCGTCCGGACATCTTCAAACTGCGCAATCTTCGTCATCCATAAATCCATTTCCAAAATATTTCCGACACGCAAACAAAGACGGGCGATGTTTATTTGGCAACTTCACACTGCAATGATGATTATGTTATACATATGTCGCAGATTTCAGAAATGTTTAAATTCGACTAACACTAAAGATAGATATTTGGTTGTCGCTGAGTATACGCAGCTGCGACATTGGTTCCTGGTAAGACATGAATTCTGGGTATCCTTCTCTTTTGAGAAAGAGAGAGAGATCTGCCCTAAAGAGCGGCGTAGCCGTCGAGTAAGGCCCGGTCGCCCAAGAGAGAGTGAGAGAGAGCATCGAAGTGCAAGAAAAGGCAAAAAGATGAGCTCTGGTATTAGAAACGGTCGTCACTTTCAATATAGCTCTTTCTTCTTATTAAAACCTGTCTCAACACGGATTTCTAAGATAACGAAATCTTTTTCTCCTCTAACTTACCAAGTTTCCGCAAGGATGCCGTGGAATCACAATGCTCTAGAGGTGGATGAGCTCTAATTGCTCTTCGCCGTATCCGGCTTCGGAATGAGGACTCCTAACAAGTTTGCGGGTCTCTTGCTGGGCCTGTACAAGTAGAAACTATTTTTCTGTCGGTTTTATATATACCGCCAAGTAGCAGCTTCGAACTCTATAGGACTCATGTGAATAATATCGCCCGTATTAATAATGATCTGAAGGATTCGCAGTTTATCTGAATTTTTGGCCACTTTAACCTTTTCTCGTTGGTGTGGGTGCATTTAAATGATTCCCAGTAACCTGCATTTGCCCTAGTAATCTTAGTCATAGATCATTTTCTCAGTTTGGGATTGGTTCAGATTAATCATGTATTTTATGAATTAAATTAGCTTCTAGACTTAATTGTTTAACTTAGGTCTTGGATACAGGATTTCAAATTAAATCTAGTTTGCATTTTCAATCCGATTTCCAAGTGAGATGCTCATCACCTGCCATTACTAATTTCCATATTTAAACAAATCCTTTCTCCCTATAAATCACTTACATTTACATTACCAAATCACTCAACAGTGTTAAATCATTTATGATTCACGTAGCCCCATTGAAAACATGGGGGCACGATAATTCTGCACCGTTAGTGCCAAACGTATTACTGACTTCAAATTGTTTGGTTTGATTGCTAGTTCGTCACTAAGTTTACGTTGCACGCTAGCATGCACTATTTACGAACGTCCATACAGCAATCTCAACGTTCCGATCACTTAAGGCACCATAGCTGGAACCATAAGCTTGCCTCGTACAGCATCTAGAGCTGATCCTCTAAGGCACTTTTCAAGTTCCTAAATCCACATCTTTCTGTTGACTGCTCATAGATGCTTATAAATCCCAGCCACTTCTCGGACTTATCGGAGAAAACAAGTAATTCTCTCGATATAACTTCCCTGCTTGCGGGAACTATGTGCTGGCAAACTGAGGCGTATATCCACCTGCACCAATACCATTCAGTCCAGAGCTGTACTGCCTTGACATCCAAACAAGGCTGCGTTATTCACCCTGAATACAGCACTATCCCCTGGCATTACTGGTTGCTTTGCACCCCTTGGTATAAATCCTGCTACGTCCCTTGTTGGTGCGGCCTGTGCTCCCTTATTTGCCATGAATCACTGATCGGTTAGAGTCCAGCTTTGCCGTTTAGTGGGTCGGCTTGCGTTACGTTCCCTGAACTTAAGCATAGGAAACATTCATCAAGATTGGACCAAGTGCAGCCCTCTGGTGCATATAGGGAGTCGTTGTTTATTTTCCGTTTGCAGTATTACTTTGATGTGTAGAAAACTGATTAGCCCCATTTGGTTGCGACATGTCGTGACATTCTTGGTTCACACTGATCGGCATGCTCGCACTTTGAAGCGGCACGCACCGATCGGACCTTATAATGGTCTGTGCAGTCGAGCTTCCATCGTAGAAGCCTGCGAATGGTCCTGTAAAGCTACTCTCTGAGCTTGCAGCAGAACTGTCCTCGATACCCATGGTTTGGGCATTATGACGTCAAATGACGTCACACTCCACAGGCCAGCAATTCGCAACCGTTGTGCGCTTCACCGGCTACAGACATCCGAATCTGGATTCTGTTTGTCACTATCCCGTATACTCCTCCTCACTCCTTCTAACCCTTGGAAAGGAGTGCTTTTCAGAAGCTGTAAACCCTTTATACAGAATTCTAGATGGCAAAGTATTTTAGAATGATGAGATGCCCCTGGCGTAAGAAAACTTGAATTTTTATCACCTTTAAATTTTCGGCTTGGGTTTTGCCGTTTATATAGGCAAGTACATCTTCAGATTCGAGATCAGGGGCAAGCCTCGAGACAAATATTATTTTCAAAGGTGGAACAGCAGTAAGGGTCTTTGGTAGAACAGCGGCCGGTAATCCGGGCCTTGTTTGACCCTGGATATTTTCTAATATTGAAGTCTGCGGTGTCAGGGGTTGGGACACCGCAACGGACTCTCAACGGACTCAACTAAAATTTCTGGCGGAGCTGTCGCCAATTCCACCCCGGCATATTCGGTTACCGAATCTATAAGTGCACCCGATCGCAATACCATTGGATATGGTATTGGGGTCGGGGGCTGTGCCGATGGGGTGTGCCCGATCATGGGTTGCTGGGATTGGCACAGTTGCTACCGACTAGTAGCTGATTTTTTGCGCTTTGGCGACTCGTTTGACAGCTTCATACTATTAAACTGAGCGTCTAACGCGGAGAACAGGTCGTTCGTTTTGCGAGAGTTGACCATAAGTTCTTTAACCCTCTAACTACATGTCAAAATAATAGAAAAAAAGTATTCAAATAATTTTTTTAAAGTGAATAAATGCTTCTAAGCTCAAATAGGTGCTTAAAAGTAACGTAGAATCTTCGGTTCACCTGTAAGGTGAGTAGAAAGGTAAGCAGGCCTGAAGGCACGCTTTGAGTGAAAAAACAACATTTTCAAGTAATGAATATTTATTTTATTTTTTCTTATGGTAATCTACAAAACAGTTTTTATTCGCTGTGCAGCATAAATGCAGATTGCATTTCGTGCATATGCATTGAGTTTGTGAAGTTTTACAGTGCTTGCAACTTCTTTTTCCACTATTTCGATCCAACCAATGAGGGAAATGGTTGAGCTGGTCAAACCGCAAGTCCGATATTGGATTTTTTACCATGTTTGAGCTGACGCTGAAAAGGTCGATATGAGAGTGGAGACTGGTAATTTGTAATTTGTTTTTGCTTTCTTTCTCTGTTTGGATACGTCTTTGTAAAGTATATATGCGTTGGTGGCTGCCATATCAATTAGGTGACAAAGGGTGTAAAAAAGGTGTTGCGGCATCCCGAGTTTTTGCTCTGATATGATAGCGTCTCATTAGGCCGTCTATGAGATCTACGAAGCCCATGTGAGCATTATACCCATGCACAATTTGAGGACAATCAATTGAAATGTGTCGCTTAGACTTTCTGTCAAAGCGAGAAGCCTTTGCAGTTCCTTTACAAGGGGTTGTATTTTCGAATGGCTTTACACCCTCATAGGTGGACAAAAAGCGAACAGGCTTGCTGTCTTTCCAGAGTACATTGGTTATGTCGACACCATATGAGGACCCAACGTACTCAGTCGAAAAACCCCTCGGCAATTTGTTGATGGCAATATCGTTTGGTAGCTTGCAATTGGGGATACGGTTTCCTCGCACTGTGCCAAGGCTATAAATACCTATCGCTCTAAGATAAACCAATTTTTCTGCTGGCAGCTTCATTGGTAACATGCAACTGAATACATTTCTCTCGCCACGTAATCTTACTCGAATCTTTTGTTATTGATTCAATACCTGTGTAAATAAAACTAATTATTCACTAAAATAACACATAGCAATTAAATTTGGCTTACCAGCTCCATTGAACCCACCAGAATTTGGCGAAGGTGCGCACGCCGAATCTTTACTGATTGGTAATGGTGATCGCGGCCTCTTTGTTTTCTGGGTAGTCTCAGCTTTCTGTTCATTGCTTTGAACATTTTCAACATTACTCTCAATAAATGATATAGTCCCAGCATCCTCTAACGCAGTATTAAGAGCCTCCATTATATCAATGTCGTCGTCCTCGTCGTCACTTGAGCTTAACACTTGTTCATCCGACGGAACTGAGTCAAATATGTTGAGCAACTGCTCATCTGTCAAGTCGGACAGCTTATACCGAACCCGGTTTGCCATTTTCTATAATATTTCTAATTCTATTAAGTAAAATCACTCCATCAATAGAAACAAACACATAAATTGCAATCAATTGTGAAACGATCAGCTGGTAACAAAAGTTGTCTTGGATCCCCAAACGTGCCTTAAAGGCACGTATCGCTATTTCGCTGTTACAACGCATGCTTTTTATATATTTGCAAATCTTAAACTTAATTTTAAAAGTAAATAAACTTACCTTTCAAGAAAAAAAAATTATGAGCTGGATAGGTTTTATATATTTGCAACTATTTGAACAGCAACACACAATAACCGGAGACCAAATTTTACGCGCGAAAAAACATATGGTTTGTGTATTCCGAACGATAAGTCCCGTTAAAAGCTTCGGAGAGCTTTCAAAGCTGAGACTCATAAGTTTGTGTACTTTTAATCAACAGCCAAAAATTATTTAAATTATTGAAAAATTGTTAGTTTATTTGTTATGGCCAAAAACGTAATACGTGCCTTCAGGCAGGCTTACGTCTTAGAGGGTTAAAACCACTTCTGGTCTGGCGCATGAAGAATAACATTTCCTTCTCAACTTCACGACAGGCATGACAACAATAATGTAAACCAATATTTTTGGATATTACATCCGCGACACGGCCCGTATCTTCAACGCACTTGGCGTGAACAACCGCATCGCAAAGCGAACAATAAAGAGTAGGCGTATCTGCCAAAACATTTAATCGCACAGACAATATTAGAAGACATTTCACTAACCTTTGACCACTGTGCAGGAGAACAGAATCCGTAAATACGGTGAGCAAAAAGGTGAGACGGGGAAAGTAAGAGCGAGGGCAAGAGAGCGGGAGAGTGGGAGAGCTTGGAACCGCTTAGATGCAGCTGAAAGCAACGGAGCTTAAGCGGGAAGAAAGAACACAAAAGGAAGGCGAGAAAACCGTCTTAGTAAAAATAAATAATAAAAGAGAAAAATACAATTAATTTAGCACAGAAAAAGAAAAAGCACATGCACACGCGGCAGCTAAACGGTATACGTCATTAATTTAGTTAATTTAAGTGACAAATTAAATGAAACCCCGGTGGTTAAAAGGCAAATAAATCACAAATTCGGAGCGCAAACACGACCGTTCGCTGTGAAGTGAAAACGTATCTCGCTAACAAATCTCTATTGGCAGTCAAATTGAACTCTCAATTAGTGGTAGAGTGCAATGGAGCCCTAAATAAACTTAATGGGTACAATGACGTCAGAAAAACCTGGATGATAGGGCACAACTAGATACCCGGGAATAAGAAGGCGGACGAGCTAGAGCGGAGGAAGGATACCAATACCTTTTAACACGACAAAAACCGTAAAAAGAAACTGACATCCCAACGCAAGAAGAATATAAGCAGAATTACGGCAGCCTCCAATGGGCGATCAATCAAAACGGGGCTGTGATGTAACATCAGCTGTAGAAGCTGAATTAGATTAACTGTTTTAATTCTGCAATTTCGTCCGAACAAGGTAGCCATGAAAACTCCTCCAGTATTTTTTTTTTTTTTATTATAATTATTATTTTATTTTATTTATTTAAGAAGTTTTTCCTAACGCTTTAAATACAAAAGAGTTTATAATTTAATGTGCAAGTTACACAGGTTAAACAACATTTCTACTTTCGTGAATAGTTTATTTTTCTAAAAACGATAAATAATTCCATAATTCACATAACTTAATTTACTTTTCATTACTGTATTAAAATATGATGCTTTGTAACCAAATTTTAATTATAAAGAGACTTAAAGTAAATGTAGCTTTATATTTTGAACCTTTAGAACGAAGATCTCCATTATCATTTAACATATAGTTTAGACAGGCCTTGGCTGGTTTCACATAAGGAGTAAACTCAGGGAACCGTATGATTTCTGATGGCTAAAAAATCAGAAATTTTTTTTAGTTAAAGCCATCAATCATAAATATTTTCATAAAACTTACTATCGACATTGATTCGTTGGAAACTCGACAAAACGTCATGTGTTTACCAGTTATAATTTCTTGTTCTACACGTTTTGTGAAGAGCGGTTCATGCCAAGGTAATTGATATAAATGGGACAAGAATGTTCTATCATGAAATTCAACTGGGTCAGAAATAAGAAGTTTGTCTGTAAATATAAACAGAAGAAAAAACGTTAATGATCGAAAATTTTTAACCACAATTTTAATTTTTTGTCAGACATCAAGGGTATTTAAATAGATATACATAGCGGCCATTTGAGTTAAAAAAATCATCTCTTAAATCTCTTGCCGATCGACAATTGAAAGATTACAAATTACACAACATCAAGATATAGAAAAAGACAACTTTTTGGAAGCCCTTGCGCAACCGCCCCAAATGAACATGCTCAAATTTTCTGGATACACGGAGACTGGTCGCTCTTTAAAAAACCTACGACGATTCCCCTAATCTCTTTCATTACAATTATTTGCAGAATTCAGCGCGTTTACCTTATTTACCCAGATCATTTACAGGATGTGATCAAGAAGTTTGAGTTTAGGTTTACTCGACCAGAGTTACTGATTCGTTCACAAATGTCCAGGATTAGATACTGTTTCATATAACAAACTCGAGCAGATTGTCACATTTGCAACAAGAAAAATAAAAAAAAAAAAAAAAACAATTTTATTGAAAAACAAGAAAGAAAGCTAACTTCGGCACGCCGAAGTTTTTATACCCTTGCAGCTTACAATTAATTAAATGTTATCAAATGGAAAGTTAAACTAACAGGAATTGTATATAACATTTATACATATACAAATTTGGTTTAACATTGCTTATAAATAATATTTCCCCAACATTCCTATGGCAGCTATGTATATGATATAGTAGTCCGATTTTGATCAAATTAAAACCGAAATTCTAGAATAATATAAAATCGCCATGTCGTAAGTTATATGAAAATATGTTGAAAATTGGCCAAGTTATAATTTTTTTCTGAAAATTTACCGATCGTTCCTATGGCAGCTATATGATATAGTCGTCCGATCCGGCCCGTTCCGACTTATATAACAGTGAGAGCATATAGAAGACTACCTGCAAAGTTGCATTCAGATAGCTTTAAAACTGAGGCACTAGTTTGCGTATAATCGGACAGACGGACGGACAGACGGTCGGACAGACGGACGGACAGACGGACATGGCTAGATCGACTCGGCTGTTGATGCTGATCAAGAATATATATACTTGATAGGGTCGGAAATGTCTCCTTCACTGCGTTGCAAACTTCTGACTGAAACTATAATACCCTGCAAGGGTATAAAAAGAAAGAAAGCTAACTTCGTCACGCCGAAGTTTATATACCCTTGCAGCTTACAATTGGATCATTGTGAATTAATAAAATTTTATCCAATGGAAAGTGAAACTAAAAGGAATTTCGAGGAAGTGACTACTGGCGTGCTGCCAGATTGTTTGCTTGCATGCGTGTTAAGTGGGATAGAATTAAAGTTTTAGTTTGGGAAGAGTATCTACGTTAGACGTTATTATGTACAAATCGTTATAATTTGCACATAAGACTCTAAAGGGTTCATGCAATTCAAAGGACGTTCTAAAGTGGCACAAAACTAAGAGAATATAAGATCTAGTATTTCTACTTGGCACGTGAAAGTTAAGCTGACTCAACAAGTCAGCACTTTCAACGTCACTATGGATTATGTTGTAAATAAAAGTAATGCCTAGCATAGTTATACGATTAGATAAGGATGGTAAGTTGATTAGTAGGAGTCTAATGGAATACGAGAGTAACCTCTGGTTGCATCCCAGTTTAAACCGCGTAAAGCGAAAAGAAAAAAAAGTTCTTTTGAACCGACTCAATGCGTTTACTGTGGACCCCATACTGAGGGCTCCACACGCAAGATCCATATTCTAAGATAGGACGAACTAAAAAAATCTAGAGATTTAGTAACATAGGGGTCATTGTATTCTTTCGACCACCGTTTAATAAAACCAAGCACACCTCTTATTTACCATGCAGGAAATATGATCAATAAAGTCAAGTCAAGGATCCAGGCGGACTCCCAAATCATCAACTATATCAATTCTTTCCAAAGAGCGACAGTTCAGCGTGTAAGTTGCAAGCTTGGGAACGACACGAGAAAATGTCATTAGCTTGCATTTAGAGCCGTTTAAATTTAATAAGTTAACGCGGCACCATGTTTGAAAATTATTAAGATCTGTTTGTAAATCTGACTGGCAAGAAGCGTCCTTATATTGCACACAAAGTTTGACGTCATCCGCGTGCATAAGTACTCTGGAGTTAGTCAGAACTTTGGGCAGGTCGTTAATAAATAATGTAAACAAAGGGCTCCCTTGCGGGACGCCAGAAGTAACCCAGAGAACATTTGATAAAGTATTTTTAAAAATGACCATTTGCATCCGGCCATTCAGATAACTAGAGATCCATCTAAGAAGATCAACCGGAAATCCCATTAAATCGAGTTTCCGAACAAGAAGAGAATGGTTAACAGAGTCGAATGCTTTACGGAAATCAGAATAGATTACGTCTGTCTGAAAGTTGTTATGGTAGCCCTTTATAATAAAGGAAGTGAGCTCCAAAAGATCAGTAGTAGTAGTTGATCTTCGCTTTATAAATCCATGCTGACATGGAGAAATTATTGAACTGCAAAGGTGCTGCAAATGTGGATTAATGATATTTTCGAAAAGTTTTGGGATGGCCGACAGCTTAGAGATTCCTCTGTAGTTGTTGGCATCCAATTTGCTACCTTTTTTGTGGAGAGGAATGACAAACGACTCCTTCCAAATAAGGGGAAAGTGGGAGGTTTCTAAGGATTAGGTAAAAAATTTCAGAAGGGGATTGCACAGGGCGTCGCCACAATACCTAAGCACACAGCAAGGTTATCCGTCGGGACCTGGCGAATAAACTGGCTTAACACGGAGAAGATCTGAATGAATAGAGCTTTCGTTTAAACTAGGACTGAAAATTAAGTTCGATTTGGGAATGATGTAAGAATAAGTCTGATTTGAGTCAGTGGTGTTTGAATATGTGGTTTGAAAAAACTGTGCAAATAGATCGGCTATTGCCGGATCATTATCACGGTTGTATTTTCAAATGAGAGCGAGGAAGGATGAGTAACTGGCTTACGTTTAGTGTTAACAAAATTATAATACTGTTTTGGGTCCTGAGAAAACTGGGCCCTACAACGAGCAAGATAATTTTTGTAACATTGCCCGTTCAACACGGTAAAGCTTAACCGAGCCGATACATAACAGGATAGAGCAGATTGAGCACCGATATGTTTAAATTTAGAATACAGCCGAGACTTTTTGTTTTTAAGGCGACTCAACTCTTTAGTAAACCACGGAGGCTTATTAGAGGTTGACGGGTAGTATAACGGAACACACTCAGTAAACTGTAAAAAATATCCACGGCTCTGCCATGTCAGTGCACATGTATAGATCGGACCAATTAAAATCAGATAAAAGATTGTTCAGCCGCTCGAAGTCCGCCTTGCGAAAACAAAGGACTTTTTTGGCTGGACGGTCAGATATATTCTGTAAGTCGGCCCCAACATCGAGGGTCACATCGAAAGTAGGATGATAGGGATCTTCGGGTAGCGTCAGCGGCGCCACCCTGGCTAAACTAACTCTCGCAGGATCTGAAACAAAACAGAGATCAAGCATGCGCTCTAAAGAGTTTCGTACATTGTTGACTTGAGACAGCGAAATGTCAAACAAGCCAGCAATAAAATCATGCTGTGTTGTAGTAAGAAGTGAGTTTGTGGAATTATTAGAGGACCAAATAGCCCCTGGGATATTAAAATCACCAAGAACTACTAAATGGTCCTTATCCGAAAAACGATTGGAGACCATCTGAATAGCGGAAAGATGGTTCCAATAAATAGGAAGTTCCGACAAGGGAGGAATGTAGGAATAAGTAATGAAAATGGAACTACCATTAACTGATAGCTTCACACAAAGGAATTCAACATCGTTGCACTCCTTAAAAGTTAATCAAAAAAGTTAATTCAGACATGAGACTGGAATCAACCGCTATGAGGACACCACCCCCACGTCTGATAGGCCGATCCACTCGGTAAACCGTGAACGCAGCTGGAAAAACATCGGAGCTCAAAATCTCCGGCTTTAACCAGGTTTCTGTGAACACGATAACCTGAGAAGCAAACGAAAGACTATCAGAATACAATTTGGGAAGCTTACTACGTAAACCTCTTGCATTCTGATAGGAGATGAAGAGGGAGTCAGTTAGTTTTTTGGAGAGGGTGTCGTAGAGGGCGTAGTGGTCTGGTCAGGCCTGGGAAGACTTATTTCTACAGGCCGCCTTTTTCTTTTTCTTAGCTTCAAACTCTTCAATATACTCCGGCCAGAATTTGGTAGAGCATATTATGTCAAAGAGCTCATTTGGGACATTTATCTTGAAAGATGAAATGTCCCTAGCATTGGAAAATTTAAATTTTTCCACCTTAATTTTCATTTTTTCGGCTTTAGTTTTGCCTTGAAAACACCCTTGCAGGGTATTATAGTTTCAGTCAGAAGTTGGCAACGTAGTAAAGGAAACATTTCCGACCCTATAAAGTATATATATATCAGCATCTACAGCCGAGTCGATCTAGCTGTCATAGGAATGTTCGGGAAATATTACGTATACGTAATGTGAAACCGAATTTTTATATGTATTAATGTTGTATACAATTCCTGTTAGTTTTACTTTCCATTTGATAATATTTAATTAATTCATAATGATCCAATTGTAAGCTGCAAAAGGGTATACAAACTTCGGCGTGCCGAAGTTAGCTTTCTTTCTTGTTTCTTAACTGTTTTTCTTCGGCATTCAGCTTTTATTGTTTTTTTTTTTTTTTTTTTGATTCACATTTTTTTATTCCCAAGAAAATGACACCACTGGACTTCAAAGCGCTAAGGAGAAGCATAAGTATCCTTCTGTTGCCCAATTTTCTACATGGCCGAATCAAAGTCAATAGAATTTACTAAGATGAGTCCAACCATAAAATTTTTTTGCATATAATTTTTCAGTGCAGACTTTTGAACAGGCTTCAACAATTTTGTTCAAAAGCCAGAAAGAGAGCTCTAGAGCCAGCCGCTTTCTTGTACGCATACAGCGACAGTCGCCGACTGCTTGTGTTTACTCTTACTCTTACTGTATTTTAAGATCTTAAAGCTCCCAACTTTGGGAGATCGGTGAGAGCGCGATTGTCGTTGCCATAAAAATATAGCCTCACATTGCAAACGAATATATGGTCGTTACTAATCTGAGTAAATTCTATTGTCTCCGACTGAGTTAAATTGCGAGAATCATCGGCCGATTACCGGCTGTAGTGGACACTTCGGGAAAACAATTCGTCACTCGAAATTCAAAGGCCATACTTATTTCCAAAGCACAATCAGTCATGGAATGCACTCTATGCAAAGCCCATATTTATTTCCAAAACACAATAAGTCATGGAATGCATTCTATGCCATGACAATGAATGAATGCCATGAATGAAAGAAAGAAAACGATATAAAATCGATCTGAAATACTGTTAAAGAGAATCGTTTATGTTTCGTATTTCTAAAACAGGGGCATAATGTTCAGAATTTTCGAGTTAAACAAGCCTGCCGATTTCAAGGTTGCTAATATTCGCATCACCGTGGTCTTAATAATGGTTCACAGATTTAAAATCTTCTAACCACACATCCTATCTCCCTACTAAGTTTCTGTTGCGAAGTTAGTAGCTCAAGTCCATACTTCTTAAGGTGATTTCAGTTGTATTATATGGAAACAACGGTAAAATAGAAACGTATTCAATGTTCGAGGACGGAAGATCAGTTAGTTTAGAAATGTCTAAAATGGTCACTTTTGAATGAATGATACGATCTAAAGAATGTAAAAACCGGGAAGAACCTATATAAACCAACTCGCAAACGCTAGAGATCAACACAATCACGTTGCTACTGTACAAATACTCGATTATAGCACTAACCAACAACATATAGACTTCCCATTTCATACAACGAAAATGGACACAAAAATTTCTTAGCGACAGGCCCCAGAGCTGTTCGCGACGGGCCCCGAGGCTTCGTGTGCGCTCTTCGGGCTGTTAGCGGCAGGCCCCATAGCTTCGTGTGCGCTCTGATTTTTCGCTCTCTCATTCTTATGCTCGCACACTGATTTCGAGAGCTTAGTCGCAGAGTGGCGCATCCTGAGAAGGTTGATCTGCGCTTGAATTCTTCTTTATATGTATGCGTGTTCATGCATTCACGTACACGTGTGAATGTGTGCGATCATTTCATTTCGGCCCAGCAAGAATATTTTGTCTTTTGCTACTTTTCATACTAGGTGCCCTAACAATATGGGCATATTCACTTTTGGGTTAATGATAATAATAAAAATGTTATATGTTATAATATATTTCTTAATGTTTCAGCATACATTTCATATTTGTTTACAAATTGAAATTAGTGGCAGCAGTGAAATGTTTTGCATATATGTATGTATTCGAATGAATAAAAATCCATATACTGAGGTAGAAACAGGGCATATTGCAGTCGGTGTCACTTAAAACACCGACTGCTCTTATGGAGTAGAGAAATCAAATCACTTGTTTTGTTGTTCTGCGAGCGGATGGTGCCTGCATACCCTACCGACGATTGCTTTTTAGGGGAGCGGGCAGAAACAAAAACAGATGTTTGGCTTTGTTTTGTTTACATTTTATTATTTATTATTTTTCTAAACACAGGTAAAAATATTAACAAATATTGGTATTATTGTATATTGTTCCATTTACCTTGACAAAAAATATAAAAAGTATTTTAGAAATTTTATCTAAATTAATTTTTTTTAATATTTGAAAAAGTTTAAAAACTACTATTTAACACAGGTGTATATGTATGTATTTATATTTATCGGTAACTAATTCGAGCGGCGACATTTAAATAAAGAAAATATAAATAATATTCAAAAACAAACATACATAAAAATATGTACAACTAGAAATAAAATAAATAACAACAATAAACCAAATTCATAACAAGTGTCCTAAAAATGTAAACAAAACAAAGCCAAACATCTGTTTTTGTTTCTGCCCGCTCCCCTAAAAAGCAATCGTCGGTAGGGTATGCAGGCACCATCCGCTCGCAGAACAACAATAACAGCTGATTTGATTTCTCTACTCCATAAGAGCAGTCGGTGTTTTAAGTGACACCGACTGCAATATGCCCTGTTTCTACCTCAGTATATGGATTTTTATTCATTCGAATACATACATATATGCAAAACATTTCACTGCTGCCACTAATTTCAATTTGTAAACAAATATGAAATGTATGTTGAAACATTAAGAAATATATTATAACATATAACATTTTTTTTATTATCATTAACCCAAAAGTGAATATGCCCATATTGTTAGGGCACCTAGTATGAAAAGTAGCAAAAGACAAAATATTCTTGCTGGGCCGAAATGAAATGATCGCACACATGCACACGTGTACGTGAATGCATGAACACGCATACATATAAAGAAGAATTCAAGCGCAGATCAACCTTCTCAGGATGCGCCACTCTGCGACTGAGCTCTCGAAATCAGTGTGCGAGCATAAGAATGAGAGAGCGAAAAATCCGAGCGCACACGAAGCTATGGGGCCTGCCGCTAACAGCCCGAAGAGCGCACACGAAGCCTCGGGGCCCGTCGCGAACAGCTCTGGGGCCTGTCGCTAAGAAATTTTTGTGTCCATTTTCGTTGTATGAAATGGGTAGTCTATATGTTGTATGGTTAGTGATTATAGTGACGCCGAACCAATCTTGCTCATTGGGATTGACCATTTACAATTAGGATTTCCGAAAATTATAGTAGAAAGAGGAAGCTCACAACCGGTAGCAACAAAACAAACAAGTATGGCTGGCTATGGTCCAACTTCCAGGAGAAAAGTGAAAACTTCTTAAAAATCCCTTATTTATTCTGAAGCGGATGAAACTAGTGACAAGATCTAGTGACCGAGTTTGTAGAATCGGAGAACTTCGGAATAAGTAACTTAGCTCACATTGAATCAATTAATGCCGCAAGAGCAGAAGAGCTGAACCATTCAAATCGTACTAACAGGCTGACAGAGACCAATGTCAAGTTAAATACGGGTCCAAAAGAAGTAGCACCCATTTCCAATCTGTAAAATTTTTGCACATGAATCTGGTGAACTATATGAGAAAGAGGTCCGACGCTCAACGTAAATGTACCAGCTAAGAGCTTGAAATACTTGCAGTCATCTTTGACCAAATTTAAAGTTTATCTACTAGGGATAAACTTTAAAATTATCAACAACTGCAACGCTTTTACAAATACGTTAAAAAACAGAACCTGTGTACAAGGATTACTCGCTGGGCCCTACTTTTACAAGAATATGGTTACAATGTAAAGCATTGATCTGAAACGCGTAAGAAATACGTCGACGCACTCAGTCGATACATAGTAATAACAATAGTTGACAAAAGAATCTCATTAGGCATAAAGAGGTCCCCGAATCAAGACGAGCGAGCAAAGACGATTTGCGACATTCTCAACGACGGCAAAGATATCTACAATAACTTCTTTCTTTATGGTGGGGTTGTATACAAGCTAATTAACGACACGGAGCTTATACTTTTACCTTCAAAGACAATTTATAACATCTTCTCATAAGAATAGTCATTTCGCTACCAAGAAGGTAAAAGATTTTATTTGCCAGGAATACTATATTCTGTCTGCCGGAACAACTTCAAAAAGTTATAGATTGTTGCATACCGCTTATTCTGTGAAATCGCAAGGGGAAACAGAAAGGACTACTGCATCCTTCCATATCGACTTTGTGGGTCCATATGATTTTACACACAACGACTACAAGCACATCTAAGCAGCTGTTTTGCCAGCAAACCCCTAAGAAATTGATATCTGTATTTACCTCACAGGACTTTATTAAATACTGCAAGGATGAAAACATCAAGCAACAGGACTTACCCGTGTAAACGGTCAAGTCGGAAGGTTGAGTGCTACAATAATAGTAGATCTATCTAAGCTAAGCCTTGACGACCCAACAAAATGGTACATAAATGTCGACAAAGTGCAGCAAGCCGTCAACTCGACAATTGCGAGATCCATCGAAACTACACCGTTTGAGCTTTTAATGGGCTCCAAAATAAAAACGAAAAAAGACATAAAGATCCAGAACTTAATACACAAAGGAGCGATTGTAGCTTACACCGATGACAGAAGCGACTTACAACCTGAAGCAAAAACATAGATGAAAGGTGCAAGATGAGAATAAGAAGTCTGACAATTTGCGTTGCAAGCAGGCTAGCCAGTATGCTGTGGACATTATTAAGATTGTTAAGTCCAAGGGAAGCAAATCTTACGATATTTAGAATATCGGAAACTTTGATGGTCCGATAAACTCCTCGACTTGCGCTGAGGGGTGTGTTGCTCCTTTGACTGAACTACGACCCAACAAAAATTCTTATGGATGACATGATACTTCTGCTGAACGACGACCCAACAAACCTAACGAGTTACGAGCGAGCTGGAGACGAGCAAGCGAAGACGAATAATGAAGAGGCATGACGATCCAGATGACGTGAGGTCAAATGCAAGAGAGCCGACAAGAAGACGACGAGGTGAGCAACACGAGTATACTCTGCAAAACCACAAAAAAGGCGCAGACATATACAAAAAATCAACTGGACTACGTGGATTTGAGAAGAGTTAACGACGACGTTTGAGTTGAGAAGAGTTATATATTTGCTATTCGCTTAATAAATTTGGGGGTCATCCAATGTAGCCTTTTTAAATTAAATAAATTTTTTTTTTTTCAGGTAATTTTCCGAACATTCCTATGACAGCTATATAATATAGTAAATAGTAAAGTATATGGACTTATATAGTAATGAGAGCATACAGAAGACTATCTGCAAAGTTTCATTCTCATAGGTTTAAAACTGATGGACTAGTTTGTGTATAATCGAACAGACGGACGGACAAACGGGCATGGTTAGATCGATTCGGCTATGATGATGATGATCAAGAATAGAGGTTCGGAAATGTCATCTTCACTGCGTTGCAAACTCCTGACTAAAATTATAATACCATGCAAGGGTATAAAAAAGTAATGCAGTATGCTACTACTTGAATTCTACGGCATACTTACTTAATAATGATTCATCATATAAAATATCCTCGTCTTTCGACAGCTTTCCTTTTTTTTCCTCTGTGGAAATATAATTTTTTTGTATATAATCATTGCCATTATAAAGGAATAAGTTTTCAACATCCGTCATATTCATTGAATAAAATTGGTAAACGCCGAACATCTCAAAAAACTCGCGTACAGGCGTCATACTGTAACATCCTGACAACTCAATTTTAGGATAATATGTAATAAAGGTCAGGCACATTTCTTGCTTTGTTGAATATCCCCCAAATGTGGGTTGTTTTCTGTGTTTGGTTTCATAAGCACAGTCTGTTATAAGATAATCTCCCGGTAGCACGACTGTTTCATTAGCAAGCTGATGAACATGCTGATAACGATAATCATAATTATCATCTTCAATGATCCGTTTTAGTTCTTTGCCAGACCGAACATGTCGTAGGCTCATTTTACGACCGGCTTGATGTGAGTGAAACGATCCGGAAATAATTTTAATACCTTTCTCCGGAAACATCTAAGTTTTAAAAATTTTTATGATTGGATTAAAAGACAGTATAATTCGGAAGTTACATACCACACTTGAACAAGAAGGTCCACAGATCCCGACATTTCGGTAAATATTTTGGCCAGGTGGAATTAGCTGGGTATCCGATATAGAAACTCCACTTACTATGATTCCTGCGTCGTAAGTACGCAAATTGTGTGTGTGATGTATTCGAAATCCAGAATGATCAACAACTATAGAATCGTACCGTTTTTAAATATTATTTAGTATTTTGTCAACTATACTTACTTTGTTTCTTATTAGAATTATCATAGTGAATTTCAAGCATATAATATTTTACCCCTGACACTCCTCCAATTGGAATACCGGCATGAGGTGGCAAAAACTGTCCCTTAGATCCCGGCGACCAAACTGCAATTGGTGTGGAACAAGAATCCCAATCTCGTGGTGTCAGCAGATTACTGTTGCATACTGTGCCATAACTTCTAACCCACATATCCCACGATAATGGATCCGATCTAGGATAGGATTTTGTCTGGCATTCGAATAGGGTCATTTGATGGACAATATTCGAATTTAAGTAGCTGTGGATAAATATAAACTAGTTATCTTAACGAAAACATCAATGTCAATCATTTTTTGATTACCCGGAATGAGATAACAGCGGTTCATATCCAATAATATGTTGTTTATTAGATAACTCAGGTAGTCGCACTATTTTACACCAATATAGAGTGGGCATTGTGGATTCGATAGTTACATTATTAACAGTTATATCCCATTTGCTTATCTTCGATTTTTTACTTTTTTTTGTTAATAAATCTCGACTATTTTGTGTAAACATTGGAGAAAGTAACTGCAGTGATTTGAAGCCTCGGTTTTGTCCATGTCCTGTTAAGCTTTCATAATTGGGATCCATATCACCAAAGGACCAAAGGATTTTTAAGGTATCAGTCTATAAAATAAAAAATTATTTATTTATTTTCAAGAATATTCATAATGTCATAAACATACCGAAAATGAAATATCATATGGATCACAAGTTTCTATTTTGCGTTTAAACTTTACATTTGTATGTGTACCATTTTGATAGCCATCTAGGACATAATAGTTTTGTGTATCATCTAGTAGTGGGGCTCTGTTCGAAGAATGTAGCGCGCCATGGCAATCCTGTAACATTTTAAGATTTTAGTTATTAAAAACAAAACGATTAAATTCAATTCTAAACCACTTCAAATTTATATATTTGTAAATTATATATTCTTGTCTTCTTATATACCTTATCTTATATATAAAAATGAATCGCAAAATATCTTCGGAACGGCATCCCTCAACAACACTTGGACCAATTTGGCCAAATCATTTTTTTTAATGTTCGTTGAAGTTAAAAGATGGGTTTTACGGCAAGAAATATTGGATATTTTACTTTTTATTATTTTAAATCAACTAAAAAAAATAAACGATGTCTCCAATTGTTTTCAACCAAAAAAAACACAAATTTGGGTCCATTTCTCTGAGTGAATTCGAAAACTTCGAAGTGTTTTCCCTAAAGCTCTAGGTCCATTATAAAAAAAAATTTATAAGAGCCTTACGTCAAAATAATAATCAATTGTCTCTTACTCAATTGTCCATGTCAGTGTTCTTTTTCTTGGATTTACGATTACCTACTGTACTGAGTTTGCTTTTGTAAACTGATACAAGAAACAAATAGTACCTATATCGTGCATTGTGCAGTGTTTTATTGCCTATTAGACGAAGCAATAATGCTGTAATATAATGTAATATAATACGAACATTGTTTTCTATAATCATATCTACATGGTTCCCATTAAAAGAAAAAAAAAAAGAAAAGAAGAAAAAGAAAGATTACAACTGTTATAATATTGTGTATTAAATACGAAATATAATACAATTGAGGAACTATTAACAATTGAACAAACTATTAAGTCAATTAGGCCTGGCCGCCCCAATCGCCCAATGCATGATGCTTTTAACCAAGAGTTGCATCAAGAAAAAGTGTATGATCTCAATACTTTAAAAGAATTCATTTAAATAAATTTTCCGCTGTTTAATAAACAACAAAGTATGTATTTAATACTATTATAAAAAAAAAACAACAAATGGTAAAACTAGAGGGATTTATATATGTACTTCTTAGATGAACGTGGTGGTACAGGAAAAACATTTTTAACTAAGGAATGTACCGAAAAGAAACTGCACACTTTCTTTCTACTATAACTTTCATGTTTTTGATTCGATTTCAATTTTTCTTTTTGTTCTTTTTATAAACTTTCAATTAAACTTTCAATTTTTATAAACAGAATTAAAAAAAAAATTAACTTCTTATTTTTAAGCGAATTTTTCGCTTAACTCCTCTCATCAGGTTCTGCACACCCTCCTTGGTGACCTTGCCGGCTGCACGCATCCAGTTTTTTTTCATTTCTTTGTTATTTTGGGAGAGACTACCATTTTTTATTAAATTTCGCTTAACGATGGCCCAATATCTCTCAATGGGACGCAGCTCTGGTCAATTTGGTGGGTTCTCCTCTTTTGAAACAAACTTGATGTTCTCCGCCTCAAGGAGCGCCAATGTTGACCGGGCATAGTGCGCTGACGCTAAGTCTGGCCAAAATATTGTCGGCACGTTGTGCTTTCTATAAAACGGTATTAAACGTTTTTTAATGCACTCTTTTTGGTAAACCTCTGCGTTTATTGTGCCATTTGTGAAAAATGGGCTGGTTTTTAGGCCACATGTGCAAATTGCCTGCCATATCAGGACTTTCTCCCCAAATTTGTCCACTTCTATTTCGGTGACCGAGTCGCTAATTGTTTCACCTTTGGCTTTTGTGTAAAATTGGGGGCCTGGTAATGTTTTTGAGTCCAATTTTACATATGTTTCGTCGTCCATTACGACGCATTCCACTGCATCAGTGAGCAAGCGATCATAAAGCTTGCGTACTCTCGTTTTGCCGACTTCTTGTTGGCGCAAACTTTTTTTGGCACTTTTTGTTTTTTATAAGTCTTTAGGCCATGCCGTTGTTTTATGCGCTGCACCATACTTACACTCGTTCGCGCTTTTTTGGCCAAATCTCGAACTGACGTCGTGGGATTTTTCTCAATTAAAGCTAGCACCTTCTTATCGACGCTGGCATCCCTTGGACCTTTTTTTTTCCAGTTTTTGGCAAATCTTTTAGAGAACATGTCTTCCCAAATTTGATAATAATATTCTTAACACTATTAACGCTTACTTTATAGCGTTTGGCTAAGTTTCGGTACGAAACACCGTTTTCTGTGCAGTAATTGTGCACAATTTTTTGACGGACGTGTTCTTCAATACGAGGCATTGCGAAATGTGCAAAACAAATAGTGAAAAGAGAACATGCAAACAACGCAGAATTAATAGAGCTTTCTAACGGTGCACCGCATGGCATGATCGAAAACTCCCACTGAGAGCTTTTCACAATTGAAAGTGTGCAGTTTCTTTTCGGTACATTCCTTATGAAAGCGCGAGATGCGTTTTTGACTCGATTGCCGAATCAGAGCGTCTGCTGAAAAAAAATCGCAGTCGCGACTAATGACATGTGGTACTGCAGGAATAAAAGAATGACAATAATTAAAAAAACAACAACAACATAAACAATTTATTAAGCAGCAAGTGCTGCTCATATTTGGCAGCATAAATAGAGCCCACAAGAGTAACCAATAAAATGAATTCTGCAAATAAATTGATTAATTAGCGCTATTTATGAGTATGCCAGAAATAACTGTCTGTGCACTTCCATTAAGGTATGACTCTATAAATCGGACTACAGTACCAAAGAAATTGAAAACCTTTGGGCAGAGAAGAGAGTTTTTCAATGATTTAAATGCTCCTATGGTTCAAAAGGGTTAAAAAGTCACACAATTATTGTCCAGTTGCTTGCAAATATCTGTTAATGCACTTATTCAGGTTCTTTTCTTCCTGAACTCAGATTGTTGTTGCGCCAGAAGAGGGTGAAATTTACATTATTTTTAAATCGTAAAAATAACGATAACTCAAAGTTTAGCGTTCAGTGATCCGTGAAGATTTACAAAAACAAAGTCACTGAAATTTTGAGTCAGGTAATCGGCACAAAACTTCTCAGCTCGATCTGGATTTTTCAACAACAAAAACCTAGAATTGGCCCTCGCACATCAAACCTAAACAAGAACAATTTAAGTTTATTCATTAGGTTAAAACTATGTTTGATGTCTTATGTATTATTGGCAATATAGTTTACTTAATATTAAAAACGGGTATTAATAGAGGTCGCGGCTAGTATAAATACAGGACAAAATGGAAAGAAGAACTTCCCATTTTCCGTTCAGTTAGGCACGATGAGCGAAATTCGGTTAAAATTTTTCCAAAATAAAACAACTCATGTATACGGCAAAAATAAAACACAAATAACAGGTACATTGTACGCGGCTGTTTACATCATATGTGTAATAAGAAGACTTGCGCTTTAAAGTGTTTTTTACCAATATAAAACAAAAGACATTGAATCTGGAACACTAATGCTGATAACAAGCAAAGGTCAATATACAGTATGTCAGGAAACACTTTACACACTGAAAATGAAAATGTCCGTCTGTCCGATTATACGCAAACTAGTCCCTCAGTTTTGAAGATATCTGCATGAAACTTTGCATATAGTCTTCTATATGCTGTCACTACTATATAAGTCGGAACGGGCCGGATCGGACGACTATATCATATAGCTGCCATAGCACTATGGAGCGAACGACCACTTTTTGTGGCATTAATTAATAACTTTATAACGAAGTAATATTTTTTAGATCTGTTTTTTTATTTAAGGTTTTTATAACAAAAGGAAGATATTTCAAAAAAATGGGCGTGGTCTTGTCATTTTTTAAGGTTAAAATTTTTTTCAGTGTAAAAAAAAATTTTTTTTGTTTTTTTTTTTCTTTTTTAGTATCGTTTAGTATTGCATCATAATACAACTGTGTAAAACTAAAAGCTTTACAATAATTTTTTTACACCAAATCACAGTATTGTTATTTTGCAAGGAGCAGGTGGTCAACTAAATGCAGAAATCCATTATTCTGCTCTCTCTTTTTTAAAGAAACTAACTGGAAGATCCGATTTTTCTGTTATATGACATAAAGATATACAGATTTAGTAAACCATAAGAAAAAATATCAATATTCGCAGCATTAACCGTTTCACATGTTAAAAAACTTGACATTTTCTGGATTTAAGGTTAGAACTCTTAAAGTTACATTTCCGAGAAAGTGCACAAAAGTGCACTTTTATACTCTTAGAATATAACAAGAATCGAATGCTCTAAAACATAAAGCCAATTTCAGAAGTGGAGAGAGCTGGATTCACTTTGTAGCTCAATTTTAATACTATATTACACTAAAAGTTTATAAATTTTTTAAGGTAACAAATTACATTCGATTAAAATGACACCGCAGACTATTTCTACAGTTAACGACCATAAACATATATAACAAGGCACTATGAGTAAGATTGCATCCAAAAAGTGGCACTTCATTTGGATTTTTTTAATAATTTCGGCATTTTAAATTTTCACTATAAATAAGCAATTTAACAGTGCTCGCCGCCTCTTGTTGTAGTAACAGCTAAACTAACACCGGATAACTTAACAGAGCGCGTCACTGTTAAACTTGTATGTACGTAACAGATTCATGTTATTTGAATACATTTCGGTCAATAAAAACCTATTTTAACGGGTTTTAAAAAATGGGTTTTGGCCAGCAAAGGTGGTCGTTCGCCCTATAGTGCATAGGAATGTTGGGGAAATATTACGTATACGTAATGTTGAACCGAATTTTTAGATGTATTAATGTTGTATACAATTCCTGTTAGTTTTCCTTTCCATTTGATAAAATTTTATTAATTCATAATGATCCATTTGTAAGCTGTAAGGGTATACAAACTTCGGCGTACCAAAGTTACCTTTCTTTCTTGTTTTACTTTGAATGCAGAAATAAACCTCTTCTATTTAATTTTATGTTTTTTTTCTAATGCAATATTATTTATTAGTACTATACTACTAGTAATCTAGTACAAAAACGAAATCAAAACAATAAAAAGCAAATCAAGAAGGAGATAAAATGTGAGATTACACATATTTAACACTGTCAAGAAACTATTTACACAGTTAGCTTTACCATTCTGTTTTGTTCTTTTCTAGGAAAACTATTTACAATGTTTTAAATCGAGCGGAAAACGAAGGCAGGATGGAAACAACAAATGGAGGCGGCCGTAAAATGAAGATTGGAAAACGAGCAGAGCTGTTAATCATACGTTAGTTTTACCAAAATCACCAAATTTCGGCGAGAACTCTTGCCAAGGAGCTTGACGAAGAGTGTGACATTGTTGTTTCACATGAAACAGTTCGTCAAGCTATTTTGCGACATAAATACTCCTCCAGGGTTGCACGTCAGAAACCTCTGCTGTCGGAAATAAATGTGCATTAACGGAATAAATTTGCTTTAGCAATTATCTGACAGCCACAAGAATATTGGAATAACGTTATATTTTGCGACGAAACTAAAATAAATTATAACGATGGCCCAACTAAGGTATGGCGCAAGGCACTTACAGCGCTTGAGAACCGGAACATCATTCCGACTGTTAAATTCGGGAAATTGTCGGTTATGATTTGGGGATGTATCAGCAGCCAAGGGGTCGGAGAAATTGCATTCATAGAAAATACTATGAATGCTGAGCAGGATCTCCAAATTTTAAAGACCCATTTAAGTGCGAGTGCCGAGGCATTTGGCTTTATTGCCGACAATAAGTTTTATCAAGATAATGATCCCAAACATAAAGAGCATAATGTGCGAAACTGGCTTCTATATAATGGCGAAAAGGTTATTATTATCATTAATTTGTAAGGATATGTATGTTTTGCCATTTCCTACATTATTATACCCTTGCAGGGTATTATAATTTCAGTCGCTATACTATAATATATAAGTCGGAACGGGACGGATCGGACGACTATATCATATACATAGCTGCAATAGGAAAGATCGGTAAATTTTCAGAAAAAAAATTATAAATTGGTATCATTTTTAAAACATTTTCATATAATTTGAGATATGGGCAACTTATATGATTCTAGAATTTCGGTTTAAATTTTATGAAAATCGGGCTACTATATCATATAGCTGTCATAGGAATGTTCGGGAAATATTACGTATACGTATTTTAAAATCGAATTTTTATGTGTAAATGTTGTATATAATTCCTGTTAGTTTTACTTTTAATTTGATAAAATTTTATTAATTCATAATGATCTAATTGTAAGCTGCAAGGGTATACAAACATCGGCGTGCCGAATTTAGCTTTCTTTCTTGTTAAAGTTCAAATTTGATTTTCTTAAGCAGTAAGGGCTCCCATTACAGCTTTATATTTGGGGAATTTACAATTGGTAATTTCTAAAACCACATTTAAATATTTTTTTTACCAACGAAAAGGCAAACAACACATGCAATCAGCAGAATAACATGATCACCAGTGAATCGGTATACAGTGATCAAGTGTGTTCTGCTGAACACTACTGATACATTACATTAATTTGCTTAGAATATATTGCTATTGTCGTCTTCCCTTCAACAATTAGCAGACTTTTTTAACAAGACATCTGACTAGAAAACACTACCTAGAAAACGGCTTCGGAAATTATAAAATATTCTTTAAATTGTCGAAGGAATAGGTTAAATTAATTGCGTCCTATCGATACTTCAACCACGGACATAATCATTCAGTATTAAAAATCTGCAACGAGTAATAAGTTATGTGATCGGCTCGTTCGGATCAGCTGATTGGAATGATCGTTGGGCACATGCTTGTAAATAGTATGTCTATATGCATGATCAATCGCAATCGTTCATAAGCACTGAGTTGATCGTTTGTGATCGTTTGAAGCCATATGCACGATTGCTTTTGATCGTATAGTTAGGTTCGTTACTTTTTTGGTGAACCGACCTTTTTATTTGCGATTGGTTTCATCTAGTCAGTTGTCCGGCACGCGTCATTCACAATTTTTTGCAATGGATTTTAATAATAGCATTCCTAAAGAAATAAAATATGGGAATTAAAAATTTTAAGTTAAATTGTGAAGCAAGAAAAAAATATGTTGATATTGACAGGCTTTGCAGAACTTGCTCAAAAGTTTTAAAGAACACTGCAACAATTTTCAGGCCTGTGCCAGTGTTCACTGCCGCAAAATCTAGTCGGAATCCGATTTCCCAATAATGATCATTTTTGATTTTTATTTTTTTGCTCAAAACTAATGATTATATACTGATTTTTATTGTTTTGATCAAAAATAATAATTATTATTGATTTTTAAAATGTAAATCAAATTTAATCATTATTATTGATGATTATCATAAAAGTCTTAAATTTAACAAGAAAGAAAACTAACTTCGGCACGCCGAAGTTTGTATATCCTTGCAGCTTACAATTGGATCATTATGAATTAATGAAATTTTATCAAATGAAAAGTAAAACTAACAGAAATTGTATACAACATTAATACATACAAAAATTCGGTTTAATATTACATATTCGTAATATTTCCCGAACCTTCCTATGGCAGCTATATGATATAGTAGTCCAATTTTTATCAAATTAAAACCGAAATTCTAGAATAATATATAATGGACATTTCTCAATTTATATAAGAATATGTTGAAAATTGGCCGTTTTAATTGAAAATTTACCGATCGCTCCTATGGGAGTTATATGATAAAGTCGTTCGATGCGGCCCGTTCCTAATTATATTGTAGTGAGAGCATATAGAAGACTATCTGCAAAGTTTCATTCAGATAGCTTCATCGATAGATCATCATAGATTGACTCGGCTGTTGATGCATAATAGAATTAACTAAAAAAAAACAAACTTGATTTAAAAATAATTCTTTTGTGGTTGCACCTCAGAATCGTTTCGATTCTAACATTCCGACACTTTGCAAATTCGCCGCCCCTGTTCTAGTCTAGCGGAAAAGTCAAAACTGGGAGGGATATTATAAGGGTTGTCAGAGTACCAAAAAAAAAACGGATGGAATATGTATCCTATTAATTTTGAAAAATTGTTTTTTTATTTTATCTATTATTCTAAAGACTATTATAAATATTCGTTAAAAAAATTGTTTTAGTAAAAACACCACTTAAATTTTTGTACAATCTGTGTGTAATATAAAGGGAATTTTCCTCGACCTCGGCAACTCCGTTTTGAGTTTTATTTTTTGCAACATTGACAAATTTCGCACCACTGCCATCAGAACAGCTGACCTGCAGGATGTCATCTCCATCTCCTTTATGGGTAAAATAGTATCGCAACCATCTTTAAATCGGGAAGGACAAATCAGCTGACATCTGCATGAGATTTCCAATACCTCTTGTCAACTTGTTACGCAATGACCCCAATAACGTCTAACATACATGTTTTTATCATACAACATACATACATACAAACATATTTACCAATGCATACATTAAATATTATTATAAACTGATACTTTTTCTACTCTTGCAGAGTATTATAATTTTAGTCAACATTTCCGACCCTATAAAGTATATATATTCTTGATCAGCATAGCATGGCCATAGGAACGGTAAAGAAATTTATTGACAAAAAATTTAATTTCGCTGTTTTTCAACATATTTTTATCTGTTCAGTAATGTAGCCATTTCAGTTTTAGTTTTATACAAATCGGATGATTATATCATATAGCTATTACTGCAGATATCTAATCAGTTTCGCGAAGAGGTATTTCCATCAAGTTAGCAGGGCAGCGTTGGAAAATCAAAATTTGGATTACAACATAATTTGCCGTTAATTATTCGTGAAAAAAAACTTCGTTAAATTTTTTATTTTTATACCCTTGCAGGGTATTTTAATTTCAGTCAGAAGTTGCAACGCAATGAAGGAGACATTTCCGACCCTTTAAAGAATATATATTCTTGATCAGGTTACTATTCTAGAATTTTAGTTTTAACTACTACTACTATATCATATGGCTGCAATAGGATAAAATATTATTAATTCATAATGATCCAATTGTAAGCTGCAAGGGTATACAAACTTCGGCGTGCCGAAGTTAGCTGTCTTTCTTGTTTTTTTTTAACAAAGGACAACTTTGTTGATATATCAGATAACAACATCAGACAACACGAGAACACAGCAGTCCAAAGAAACAAGCCAAAGCTGGAAGAAGAACCACACCGGGCACTGTAGGATCCTAGAAGAGATTACCTATCACTTTACACCGATTGCTGCGGGGTATGGTCCGAAATCTTCGCCGAGAACTGGAAAATATAAGTCCTTTCACCTCCAGAGTTAACAACATTATTCCAATCGACAGTTCTAACAATACTGAAAGCTTTCAAACTCTTATTAATTCGAGACCTCTGGAACACCAACAATATACTCAGATAGCCGATCATCAAACCTCTGCACCGGCAAAGGACTACATCCACACTTATGGCATTTACATTTGTAAAGAGGAACTAATATACATATAATAGACTCGCAGTAGACAACTTTGGTACCCGGACACAATGATATCCCCGGAAACGAAAAATCTGACGAGCTGACCAGGAAAGGGTCAGAGGACTACTACTCTCTGAACTCAGTTTCACGAGCATTTTAAACTAGCCAGCAATAAATGATCGATGAAGACAGAGCACAGAGCGAAATTTGATCATATGAAAAGAAAACAACAATAATGTTTTTGGGGTATGAAGTTGTCCAGGACTTCCGCTGTGTTTGGGGGATGTTGGATGCCAAGATGTTCTTAAAGTGTTGTAGTTTTTTTTAATTTTAAGTAAATGCGGCCTAGTGTGTCTTCTTTTAGTGAAATGATTGCTGATGCTAACCTGCAGATAGCTAAGCCTTCGGTTCACCAATGATCAGTACGGGAACGTGAGAATGTCGTATTTTGTGGTATACGCAGTTTTGGTAATAGTATTTTCTTTATTTCTGGGCACTGGGATAGTGGTCACTAATGTAATGGCTGCTTAGATAAAACTGTTTTGCGGAAAGAAAGGGATCTCACTTGTTGTAAATTTGAAAATATATTTAATAGCTTTACGCTACGTCAAAGGTCGTTAAATTTGTTGTATGGTCCCACTTGATTTGACCAAAGTACCGTGGTTAAATGCGCAGCGTGTTAAAAATATAAGTTAATTATACAAATATTGTTTGGAAAAAAACTGATAGGTATACATATATACAATATATACTGTACAATTTGTGTACAATCAAATAGATAAAGCAAAATTGCAACATAGTTTATTCAAACGTGTTGTTGTGTAGTTGCCAAAAATGTTAAAGCGACAAGAATTTTAAGAGTGTTGAACTATGTGACTCCCGCTTTTAGACTTAGAAACTTGAATTTGGAATCAGGTATAAAGTTTCAGTATTTTTTGAAATTAAAAAAAAAAAAAATCTGGGAAAAAATCATTGTCAAGGATTATAATCATTATAATCTGAATGAATGCGGACATCGAATGAACAAGACTATTTTGAAAATATTGAAACAAAAAAAAATCCCGTCACTTTAATTTTTTTTCTAGAAAAATTCTCCTTTTGAAAGTGTAAAAAAAGTACTTAACCTATCAAAAATTTTTAATTTTATATTTCACACATCAGTTAAGTAATTTTGTACAAATATTTTTAACCATTTGGTTAAACTTCTTTACAGATAAATGGAATTCCGAATTACCTCTGGCTGCCCGCAAGAAAAAACTTTTGATTCCATATTTTTTACATTATTTATTAACTCCCTGCCCAAAGTTCTGACTAACTCGAGAGTACTAATGTACGCTGGCGACGTCAAACATTGCGTGCAATATAAGGACATTTCTTACCAGTCAGATTTACAAACAGATCTTAATAATTTTTTTTCCGAGTTCGCCTGGATTCTAAACTTGACTTTATTGATCAAATTTCGTGCATGGTAAATAAAGTCAGAGGTGTGCTTGGATTCGTTAAACGGTGGTCGAAAGAATTCAATAACCTTTATGTTACATAATCTCTTTATATTTCTTTAGTTCATCCTATCTTAGAATATGGATCTTGCGTTTGGAACCTTTAGTATAGCGTCCACAGTAAACGCAATGAGTCGGTTCAAAAATACTTTTTACTATTTGCTTTACGCTGTTTAAACTGGGATGCAAGCCAAAAGTTACCCTCGTATTCCAGTAGACTCCCACTAATCAGCTTACCATGCTAGGCATTACTTTAATTTACAACCTAATCCATGGTGACGTGGAAATTGCTGACTTCCACGCATGCAAGCAAACAATCAGGCAATCCTTGTATTCCTTTTCTATACTTTCACTTGTCGCGCCTACTAACACCTAACACCAACAAGCACGTGCTTGGATCAAAAGGTATGTTCAGAATTCCACTATTTAAAACAATTCATTGACCCAATGTACTGTATTCGCAAGTGCTACTGGCACTTTTTAAATGCTTAAGCAATTAAGACACATGCTTCATGGGCCATAAAAGTGCTGCTTCAGGACAACCACTGGTCCCAGATCTGGTTCTCCATCGACTGTATCGGGCGATACGTTGTGACAATCCATGGTGCTTTCGAAACAGCTTCGATTCCTGATCCCAATATCCCCGTCTCTGCATCAAGTGTTCCGGTTTTTTACCATTCCTTTCCCTACAGCTGGCTTAAGTGACCAGTCTACCTACTTTTCTCTACCCTACAGCCGCAATACTCTTTATCCATATCCTCTCCCCTCATATAAATAATATTCATGTTCCTTGTTTTAAAGTTAGTGACTTTCTTAAGGGATTTTTATCACTAGAAATGTAATTTTCAGCTAAATTTTCCTCACAAATTCACCGTGGTTTTCTTAAACAATGCCAAAGCGTTGGCCTCGGTATATCATTGCCTTCTCCTTCACAAACTTTTACTTCTTGGGTTCCCTTTAAATCTACTTGACTGGCTTTCGGTTAACCTATCAAATAGAACTTAGCGTATGCTTTACATTAACCAATTATAGTCTGAAGATAATGTGTACTCTAGTGTCCCCCAAGGCATACATTCGATCCCTTACTTTTTTTTCTATTTATAAAATTAAGCGTTACGTTCGTTGCGTTTACTTTAATTAACAATGACGATGTTAAAATGTTCATATCTTGTTGACCCATCATCGTACCTCAGCATATAATCCCATATAAATTCATTTTATATTTGAAACTGAACACTTGAACGGATTACACATTTCAACGATCAGTTCGCTACAAAAGCTCTTTATATCCCTATGGCACGCCCTATTTTAGAATTCTGATAGAGCTTATAAAGCCCTTAATATATATATTAACAAAAATTAATTGAGTTGGTCCAAAAGCAGTTCCTATTATTTGCCCTTTGTCACTTAAATTGGGATCAGTCTAGGCATTTGCCATCATTCATAATTATTTCACATTCTCTAAAACGAGAATAATACCCTTGCAGGGTATTAAAATTTTAGTCAGAAGTTTGAAACGCAGTGAATTAGACTTTTCCGACCCTATAAAGTATATATATTCTTGATCAGCATCAATGGCCGAGGCGATCTAATCATATCCAACAGTCCGTTTCAACGCAAACTTGTCCCTCAGTTTTGAAGCTATGTGAATGAAATTTTGCAGATAGTCTTCTATATGCTCTCACTACTATAAAAGTCCAAACATACCGGGTCGGACGACAGCATTATACAGTTGCCTTAGAAAGGATCGGAAAATTTTGAGGAATAAAAAATAACTTTGCC
The DNA here is from genome assembly GCA_018152175.1 of Drosophila jambulina. Taxonomy (NCBI): domain Eukaryota; kingdom Metazoa; phylum Arthropoda; class Insecta; order Diptera; family Drosophilidae; genus Drosophila; species Drosophila jambulina. Next base: position 1,498,275 of record JAECXH010000017.1, read on the forward strand.
CGTTTCTAACATATTCTAGATTTTGTTTTAATTTGATCAAAAGCGGGCTACTATGTTATATCATATAGATCGCATATGAACCTTGAAGAAATTTATCGAAAAAAAAAAAAAAAATTTAATTTCGCTTTTTTTCAAAATATTTTTATCTGTTCAGAGATGTAGTCATTTTATATTATTTCAGAATTTCGGTTTTAATTTTATGGGAATGGGATGATTGTATCATATAGATGCATTAGAAAAATCGTTAAATGCTAAACTGCGAATATAAAACTGTAACTGTAAAACTAAATATAGTATGTATATATTATATATATAGTATGTATCTATATAATTTCTGGTAGTTTTTCTTTTCATTTCATAAAATTTCATAAGGATCCAATTCTAAGTTGCAAGGGTATAAAAACTTAGGCGTGTCGAACGTAGCTTTCTTTCTGGTTCTACATAGACTTTTTTGGTTTGGTCAACTCCCAACTTCTTCTTAGCTTCATATACGTCACCGTTCCTTTAGATTTACACTTTCGTTTAGTCATATTCACTTCCAAATTTTTAGACCAAACGTTGCCCTTCACAAGCTTTTCGGGTACTTTGTTAAGATTATAATTTTGTTTAATCTGGCGGCCTGCAAGGAAGCCATTAAGATTCCATACTGTTTACATTTTTTATTAACGCCCTGCCCAAAATTCTGAGTAACTCGAAAGTACTTATGTACGCTGGCGACGTCAAACTTTGCGTCCAATATAAAGACATTACAAACGGATCTATTATAAATGTTGTTTCCAAACTTGCTACTCATACGCTGAACGCTGCTTTTTGAAAAGAAGTATTTAAGTTAATGATATGGGATTCCGACTGGATCCTAAATTCGACTTTGTTGGTCATATTTCGTGCATGGTGAATAACGCCATAGGTGTGCTTAGATTCAATAAAAAGTAGTCGGAAGAATACGACAAAATCCTAGAATATGGATCTTGCGTTTGGAATCCTTACTATAGCGTCCACAGTAAATGTATTGAATCAGTTCATAAGAACTTTTTACTTTTCACTATGTTATTCTGGAAGACTCCTCCTATTAACTTACCTTCCTTAGCCAGCCGCAATTAAGTTTTTTTTTAATTTTTTTTATTATTATTTATTATCCATTATTTTAGGAATATTAATTTTGCATCGATCATAGCATAATATACGAAGTACGGTTTTTTTTAACGATATTTGTTTGGCGTTCAATGCATGCCACACCTCGCAAATACTTGTTGAGAGTTATTTTCGATACGTTCTGCTCATGGAGAGAAGTGCGAACTCATTCTCTTTTTCTGAGCGGCCGACTTCGTTTCATTTCGTTTTGGTTTTATGATAAGCGCTTTACATTTAGCTTTTCCAAAGGCGCACTCTCTTATCAAGCATTGCCCAAAGAGTTATACGAGTGACGCTCGAGTTACCAACTAGTCGGTAGGCAACTTACCGCCGACTAAGTCACGCACACTCATCGATGCTTAGATATGTTGCAATCCATAACTACCCCTTAAGTCGTTGTCGGAGTTTTTGCTGAAATTGCAACAGAAATCCCCGACCTCCAAACCAACCAGGAAACTTAACACTAGCGGCCACTTCGAGTGGATTTCTAAATAAACATTTTTTTATTTTTTTGTATTTAGCTAAAAGCATTTATGTATTAGTATCTAAGAATTCTTTGTACACCCTCGGCGGCGGCGGCTTCTTGGCAACCGCTAAAGAATGCATTAATTAGTTGAGAAACAAATATTACATAGACAATTTATCTTATTATTTAAATTTGGGATATCGAAAGAAGACTGGCTACTAATGAATATCATAACTCTCGCACAGACTTTTTAAACGACCGATGGACTAAAAAAGTTAACGCAAACGGTGTTTTTATCTTCCTAAAGTTTTGATCTTGAATAAAACATAAACTCAACGCCATCCAAGAATATTATTATTAAATTTAAAAAATACAAATTCGAAACGGATTCTCCCTAGAATCAGACGGGAATATCGAAGTGAAATCCGAATGGAATCAGACAAGAATCGTAACAAAATGCTGGAATCTGGCAGGAAAACGAAAAAATAACTGTTTACATTTTGTGACTTTCCCATATAAACAGTTAGGGTTGATTTTTTTTTCTTTATGATTCGCAGTGTAATTTTAAGTGTTTTTTGCCTTTGGTTTTTCTATAAGATGTTGTTTTTGGCAATGCAAGCAATATGCCGACTAACATTCGCGCCAATTCTATTGTTTTTGTTAAGTTTGTTTTGATTAAAAACTTGGCGTGCGTTATGCATTTATTTGTACGCGCGTAAAAGGTTGCCATTCGATAGAAAAAGTCAAGCATTTTTCACTTCAACCAAATATCATTAAACATAACTTTCAAAACAGATGTCATAAAAAATGTAAACAAAACTAAGCCAAACTGCCGTTTTGTTTCTGCCCGCTCTCCTAAAAAGGAATTGTCGGTAGGGTATGCAGGCGCCATCCGCTCGCAGAACAACAATAACAGCTGATTTGAATTCTCAACTCCATAAGAGCAGTCAGTGTTTTAAGTGACACCGACTGCAATATGCCCTGTTCCTATCTCAGTATATGGATTTTTATTCATTCGAATACATACATAAATGCAAAACATTTCACTGCTGCCACTGATTTGAATTTGTAAACAAATATGAAATGTATGCTGAAACGTTAAGAAATATATTATAACATATAACATTCTTATTATTATCATTAACCCAAAAGTTAATATGCCCATATTGTTAGGGCACCTAGTATGAAAAGTAGCAAAAGACAAAATATTCTTGCTGGGCCGAAATGAAATGATCGCACACATGCACACGTGTACGTGAATGCATGAACACGCATACATCTTAAGAAGAATTCAAGCGCAGATCAACCTTCTCAAGATGCGACACTCTGCGACTGAACTCTCGCTATCAGTGTGCGAGCATAAGAATGAGAGAGCGAAAAATCCGAGCGCACACGAAGTTACGGGGCCTGCCGCTAACAGCCCGAAGAGCGCACACGAAGCCTCTGGGCCCGTCGCGAACAGCTCTGGGTCCTGTCGCTAAGAAATTTTTGTGTCCATTTTCGTTGTATGAAATGGGTAGTCTATATGTTGTATGGTTAGTGATTCCACTCATTCGATTCCATTTCATTCGAATGTACTCAATGAAGCGTATGTTGTGAGTGGTTTCATGCAGACGTCTAGTACAGACCGATAGAGCTGTAAATGCATCGATAGTACTATCGATATTATCGATAGTGGCTGGGCTGCGCGATACCTCGATTTTTTTTCCACCATCGATGTATCGCGTTTATTTAACATCACTAGTTGCAGAAGCGTCGTTCCAGAAAAAGCGAAAAAGTTATGAAAAGTGAAAAATGGACAAGTTTTTGGCAACAAAAGCAGGTAAATCAATATAATTTATTAGTGTACGTATATGTATGTATGTCTTGTGTGTTTTGTTCAATAGATGACAACAACAACGACTTCAGTACAACAACAAAGCCAAAGAAACCATTGGTGTCCGAGGTGTGGACGTTCTTCACACGTGGTACAGATGGGACTGCTAGGTGCAATATATGTTCAAAGTCGTATCGTACCAGCGGAAATACGTCTAATTTGAAAGACCATCTGACGAGGAAGCACCCGGAGCACAAATCTTCAGAAATTCCCGTACCCAAAATAACTACGTACTTTGAGAGCGCCAAGACGTATGAGGACGCATCAAATCGTAAAGATAGCATCGATATGGCAGTGGCAAAAATGATCGCCACGGACGTTCAGCCCATTTCAATTGCTGAAAACGAGGGTTTTATCAACCTCCTCAAAATTGTTGATCCCAAATACAAAGTTCCAAGTCGGTACCAGATTCGCGATATCTATCTAAAAAACATGCATTTAAGTATGATCGCAAAACTTCATGACATCTTATGCAAGATAGAATATTGTGCAATAGCGACTGACGGATGAACATCAAAAGCGAACACTAATTATTTGACAATAACCTGTCACTTCATTAGTGATTTTGAGCTGAAGTCGGTGGTTTTGTCAACCATGCCTCTTGTCAATGAACATAATCACACCGGGCAAAATATTGCACACACTTTGGAGCTCGCCTTGAATGAATGGCATATAGTTAACAAAGTGGTTGCTATAGTCACGGACAACGCAGCTACGATGTTAAATGCGTGCAAACTTCTTAAGAAGCGTCATTTGGGATGTTTCGCTCATACCCTTAATCTTGTTGTACAAGATGTTTTGTCCTCATCGCTTGTCAAGTCGGCACTTGGTAAGTGCAAAGCAATTGTGACGTATTTTAAAAGTAGCGCCACTGCCTATGCCAAATTAAAGACGGCTCAAGGTGATAATCCATATAGCCTAATTCAAGAAGTGCCAACCCGGTGGAATAGCGCGTTCAATATGCTGAAAAGATTTTTGCAACTGAAAAATGAAATCAGCTCAGTTCTGTTAAATACTCCGAAGTCGGAGCAGATGTTAAATGCAGATGAAATAAACCTGCTGACTGACATTTGCGAGCTTTTAAAAATTTTTGACGATGCTACGCATTATGTCTCTGGCGATACAAAGGTGACAATTTCTTTAATAATACCGGTGGCGTGCGGATTGTACTTAAACCTAGAAAAAATTACAACTAAATTGCAAACCACAGAAGGACTTGAAGTCTGTGAATTATTAAAGAAAGGAGTTGAAGCTCGATTGTTTCAGTTCGAGACAAGGACGGTAACTAGGATTGCCACTATGTTGGATCCGAGATTTAAAAAGGAGGCCTTTAGAAGTCCTTTCAACGCCGCGGAGGCGTTAGAGGATGAGCTAACAATTTCTCCTACAATCGAAGTAGAGGCAGAAGAACAATCACAAAGAGAGGTCGACGGATTGTCCCTAATTGGGTACGTTCAAGAAAAATGTCAGACTAAATTCAAAAACAAGAGGGTGGACTCAATCTTGGCACTTAGGCAGTACACAGAGAAGCCTAACTCTATGCAGTCTCTAGATCCTCTTACGTATTGGAAGGTAATTAATAAAAACAATATTTTTCAAATTATATAAAATGTTTAAAAATTATATATGTATCCGTTTTCTTATCTACAGACTCATTTCTTGAAATACCCAAGCTTGGCTGAAGTTGTCAAGCGATACCTCTGCATCCCGGCTTCATCTACAGAATCGGAGAGGATGTTCAGTAGAGCCGGCCAAATTATATCCGACAGACGAACTTCATTGAAGCCCAAGCATTTAAACACGCTCCTCATGCTTAACAAAAATCAGTGGCTGCTAGATTAAATTTTTTGTGATACAGTCATTAAGAGCACTTTTCCAAAGAATGGATCTTTTAATCTTTTAATTTTTTTGTTATCAAACGTTTATTTAATTTGTAATCAACAATTCCCGCGAAACGGATGATCTCTTTTGTTAATTTCATTATAATCATTATTATCTTAATTAGTTCTTAACTTTAATTTATAATCATGTTATCACCTATAATTATAATCAATTAAAAAAAAACATGTTAATGAAACATGTTGGTATTTCATTAGTAGTTTTAATGTTCTCGATTTTAGCATCAGAAGGCAAACGATAATGGCTTATAACGACTTTTTAAAGCATACCAGAATTTTTAAGTTTATCTAACTTATTAATTTTAAAACGTATATAAGTTATTATAGTCAAAATCTTTTAAATTTTTAACCTATTTGTTTTCATGTGTGTTTAATAGTTTAATACATTATATGGTTTTTGTCGCAGCTGTATTCATACCTCGAAATTAAAAAAATTGAAAGCAAATACGCTTAAAATACAAAATAAAAAATTAAATAATAATTCGATTGATACTATCGAAAATATCGATAGTTTGGACTATCACTATCGAAAACATCGAGTAGGGCCACTATCGATGTTTTTACAGCTCTACAGACCGATTGGCTAACGGACATTGCTGGATCGACTCGGCTTGTAGAGTCGGCAAGGGCTTCTTCATTGCGATTTATACTTCTGAGTAAAATTATAAAATCGAAAGAACAAAGTTTCGCAATAAATATTTTTTATAACACAATACTTAAGCCTTAAAAAAAAATTTTTTAATATATTCTTACTTACCAATGCGTTCGCTTGCCCTGTGGTATCATCGACCCATAAAAGGACCATGTCTGATCTAGACATACGACCATCTTTAGAAAATCCGAGTCCGATATACCCCCGGGTATTAACAGTCACTTCAAAATATACATCATTATCGTTTGCCTTTACCCACCATTGGAGCCAATATAATCCATTATTGTCCATAATTTCACGACGCGTCCAATTTGTATGATGTATTATATCACTAATATCACTTTTGGAATCCTTGTTAGTATCACCATAAAAATAACACGATCCCAGGCTCAACTGTACACACAGTACAGTTAGTAATGGTTCGACCTTCATTTAATTTTTTAATTTTAATTTAATTTTCATTAAAAAACTTCTTACGTTTACAATTGTAATTGTGTGTCGTTTTGTATTCTTGTGTTAAATACGTTTTTTTATTTAAATTATACAAAATTAATACACATGGACATCGGTTTAGGAAACTGTTTTTTAGGCCACAGTTTAATAATAAGGATAAGCGTCAGTCGATCAGAATAACAAATAAGGTAAAGTTAACGCACTTATTTATTACATATTTTCCCAAAAGAGTACAATGTATAATCGAAACTGCTATGCTAGCAACAATACCGTTTTCATTTTAATTTTTTGAATGAAATGTATAGTGGCCGCGCCGTAATTGAATTAATTTTACATATATTGCGCTAAGATACCATCGATCATTTTTTTCTAAGATTAAGAATATTGAATAATTCACACTGCACAAGTATATTTTAATACTGCATGTTGGTCTATTGCATTTTTTTAAAGTGCGGAATTTTTTGTAATATTGCCTCCATCCAATGAGATTCTTTAACCATCCATCATTCGTTGAACGAATGGTTGAAAATGTTTTGCTGTCACCGAAAAGTTTCTTGTTTGTTCTGAATCCAAATTTGATGGACTTTGTTAGCCGATGGTTTTTTATGTGCGAAGGTTTTTATAAGGAATTCTGAATTGTACAAAACGAAAACATTAAGAAAAGGCAAGAAACAATTGGTTATGAAACACTCCACAGTTAAAATTATGCGAAAAGAAAAACTCTTTGATTAATTTATGATAGATTGATTTTTTTTTAATTCGGTTTTAAATATCACTTTATTAAGTTTGTTTATAAGACACAACTGTCTATACGTGTAGAGTAACCCTTTACCGCCACTTTCTTAAACTATTTGGTCACACTGGTTCCGGAACCAAACAGATGTTTGTGATTCCGCTCCCCTAAAAAGCAATTAATGGATTTCTCAACCCCATAAGAGCAGTGCATATAAAGAAGAATTCAAGCGCAGATCAAGCTTCTCAAGATGCGCCACTCTGCGCCTGAACTCTCGCAATCCGTGTGCGAGCATAAGAATGAGAGAGCGAAAAATCCGAGCGCACACAAAGTTACGGGGCCCGCCGCTAACAGCCCGAAACCGAGCGCACACGAAGCCTCGGGGACCGTCGCTAACAGTCCTGGGGCCTGTCGATAAACAAATTTGTGTGTCCATTTTCGTTGTATGAAATGGGTAGTCTATATGTTGTATGGTTAGTTTTAATAGTTAATTAATACAGTCCACTTAATTCATAACAATGCACGCTGGACGAAAAGCCCGATTTTTTGGCATAAAGTCTAATACTGAAGGTGGAGTGTTAAAACTTCGTACATTTGTTAGTAATAGTGTGTAGTCAGTGTTTAAAATTTGAAACGAATCGGACCTCGCCCACACATACCGCCCCTATAAGAAAAAAACTTTGGATTAGTAATTTTTTGATTTTAAGTTCTTGGCTGTAATTTTAATTGATCTGCTTCCTAAAATGTAACACAACACATTATTTAAATTCATTTTACTAAAATACTATATTAACAAAATATTTAAAAATTCTTTTATATTAATCATTATTAAAAATCTTCAACATCTGAGTATGGAAAAACATTTATTTGTGAATCATTACTGTCATCGCTTGGAAAATCGTTGTTTTCATCACAATTATCAATTGCGGGCACTTTCAAAAGCTCGACGACCTCTTTTGGTAAATATTTATTTTGATTTGGACATGATCTCTTGTTTAAACAAAGGGGGTTGCACTCCGGGAGTGCAGGCAGAAGTGAAAACTTGTTTTTATACCGTTGCAGGGTACTATAATATCAGTCAGAAGTTTGCAACGCAGTGAAAGGGTCATCTCCGACCCTATAAAGTAATTATATTCTTGATTCGGATAAGGATTTTATTTTATAAGAATCAAAAATAAATATCATATAGCTGCCATAGGAACGGTCGGAAATTTTGACTTTACATGTAAAAATGTAAAATATGTAAAACTGTAAATATAAAATTAAATTGTTAGTAATTCATTTTAAAATAGATAGGCTTAGATTATAATTAATGCAATTGAAATAATTAATGCAATTGAAATACAAACTTCGGTGTGCCGAAGTTAGCTTTCTAACTTGCTCATTTGAGCAAGGTAACTGCACTTGCATGTGGTTGTTGTTGGGTCATAAAATAAAACAACCCTGCAGTACCACTTGTCATCAATAGGCCTCTGTAATCAACGATTCATCAACAGCCGACGTCGATTTCTACCGAGCCGACGCTCTCATTCGACCATCGTGTCAAACCCGACTCTCCCGCGCTCTCATTTCTCTCTCTTCGCAAAAAAGGTTGATGACAGAATGATTAAAAGTTGTTGATGAAAAGATGATGACAAAAAGGTCTAAATTAATCAGTAATTCATCAACAAAAACGGCATGTTGGCTCTTGCTCTCTTGAACGCTCCCTCTCTCAAAAATATGAGCGGGGTGAGCGTTTTTTATTTGCGTTTTATCTTTTGAAGGAGTGAGGAGCAATACTTTGTGGTCGACAAAAGTGAAAGAAATTAAAATGTTTTAACAAGTTCCCATTAATTGTTGATGAATTCATCAACAATTCATCAACAAAGTGTTGATGAATTCAACAACAATTCATCAACAAAGTGTTGATGAATTCATCATCAAATTGTTGATGAATTTTTGGTATAAGTGTTGATGAATTTTTGGTCTAAAGTGTTGATGAAAAAGTGATTAAAAGTTGATGAATTTGTGTTGATGACAGCCTAGGACATGCCCATGTTAAATTCATCAGTAGTTTGTATGGGCTGTCATCAACTTTTCATCAACAACACCGACATTTGCGTTGATGAATTACTGATGACAGGTACTGCAGGGTAAATTTAATCTTTACTAGTGTTGGGGTTTTTATTTGAATGTATTGAAATTTGCTCCGTCGTAAGCAGCGTTTGGGCGCTCTGGCGTATAGAATGCAGCGCTCTCGCATACCCATACACGCAGAGTCTATCTGTGTAAAATCTCATCTCTCGCAAAAACGGCAGAAAATCCTCACCCAAAAAGTGCCCAATGCGCCATAAGAAGTTTTCACTTCAAAAAATGCTTCAAATAAGAGGATCCGATGAGTCGATAGATCTTTGAAAACTTCATGCATAAGTGGAATACGGCACGGTGTGACAGTGTGGTTTAAGAAATTTTGCAAAGTTACTTCCGCTTTAATTTCCGTCACCGATATTTCTTTGAGCCTGCATTTTAATTTGGCTTTCTGCACCTTATTATATGAGGGATATATATCAGAAAATTGTTTTTTTACCATCTCTCGTATATTATAATACTGTTTTTTTGTAAATGAATTTTCCAATAAAAATGCCAGAGCCTCATGTGGCGTAAGCGTAATTGAATCCGACAATAGCAATTTATATTTCATGTTGCTTCCACGAGTTTCGTCTTGCATGCATTTCCTTAAGACTAATGAAGTGTCTTTGTCTTTTGACTTCTTTGATGAGACTGCTGCCGCGTGTATCAGCAGAGCTGCAGGATTTTTTTCTGCCATATCGGCCGTTTCCCAATTTACTTTGCGAAGTTGTTGAATGCCTTTCAGGACCTAGTTTGACTGACCATTTGTTTGAAAGTCTTTAAGAATGTTTTATTTTAAAATTATAAAAATTTCGACCACATTTTGGCAAATTTTCTCGCATGTAATTGTGAAAACTATTGGCTTTTCGATTCATTTCGGTTCTCGTACTTAAATTAACATCATCAACGCCGATTTGACCGAAAATCCAATCCGAAATTGACGTTTACGTTCTGTTGTTGCTCCATTTTCGAGCAACTGTAAATTGCTGAAGACAAAGGTAGCTGCAATACATTCAGTTATCTGGAAAACTCAAAAAAATGCGCAAATAAGATTATTATTCTTTAAAACTGCATACTTTTCACCAAAATGAAACATATTTACTTTTTGGCACAGATTCGCAGCGTGTTAGTTCTACTCCACAATACACGGGGGCTCGGGTTTTCTTTTTAACATAAATCGGTTTAACAACACAAGCCACATACACAACAAATAACATATATTAATCAATTCTTACTACGGATTTATATTAAACATACCTTGCTCTTCATTTTCCATCCTAAAAATAATTCAAAGGTATTTTCTACAAAATATGGCATAACCTTAAACTTTTACAAAATTTAGCGCACGCAAAAGTAAGCAAAGCTCAGATCATATGTTTGACTTTGACGGCCTGGTACAAGGCCAGGGCTGTAACTATACAAATGTATATTATCGATTTAATGTGCTTGGAGTATCTGCTTTAAAAATAAAAAATCAAAACCACAAAAGCTTTTCATGCCAAAAAATCGGATTTTCCGTCCAGTATGTAACTTTTTTTATTTAGCTCCATTGACAACACATTAACAATCTTCTTATATTTTGATAAGCAATATTTGTTTGATTAGATGTTATTTAGATGGTAGATTTAGATATGTTTCGTAGGAATCGGAGTTTCTGTGTGAATATGAGTAAACAGTATTGGCCCTTCAGTAACATTCATCAGTAACTAATCAACAGACAGTGGGTGTTGTTGATGAAAATTTGATAACATGAGCATGGGCTGTCATTGGCAAGGATCGAAATAAAGAAGGTAATTTGAAAAAATAAAAAAGCTGCTAACTTAATAATTTAGTTCGTAATTTTTTGGTTGAACTTAAGTTTCACTGTTTTTCATATAATTCCATCGTTTATAATATAATTTTATGTTGTGAGGAATTCACAACCCCTATGTTATCAATCTTAATATACATATATAGTTAAAATAATTTAGGTTACATGTATATATTTATATTAATAAGACTGGCCATAAGTCACACACACACACCGCACATGTCCAGCAAGAATCCGGCATACACACACACCGCACGCGCCTTGTAAGAGCCGGCATATGCACACACATCGCGGCAGCGCTGCCGCTAGATCGACTGCCGGTGTTCCATCTTCCCGGTCGTGCCCGTCTCGCCTCTCTATCGCTCTACAGGGCTCTGCCGCGCTTAGCCGCGCATTGGTCGTCGGGCCGATCGTGCCTTCAGAGTTAGGGGAATGCGAGGTATTAGTGGAACAACGACGGCGCCCGCTGTCACTGTCCTGCTTGCTCTGCTTAACTTCCGCTGCCGATGATTTGGCGTGTGCCGTTGTCCGGCGATTCTCTGCCGCTGCCACAAGATCGGTGGCAGAATTAGGCCACGGCCAGAAACTCCACGGAGACACTTCCCCAAGAACCGATCGAAAGATAAGACGCGTTTACGGAAGCAACCCCCGAAGCGAATCAAGTGCAAGCCCGCGAGTGGACAATTTTAGCGAAGCGCACCAAGAGAACAACACGGATGAGCTGGCCTAGGGCCTGGATTTTTGGTCGACTATGCCGGCCGTAAAAGATTGGAGGCCGGGCCGCTAGATAAGAGATCATATCAAAAAGCGCAATAACCCTTTCATCCTAATAACGGGGACCCTCGCCTGGATAAGCCGCCCCTAATTAACCCTCAATTGTCCTTTCACAAAATTCTTAAAAATCGTTGGCACTATATGTCTCGGCTGTCTCAAAATTAAAAATATTCTGCGAGAGATTCCGCTGTAGAGACACACTTCCAGATGGCGCCCAAGCAGGGACAGGCCAGGACATAAATGACATTCATTTTCTTCGTGGATTAAAGCCCCACCGGCCAAAAATATAATTTTTGGGAGTCCAAATTAGTAGTAAAAGAAGTGAGGTTAGGTTGAATTTTAACGAAACAGGGGACAAAAAGGAATCCTCGTGAAAATTGTTCATCAATCTAAGTACAGCATCGTCGCCAGAAAATAAACTTCGCTGCCCGCGTCAACGCCGGCAGATCGAAGCCCGCCAAGTCGGAATTCAATATTTGTGTTGGCCCTCTGCCCCTACAGCCATGCTGCCCGCCTTCTCTCTAGTTCTCTGCGCATGCAAAATGCCGTCAGCTAACTTACGTTGGGAACACATTCGCAAGAGCATTCGGGAACACATTCGAAACATTCGCATCATCGAGGACATTCGCATAGACATTCGCTTGCCCCTTTTCATCGAAAATACAAAACGGGTCTTATCCATAATCTATGCAAAAGGACACCGTATCTTTTAAACATTGACCAAGGCTCGGCAACCCGCCAGCACCAAGAGGATTCTGCATGATCCTAAAAGCACAATCTTTTAGGGGATCCTGCGAGATCAAAAAGATGAAGTAAGAATAAAGTGAACAAAAAAACTTGAATTTAAATGGAATGAAATAAACTGGAACAAAATAAAATCTTGCGAATAAACAAAATCAACACGATAAAATTTTAATTAATAAATAAATTAACTATATCTTGCGAAAGTAAATATATACAGGATCCGGAGAGACCCCAAGCCATCGCGTGAATCCTTCGTTTTCTCATTTCTTATTGAGAAACCGCTTACAGATCCTTCGGCATCTAGCCATCTATTTTTGGATCAGTTTTCTGTCATATGTCGCGAACCATGGGCGTCACCTAGATTAGCTACCGCAAGATGCTTGAGTTGGAAGCTATCCTCGGCGAGTTTGGTCTCGACCAAGGCAGCATCGCTTACGAGCAGTGTTTCCTGCTCATAGCCTTTGTTCGGCAACCCGATACTACCGAGGCAGTGTAGCGGCACCTCGTTAAGCTCGAGCGGAATCTAGGATATTCACCTACCGTGTTACCAAGTTGCAATCGCCAATGCAATTGAACTCAGATCATATGTTTGACTTTGACGGCCTGGTACAAGGCCAGGGCTGTAACTATGCAAATGTATATTATCGATTTAATGTGCTTGGAGTATCTGCTTTAAAAATAAAAAATCAAAACCACAAAAGCTTTTCATGTCAAAAAATCGGATTTTCCGTCCAGTATGTAACTTTTTTTATTTAGCTCCATTGACAACACATTAACAATCTTCTTATATTTTGATAAGCAATATTTGTTTGATTAGATGTTATTTAGATGGTAGATTTAGATATGTTTCGTAGGAATCGGAGTTTCTGTGTGAATATGAGTAAACAGTATTGGCCCTTCAGTAACATTCATCAGTAACTTATCAACAGACAGTGGGTGTTGTTGATGAAAATTTGATAACATGAGCATGGGCTGTCATTGGCAAGGATCGAAATAAAGAAGGTAATTTGAAAAAATAAAAAAGCTGCTAACTTAATAATTTAGTTCGTAATTTTTTGGTTGAACTTAAGTTTCACTGTTTTTCATATAATTCCATCGTTTATAATATAATTTTATGTTGTGAGGAATTCACAACCCCTATGTTATCAATCTTAATATACATATATAGTTAAAATAATTTAGGTTACATGTATATATTTATATTAATAAGACTGGCCATAAGTACACACACACACACCGCACATGTCCAGCAAGAATCCGGCATACACACACACCGCACGCGCCTTGTAAGAGCCGGCATATGCACACACATCGCGGCAGCGCTGCCGCTAGATCGACTGCCGGTGTTCCATCTTCCCGGTCGTGCCCCTCTCGCCTCTCTATCGCTCTACAGGGCTCTGCCGCGCTTAGCCGCGCATTGGTCGTCGGGCCGATCGTGCCTTCAGAGTTAGGGGAATGCGAGGTATTAGTGGAACAACGACGGCGCCCGCTGTCACTGTCCTGCTTGCTCTGCTTAACTTCCGCTGCCGATGATTTGGCGTGTGCCGTTGTCCGGCGATTCTCTGCCGCTGCCACAAGATCGGTGGCAGAATTAGGCCACGGCCAGAAACTCCACGGAGACACTTCCCCAAGAACCGATCGAAAGATAAGACGCGTTTACGGAAGCAACCCCCGAAGCGAATCAAGTGCAAGCCCGCGAGTGGACAATTTTAGCGAAGCGCACCAAGAGAACAACACGGAAGAGCTGGCCTAGGGCCTGGATTTTTGGTCGACTATGCCGGCCGTAACAGATTGGAGGCCGGGCCGCTAGATAAGAGATCATATCAAAAAGCGCAATAACCCTTTCATCCTAATAACGGGGACCCTCGCCTGGATAAGCCGCCCCTAGTTAACCCTCAATTGTCCCTTCACAAAATTCTTAAAAATCGTTGGCACTATATGTCTCGGCTGTCTCAAAATTAAAAATATTCTGCGAGAGATTCCGCTGTAGAGACACACTTCCAGATGGCGCCCAAGCAGGGACAGGCCAGGACATAAATGACATTCATTTTCTTCGTGGATTAAAGCCCCACCGGCCAAAAATATAATTTTTGGGAGTCCAAATTAGTAGTAAAAGAATTGAGGTTAGGTTGAATTTTAACGAAACAGGGGACAAAAAGGAATCCTCATGAAAATTGTTCATCAATCTAAGTACAGCATCGTCGCCAGAAAATAAACTTCGCTGCCCGCCTCAACGCCGGCAGATCGAAACCCGCCAAGTCAGAATTCAATATTTGTGTTGGCCCTCTGCCCCTACAGCCATGCTGCCCGCCTTCTCTCTAGTTCTCTGCGCATGCAAAATGCCGTCAGCTAACTTACGTTGGGAACGCATTCGCAAGAGCATTCGGGAACACATTCGAAACATTCGCATCATCGAGGACATTCGCATAGACATTTGCTTGCCCCTTTTCATCGAAAATACAAAACGGGTCTTATCCATAATCTATGCAAAAGGACACCGTATCTTTTAAACATTGACCAAGGCTCGGCAACCCGCCAGCACCAAGAGGATTCTGCATGATCCTAAAAGCACAATCTTTTAGGGGATCCTGCGAGATCAAAAAGATGAAGTAAGAATAAAGTGAACAAAAAAAACTTGAATTTAAATGGAATGAAATAAACTGGAACAAAATAAAATCTTGCGAATAAACAAAATCAACACGATAAAATTTTAATTAATAAATAAATTAACTATATCTTGCGAAAGTAAATATATACAGGATCCGGCGAGACCGCAAGCCATCGCGTGAATCCTTCGTTTTCTTATTTCTTATTGAGAAACCGCTTACAGATCCTTCGGCATCTAGCCATCTATTTTTGGATCAGTTTTCTGTCATATGTCGCGAACCATGGGCGTCACCTAGATTAGCTACCGCAAGATGCTTGAGTTGGAAGCTATCCTCGGCGAGTTTGGTCTCGACCAAGGCAGCATCGCTTACGAGCAGTGTTTCCTGCTCATAGCCTTTGTTCGGCAACCCGATACTACCGAGGCAGTGTAGCGGCACCTCGTTAAGCTCGAGCGGAATCTAGGCAATTCACCTATCGGGTTACCAAGTTGCAATCGCCAATGCAATTGGACTCAGATCCCAGTTCGCCAGGATTATCGGCACCCCTCACTCTTTAGCTACCACATAGCGTCTCAAATGCCGCAGGGCGACGCCTGACTCCGTAGACGGGAGAACCTTCGCGTACCGCGATCCACCATGCCGACTCCAACCTGGGAGCCATTTCCGCACGCTAGCGGAGCTGACCCATCTGGTGGTCGACTACGAGGTGACCCGTAGCAGAGGCGGAGTGTCCAAACCCGCGCATAGTCTTTTGTTGGGATTGCGGACGACGAGAACTTAGGACCATCAACTGTTGTCGATACCAAGCGTCGAGACACGGGAGCGGGCATCGAGTGACCGGGAATCACCCGAAGAACCTAGCCAATCCACGCACAGAGTAGGAGGTACCCTCCACCAGCACCAGGGACGCATCCGCGCCGCCATCACCATGGTGTGGCCACCCAGGACACCGGAGCTACTCACAGCTTCATCAGCGAGTATCTAGCCAGGAAGCTAGATAACCAAAAGAACAGGCGGGATATCAGGATCCAAGTCGAGTAGGCCGATGGAACATGTCGGGAACTTACTCGGGCCCTTGCAGCAAACGTCCGTCTAGGAAACTAACAGGCACCCACTATTCTCCTAGTGACGACGGACCTCCTGGACGACGTGCTCCTAGAAATGGATTTCCTTTGCGGAATCGGAGCCACCATTCACTGCGGAGGACAGAGCCTCAGTCTCCTGCCAGACCATCACACCAAGCCGAGGCCAACAAGTCCCTCACCCCTCGAGACCAGCCACGAGAGTCACGCTCTCATCGACGAGACCAGCCATTAGAGCCACCCTCTCATCCACGAGACCAGACGCCAGAACCACGCTCTGTCCAACAAGGAACAACAATGCGGTCACACTCCACACACGAAGAAGAGCCACGCTCTACGTACCGAGCGGTTGCCGCGATCCATGAACTCAAGCCTGACATGCCAGAAGAAACTCCGGAGATGTCTGGGAATCGCATCCTGATATCGCCGCTTTGTTCCAAATTTTGCCGACGTTGTAGAACCCATGATATCGCTGCTGAAGAAAGGCCAAAAGTAAGAGTGGACACAGATTCAGGATCACGCTTTCCAGACATCCCACAGAGGACCACGATTCAGCCGAGCCAGAGGGGTCCGAGCCCTGTGTGACGGAATTTCTGGATCAGGAACTGGCCAAGTTTGATACCCTTTCTGGGGTATCCCATATAGCAGAGCGCCGGATCATCATGCGCAACGATTGGACGCTCAAGCAACAAAAGAATGTCGACGTCCGCATGTGCGTGGACTACCGCCAACGCAACGAGAACACTGGGCCAGACGCCTATCCGATTCAGAGGATCCATCAGATTTTATAATGCCTTCGGAACGCCATTTTCATATCGGCACTGGGCCTCAAGAACGAGTACTGGCAAATTCCAGTAGCCCCAGACAGCCGGGAGTGCACGGCTTTTACTGCTCCTGGCCGCGGATTATTTCACTGGCGGGTGATGCCGTTCGGGCTTCATTCCGCTCCTGTCACATTTCAGCGCGCCTTGGACACGGTCATCGGGTCGGATATGGAACCGGACGCGTTCGCATATCTGGATTTCATTAATGAAATGCCTAATTAGTGCAGTAGGGTCATAATGGTACCACTGTACAAATTTATTTGTAAATATCACATTTAACTTTAATTCCAATGTTTTCAATAGTAGTAGTAGTAGTAGTAGTATTTATTAATTTCAAAACTAGGCATGGTTTATAACCGTCTACCGTATTATTGAAGTGAAGGGTGGTCCATTGGCTGATTATTTGTGTTATCAAACTGTCTTTGAAGACAGATGGTAAACAGGGAAGACACGCCAGTTTCCAGATGGATTGCGTAGTTTGGAGTACTGCTGGGGAAACTGAAGATAAAGTTTATAAAAAATCTTAGGAGATTGTCCACCTCCTCGGACTGAGCGATTCTTGATATTTCCGAAGCGTAGCACATTATCGATCTTACCGTCGCATCGAACAGTCTGAACTTGGAGCTTGGGAGAATATATCGCTTTCCAAAGAAGCCTTTCTACGTACTGTTGATTGAAGTTTTTGAATCCTTAATCTGTTCCTGAAGATGGGGTTTAATGGATTACAAGGCAGAGTGCCTCCAAATTGGCAGAACTTTGTGACTTCTTCCAGCTCTAGTCCGTATATAGACCATTTGTTTGCTTGTGGTCTACGTTCCCTGCCATATCTTACTACAATAATTTTTGTTTCTTTTTTTCTGGCTTTATCTGCAGATTCCATAAAACGCAAGACTCTTTAATCTTATCTAGCATTTTCGGGAGCATTTCTGGAGTCTTAGCTAATAGAGCCATATCGTCCGCATACATAAAGGTTTTTATGCTACCTGAATTGTTTGGGAATCTTTCGGAGAGGTGAAAATCCCCCCAGGCGACAAAACTGTTGTCATAGTAAATTCTCGCTATAGTATTTATCAGAAGTGAAGACATACCCAACGCACTTAGCTGTAGGAGAAGGTTAACTGTGTCGAAAGCAGCTTTAAAATCCACAAAACAGATATATTGTTTCTCCTTTTCGTTCAGAAAATTCTTGGCAATTAAGGAGAAAACAAACACTGCAATTCTGAGTACACGGATAACTGAAACCCATTCGGTAAGACGTCACAGTAATATAGAGCTTTAAGGACGCATTCAGGCAGGATATTGCTAGCTATTAAGATGTTTCCTTTTTTAAATATTAAAAATATAATGCTTCCTGAAAGCAGTTGGAAAAGTTGGCATATGGTTGTAGGCCATCTAAATGTATTGAGGGGTAGCATGCTTATAAAACTCTGCTGGGATCCTGTCAGTGCAAGGAGCTTTGTTAGTCTTTGCCGCGTTGTTTGCAAAAATCACCTAATTGTCTGAGATAAGCCCGTCCAGTTTTTCATTCCTATACATTGGAAGAGAGTATGAGATTTGGATAGCTGCGTTGCTGGGGTCGCTTTGAAGCAGAAATACTTACTACTTCTTATGCTAGCCCAGGAGCCGTGAGCCGCGTCATAGCCTCTTGTGAAATTCCGACTTTCCTTGAAGCCCTGCAGATTCCCCATGCGGGCGTTAAAGTCTCCGACTATAAGTGTGTTTTCAACGCCTAATTCCATACAGAGGTTGTTACAGTTTTAGTAGACGGAAATCCCTATTAGTTTCACGAGCTACATGAAGGGAAATAAAGGTTTCAAGGCCGATGTCGGCCAAATTTACTCGTACTCCTTCGGTAGATTTATGTTTGATTCCGTAAAGGCTTCATCCACTTGCTCTTCCTCGGTCTGTCGTGCGAGAGTCCACCTTAAAAGGAAAGGAGAATTCACGTCATTTCCAATCAGGTCGTGAATGTTGGAAGCTGTTGGCTCGTTTTCTGGTGTTTCGCACTCAGTTCTGGCTGATGCAGCGAGTCTTCGTTGCCTTTGTTGCTCAATATATTATCTTTTTATTCACTCGTGTCCACCTAACGCCACACCAAAGTCCAGATGAAGGAAAAGAGAGACCAGATCTAGCAAAGCATACGAAGCCACACACAATCTCAGCTCGCAAACTGCCATTCTACCAGAACTATTGCCTACGAGCACAACCCATGGTCATAGCTTAAAGTCTCATGCCTACTTTTGACTTCCTCTCCGACTTATATAGCCAAAGAAAGTTATATATATTAGCTTGCTTTGCTTATCTCAAAGCTATATGAGTTGTGGCTGACAAGCTGTTCATAGGTTAAGGTATTTGGTAAAAGTCCAGAAAATTTTGTCTGCAGGATTGGGAAGCCGAACTCTTTATCATATGTCAGTAGAACCGTTGGCTGTCAATAATCGGATTGTCGTTGCTAAAGGCAAAGCTGGCTTAAATGACTTAAGGACCCTCTGATCTCTCCCTCCACTGATCTCATTTTCGCGATGATATTTCTTTCAGCCGGCAATTCCGAGATTGTTCTAGCTGATCAATCTTGTGGTTGTTGATTTTTAGCTTTGTTCTGCAGACATCCAAGTTGGCTTTTCGGGATTCTTATTTTTTGTCATTCCTCTTAAAATCACAATATAATTTTTTATTGCCTGCGCTAAGAGCCTCCCCTGCAGTACCACTTATCATCAATAGGCCTCTGTCATCAACGATTCATCAACAGCCGACATCGATTTCTACCGAGCCGACGTTCTCATTCGACCATAGTGTCGAACCCGACTCTCTCGCGCTCTCATTGTTCTCTTTTCACAAAAAACGTCGATGACAGAATTATTAAGAGTTTTTGATGAAAAGATAATGACAAAAAGGCCATTAATCAGTATATCATCAGCAAAAAACTGCATGATGGATCTTGCTCTCTTGAACTCTCTCAAAAATATGAGCGGGGTGGGCGTTTTTTATTTGCGTTTTATCTTTTGAAGGAGTGAGGAGCAAAAGTGGCTGACAAAAGTGAAAGAAATTAAAATTTTTTAACAAGTTCCCATTATTGCGAGAGTGTTATTTGTATAGTAGTACACCATATTTTTATAATAGTGAAATTATATAAAAAAAAGGGGCATTAAATGGAAAGCTGTGAAATTAAGTGTTTTATGTAAAGAAAACCGAAAATTTAAAATTAACAAGAAAGAAAGCAGACTTTGGCACGCCGAAGTTTGTATACCCTTACAGCTTACAATTCGATCATTATGAATTATTACAATTTTATCAAATGGAAAGTAAAACTAACAGGAATTGTATACAACATTTGTACAAATAAAAATTCGGTTTTGACATTACGTATCCCAAACATTTATATGACAGCTATATAATAAAGTAGTCCGATTATGATCAAATTAAAATCGAAATTCTAGAATAATATAAAATGGCAATCGCTCAAATTATATGATAATATGTTGAAAATTGGCCAAGTTAAAATTTTTTGTTTGAAAATTTACCGATCGTTCCAATGGCAGCTATATGATTTAGTCGTCCGATCCGGCCCGTTTCGACTTATATAGCAGTGAGAGCATATAGAAGACTATATGCAAAATTTCATTCAAATAGCTTCAAATCTGAGGGACTAGTTTGCGTATAATCGGACGGACGGACAGACGGACAAACGGACGGACGGACAGACGGACATGGGGAGATCGGCTAGGCTGTTGATGCTGATCGGGAATATGTATACTTTATAGGGTCGGAAATGTCTCCTTTACTGTGTTGCAAACTTCTGACTGAAATTATAATACCCTGCAAGGGTATAAAAACTACAAACACTTTGTTGATGAATCGTTGATGAATTTGTTGATTTGTTAATGAATTGCATTCAATTGAATTGTTGAATTAATCAACAAAATGTTGATGAATTCATCAACAATTCATCAATAAAGTGTTGATAAACTCATCATCAAATTGTTGATGAATTTTTGGTTTAAATGTTGATAAATTTTTGGTCTAAAAGGTTGATGAAAAGGTGATAAATTGTTGATGAATTTGTGTTGATGACAGCCTAGGACATGCCCATGTTAATTTCATCAGTAATTTGTATGGGCTGTCATCAACTTTTCATCAACAACACCGACATTGGCATTGATGAATTACTGATGACAGGTACTGCAGGGTCTGTATACTAAGCTGTTCCTTAAGTTGTTCCTCCCTGACTTTCTTAAGTTCGTCTTTAAGCAACACATTCTCCGACTTAATAACTTATATTTGATCGGTAACCACATTAAGAGATTCATTTATACCCCCAATATCATACTTTAAAGCAACGTTTTCCATTTTATTCCAGTGATGCAGTATCGAAGCTTTGACAGTACCCATTAATTCGGCCGGTGTAAAGTTTGGGCCTCCAGTCGATCTTGTACAAAGGTGGGTCCTCGACGGTTCCCTGCTCTGCGTTTCGCAGCTAGCGGATCCGATCAGCGATCTCTCCATGCCTTATGCGTTTGAGGCTAAGAGCTAAATAGTAATGTCTTTTTTAAAAGATGGTTGTAAATACAAAAATTTCCGGTAGGTGGAGCCAAAAATCTTTGCTACACAGCAGAAATCTACTGGACTATCTAGCAGCTCTCTGGTAACAAGGATCTTTCCACACTGCGTTGCATATGAGTGAATCATCTGGTGATATTTACTTTTCGTCGATCACGCGTCCGCTCAACTATGTTCTCATGTTTTCCGAGTTTTCCTCTTCTTCTTTGGGCTGCAACATATTGATGGATCCTTTAAGCCCGCAGCAGGCTCTCAGCAGCAGCGTCCCTCGGCTTAGCCATCGACCTCAAAATTGAATCGTAGAATGTTGAGGTCGAGTGCAAAAAAAGATTCGGTACCCGATTGTGCCGCTGGAGGCACCGTGCCCCGGGTGATTTCCATTTTGTCCCCTACGACCCCTCAGACTGCCATCAATGTATCGACCCAGGGCGTCAGGCCCAGATTACCGGCAGATATTAGCAATCCAGACAATGTGTCTGCATTGCCGAAAGCCCTTACAGTTGTCCCACCAACCAAACAGATAGTTGTTTCACGGCTTTCCCCTGATCAGTTATCGGAAAACGTAATAGCTTTTATTTAAGGCAGAACTAAAGCCGACAAATTGAAAATTGAGGTTGAAAAATTCAAATTTTCCTATGCTAGGGACATTTCATCCTTCAAGATAAATGTCTCAAAATGCTCCACCAAATTTTAGACGGAATATATTGTCGTCCAAGAGTTCGAAGATAGGAAGAAATAGTCGACCTGGAGGAAGAAGTCTTTCCAGGCCCGAACAGAACACTGCGCCCCCCTACGACACCCATTCCAAAAAACTAACCGATTCTTTCTTTATCTCCTATCAGAATGCGAGATGTTTACGTAGTAAGCTTCCCAAATTATATTCTGATAGTCTTTCGTTTGCTTCTCAGGTTATCGTGTTCTCTGAAACCTGGTTAAAGCCGGAGATTTTGACCTCCGAAGTTTTTCCAGCTGCGTTCACGGTTTACCGAGTGGATCGGCCTATTAGACGTGGGGGTGGTGTCCTCATAGCGGTTGACTCCAGTCTCACGTCTGAATTATTAATTTTTGAGGATTGCAACGATGTTGAATTCCTTTGTGTGAAGCTATCAGTTAATGGTAGTTCCATTTTCATTACTTATTCCTACATTCCTCCCTTGTCGGAACTTCCTATTTATTGGAACCATCTTTCCGCTATTCAGATGGTCTCCAATCGTTTTTCGGATAAGGACCACTTAGTAGTTCTTGGTGATTTTAATATCCCAGGGGCTATTTGGTCCTCTAATAATTCCACAAACTTACTTCTTACTACAACACAGCATGATTTTATTGCTGGCTTGTTTGACATTTGGCTGTCTCAAGTCAACCATGTACGAAACTCCTTAGAGCGCATGCTTGATCTCTGTTTTGTTTCAGATCCTGCGAGAGTTAGTTTAGCCAGGGACGCTACCCGAAGATCCCTATCATCCTACTTTCGATGTGACCCTCGATGTTGGGGCCGACTTACAGAATATATCTGACCGTCCAGGCAAAAAAGTCCTTTGTTTTCGCAAGGCGGACTTCGAGCGGCTGAACAATCTTTTATCGGATTTTAATTGGTCCGATCTATACATGTGCACTGACATGGCAGAGCCGTGGATATTTTTTACAGTGCCATGAATTCATGTTTTACTGAATGTGTTCCGTTATACTACCCGTCAACCTCTAATAAGCCTCCGTGGTTTACTAAAGAGTTGAGTCGCCTTAAAACAAAAAGTCTATGCTGTATACTAAATTTAAACGCGCCGGTTCTCAATCTGCTCTAAAATTTTTTTAATCGGATCGGTTAAGCTTCACCGAGTTGAACGCGCAGTGTTACATAAAATATCTTGCTCGTTCTCAGGACCCAAAACAGTTCTATAATTTTGTTAACACTAAACGTAAGCCAGTTACTCATCCTTCCTCGCTCTCATTTGAAAATACAACCGTAAATAATGATCAGGCAATAGCCGATCTATTTGCGCAGTTTTTAAACAACATGTTCAAACACCACTGACTCAAATCAGACTTATTCTTACATCATTCCCAAATCTAACTTAATTTTCAGTCCTATTTTAAACGAAAGCTCTATTCATTTAGATCTTCTCCGTGTTAAGCCAGTTTATTCGCCAGGTCCCGACGGAATACCTGGCTGTGTGCTCAGGTATTGTGCCGACGCCCTGTGTAATTCCCTTCTGAAATTGTTTACCTTATCCTTGGAAACCTCCCACTTTTCCCTTATTTGGAAGGATTCGTTTGTCATTTCTCTCCACAAAAAAGGTAGCAAATTGGATGCCAACAACTACAGAGGAATCTCTAAGCTGTCGGCCATCCCAAAACTTTTCGAAAATATCATTATTCCACATTTGCAGCACCTTTGCAGATCAATAATTTCTCCATGTCAGCATGGATTTATAAAGCAAAGATCAACTACTACTAATCTTTTGGAGCTCACTTCCTTTATTATAAAGGGCTACCATAACAACTTTCAGACAGACGTAATCTATTCTGATTTCAGTAAAGCATTCGACTCTGTTAACCATTCTCTTCTTGTTCGGAAACTCGATTTAATGGGATTTCCGGTTGATCTTCTTAGATGGATCTCTAGTTATCTGAATGGCCGGACGCAAATGGTCCCTTTTTAAAAATACTTTATCAAATGTTCTCAGGGTTACTTCTGGTGTCCCGCAAGGGAGCCATTTGGGACCCTTGTTGTTCACATTATTTATTAACGACCTGCCCAAAGTGCTGACTAACTCCAGAGTACTTATGTACGCGGATGACGTCAAACTTTGTGTGCAATATAAGGACGCTTCTTGCCAGTCAGATTTATAAACAGATCTTAATAATTTTCAAACATTGTGCCGCGTTAACTTATTACATTTAAACGGCTCTAAATGCAAGCTAATGACATTCTCTCGTGTCGTTCCCAAGCTTGCAACTTACACGCTAAACTGTTGCTCTTTGGAAAGAATCGCTGTTGTTGACGATTTGGGAGTTCGCCTGGATCCTAAACTTGACTTTATTGATCATATTTCGTGCATGGTAAATAAAGCCAGAGGTGTGCTTGGATTCGTTAAACGGTGGTCGAAAGAATTCAATGACCCCTATGTTACTAAATCGCTTTATATTTCTTTAGTTCGTCCTATCTTATAATATGGATCTTGCGTGTGGAGCCCTCAGTATGGGGTCCACAGTAAACGCATTGAGTCGGTTCAAAAGAACTTTTTACTTTTCGCTTTACGCGGTTTAAACTGGGATGCAAACCAGAGGTTACCCTCTTATTCCAGTAGACTCCTACTAATTAACTTACCATCATTATCTAATCGTAGAACTATGCTAGGCATTACCTTTATTTACAACCTTATCCGAGGTGACGTTGAAAATGCTGATCTTTTGGGTCAGCTTAACTTCCACGTACCAAGTAGAAATACTAGATCTTATATTCCCTTAGTTTTGCCCCACTGTAGAACGTCCTTTGAATTGCATGAACCCTTTATAGTCTTATGTGCAAACTCTAACGATTTTTACATAATAACGTCTAACGTAGATACCCTTCCAAAACTAAAAACTTTAATTCTAACCCACTTAGCACGCATGCAAGCAAACAATCTGGCAGCACGCCAGTTGTTACTTCCTCGACTTTCTTTTCTATACCTTAATTTATCGCGCTTACTAACACCTAACACGAACCAGCACGTGCTTGGTGTCATACGTACTGTACTGATCGTAGTACATCAACATCCAGATATGCCTGCATTCGACCTGATAAACTTAAGGCAACTATCAGGTATCTCATAATCATGGCAACATGTGTAACGGAACTGCTTTCTTTCCTGGGCAATGCCTGGCTAGCTCATGGATGCTCAGGGCGGGTTCGAACCAATGCCCGCAGGCCGCACAATAAAATAAAAAATCTAATCACCAACAATACACACATCTCTAACACAAAAATGTAAACAAAACAAATTATTGACGACACTTATGGGACCGAATTGTCGGCTTCGATGGATTTGCCACGACGCTCCCATCCCACCCATCCAGTGATGCCTCCCATTCATCTCGGGGCATCACCCATCTCCGGCGAACCGGAGTCCAGGCGGTCTGGCGACCGGCCCATCTCCCCAGGTAAACAAATTTACTCCGCGTTCATCTCAGTGTTTTTAATTCCTTATAAATTTCAGATCCTTATTACTAACAATGGCAGGCATGAGTGAGTTGCAATGGGACTCATTCCCGGCGAAGCCGTGTTCCTAGCCAGAAATGCGCTTGCGCCAAGGCTGCCACGAGAACCTCAAAGAAGTCGACGGTTCGGCGCTTTCGCCGGCAAAAATTGGCCAAAATCGGCATCTTAAAGCGAAGGAAGACCCCTTTTCCTACCTAGGGTCCCTACTGGAGCTCCATAAGAAACCACAAGGGCGGGTAAGTTTATCAATATTGTGTTTTCAACTTCTTTTAATTCTTCTGTTTCATTCACAGCGTCTGTATTGCACCAATCCCGGACCCGACTCCGGAAACGCGGAGGACAAACACATAGGAACTGAGGACAAGCAAGTAAGTATAAAACAAAGGAACTGTATGGCAATAAATAATTCTAACATTTACAATAAAAATAACTAATTTTATTTGCAGCACGTGAAGTCGCGAACATAAGTACGACAATAATAATAATACATAATTTGTAATTCATCAGTCGCAGCAATATCATATACGGCCACAATAAAGTAAAGCACCAGGTCAAGCGCATATGTGTATTTTGCTGACGATGAAGAAGTGGAATGGGGCACTGATCTCATTTCCGCATATTCAATACGCAACATAGCAACCTATATTACTCTTTCACATTAAATTCTGTAAACACAAGCATATTTGTTAACCACTTTTTAGCTATAAATACCGTTATATTTTACCAATAAAGTCAGTAATCGTCTTCAACTCAAAAGGCATTTTACTCTTGCACAAACCTCAGTCCACCTAGTTCAAGTACTAGTTGCGACAACTCAAAGGCAATTAGTTCATGTACTATTTGCCAGGCATCTAAGCCTCCTTACACATACATAAACATTTTGGTGACCCCGACAGGAAAGTTCCGTACCTCTTGGGAACCTTCCTGGACACAATCAAAAACCGAAAGGAAAATTCCGTACCTCTTGGAAACCTTACTGGACGTTTAAAGTTTCGAAAAAATTCTTTTTGCTAGAACTCAGCTTCTAGAAAATCCCCCAAGTATATTGAACACTTGATAATTCCTTCGACCACCAACGGTTGCGAATAGGAGCGTATCCAGCTATCAAGCGAATAAAATACTCCCATCGGTCAGGAATTAAATAAGTTTCAATATGACTACCAAGGAGGAGCAAGCAGTCACAGAGGCGTTAGACTTGCAGGAAAAGATCAGCCAAGAGATTTCGAAACTTATCCGCAACTTCAAGAAAGATTCAGCGGAAAGAAAGCTAAATCCAACTTACTACCAATCAAAGTTGGCCGCAATCGATGAAGCATGGAATCGATTTGCGGATAATGATCGTAATATTCTTGAGAAATACAGGACCTCAGAATATTTGAATTTCTATAAAGACTGTCAAGAATCATATGACAAGTATAGAAATGTTATAACTGACGCAATGGCTCAAACGACGAGCCATGCCCAGGGGAACACAGACGCTGCCAGCATCCAGCCGACAAAAAGCGATAGCTGATTCAATCAATCGGGCTCTGAAAGAATTTTCAGAGACCAGAAAGACCGTAACTAGTGATTTGATAAAATCACTATGGTCTCAATCCCAATAAATCCACTTCTCGGTTCATGAAGAATACGAGGACCCGGTCAAGGCAGGATATGACATGAAGTCTTTTCTCCGACTTGAAAGGGACATTCAAGCAGTGTTGGGAGCAAGATCAAACGCATCAAGCAGTGAAGATGTGCACTTGCCCAGAGTTAGCATTCCAAAATTCGATGGTGATCTACTCAAATGGACACAATTTTTTGATTTATTCAAATGCATGGTCCATGACACTAACATGCCGACAGTACGGAAAATGTGGTATCTCAAAGCCACCGTAACTGGAGAGGCAGAAAGATTGATAAGACATATCGATCTTAAAGAAGAAAATTACGGAAACGTATGGGGTTTATTAGTTGACGCATACAACAATCCCCGACATGTCGCGGACACAATTCTTAACCGTTTCTTGCAACACCACACAAACAATGACGATCCAAAGTCATTGAAGGAGTTGTACATCACCACTATCGAGTCCCTAGCATCCTTAAAAGGACTAGGCATCGATGTGTCCAGCTAGGACACAATATTGATTGCTATTATTAAGCAAAAATTGGATCTTGCTAACAGAGCTTTGTACGAACAGTCGTTAAATGGATCGAGACAACTACAAGGTCTCGACACCATTCTCGGATTCCTCGACCAACGAATTCGAGTGCTGGGAACAGGAAAAAGAGTTCAACACTCAAAAAAGGAACAGAAATGGCCAACGTGTACTTCCGCCAGCGCTGGAAAGTTACCAAACTGTCCATTCTGTAAACGGAATCATTGGCTTTATAAATGTGATGACTTCCGCAATAAAACCATACCCGACAGACTTAATTGGGTACAAAAACAACGACTGTGCGTCAACTGTTTTAGCAGCGACCACAAGGCGAAGGAATGCCGAGGCCGTATGTGTTTTAAATGCGATAAAAAACACCATACATTGCTGCATCTTGAAACTACGTCAGGTGCAGCAACCGAGCCAAAATCTCCCTCTGTAGGTGCAGCAAGTAACAAGAGTTACAATCTGCTGGCCACAGCCAAAGTATCGGTGAAAGCAAGCAATGGTCAGGTAGCTACCTTCAGAGCTTGGCTTGATTCAGTATCACAAATAAACTTGATCTCTGAACGAATGGCTTCAATGCTGTCACTTAAACTTCACGGTACGTCATTACGTATCGAAGGGATTGGAGGAAATCCGAAGACTAGCCGAGCCAGAGTTAATGTGCTCATGAAATCAATGCACAACAATTTTGCGCAACAAGTCGAAGCGTTTGTGTTACCACACATTATAGCTGATCAACCAGCTCATCAGCTAGATTCCACAGACTTACGACTCCCTCAAAATATTGATCTGGCAGATGCAAACTTCGACAAGCCTGGAAAGATTGACATGCTTATCGGAGCTGAGCACTACTATTCACTACTTTTGCCAAATCAGATGATGTTAAAGCCAGGTGGCCCAATCCTCCAAAATACAAAATTAGGTTGGATTGTCGCCGGAAAAGTAGCTGCAGAACACAACCAATCAGCAATTTGTGCAGCGGCTACAACAGATGAACAAATCGACACCCTGTTGGAACGATTTTGGACGCTGGAGAACTTAGAAACCGACAAGAAACCTCAATCACCAATAGAAGCGCATTGCGAAAAACACTTCGCAGGAAATCTCCAAGTTGCAGAAGATAAAAGGTTTATTGTGAAGCTCGCGTTCTCCGAACAATCAACAGCCCTGGGGGAATCGCGGAAAATTGCAACCAACAGGTTCCTGGCACTAGAGCGCAGAACGTCACCTGAAGTCTGGAAAGGGTACGTAGAGTTTATGGAGGAATATGAAGGACTTGGAAACATGAAAGAAGTGCATCCAAAGAACATACCTTCGGATCATTATTTCATCCCACACCACTGTGTGCTGAAACCCGATAGCAGCACTACAAAACTACGGGTAGTTTTTGATGCTTCCTGTAAAACCACAAGCAATAAATCATTAAACGATATATTGTATGCTGGACCCACCGTACAGAGCGAGCTGTTTGCAATCTTGCTACGCTTCCGCACTCATAAGTACGTATTTACAGCCGATATAGAAAAAATGTATTGCCAGGTATGGATAAACCCTGAAAATCAATTTCATCAATTAATCGTCTGGCGAAAGAAACCATCAGACGATTTAAAATATTATCGACTTAAAACCGTAACTTACGGTACAACATCAGCCCCGTTACTAGCCACCAAATGCTTAGATTACTTGGCTGAGAGGGCCAAAAAACATTTACCACTTGGATCATCAGTCCTCAAACATGACTTTTATGTCGACGACTGTCTGACATGAGCAAATAGCATCCCAGAAGCAGTTCAAATACAACAAGAATTAAACAAAATACTGCTACCATCTGGATTCAAGCTCCGTAAATGGTGCTCCAACAACAACGAGGTTCTGACTCAGATTCCAAAGGAAGACATTGTCAACCACGTCAAATTAGATGAAACACTACAACACTACAGTGTTAAAACGTTGGGTCTGCTTTGGATACCACATAAAGATCAATTATGTGGGCGATCCCAAAAAAGTGAAGCGTCAATTATCACCAAACGAGTGGTAATCTCAGAAGCATCACAGATATTTGATCCACTTGGACTATTTGCCCCCGTTGTGGTAAAAGCCAAGATATTTATGCAAGCCCTGTGGGAACTAAAGATGGGCTGGGACGACGAGCTTCCTCAACTGCTTCAGAATGAGTGGAAAGGCTGTCGTGCTGATTTGCAATCATTGAACAATTTGCAGATTCCAAGGCACATCTTTGAAGGGAAGGTGCCCGTTAATCAGGAAATGCACACTTTTGTCGATGCATCAGAGCGGGCATATGGAGCGGCAATTTATATCCGTGCCACATATAAGAACAATCAAGTATCTGTCCGGCTGTTATGCTCAAAATCAAGAGTAGCACCAACAGCAAAAGAAACACTACCGCGCCTAGAATTATGCGCCGCAGTCTTGGGAGCAGAACTAACCCGCAGGGTGCGTAAAGACTTACGGATACCTAACGAAAGTGTTCCTGGATATCTATGGTGAGATTCGACTGTGGTTCTGTCCTGGATAAACGCATCAGCGTCATCATATTATACGTTTGTGGCAAATCGAATTGCAAAAATTCAAGCTGTTTCAGACCAATCTCAATGGCGTCACGTGTCATCGGCTAATAATCCAACAGATGTACTATCAAGAGGAATTGCCTCCAGTAAATTAGCGGAACACAACCTCTGGCTATATGGACCCCAGCGATCTGGAACGCAAGTCTAAACAAGTTAGCCTGCCAACTTGTCAAGATGAGCTTGGCAGCGTACTTTACAAGTGCAATCACAGCAACTCCTTTAATAAACTACAACGTATTGTAGCGTATATGATGCGGTTCTGCAACAAGAAATACAGAGCACCCACAACCACATTGTGTGTCGGTGAATTAACTAATGCAAGGACCATCATCCTGCGGACCAATCAGCAAATTGACTTCAGTAGCTAGTACAAACAACTTCGTATTCACAAAACGGTGGACAAAAAGAGCTCGATCGTATCCCTGTCTCCTATAATCGGAAATGACGGACTGATCAGGGTCGGAGGTAGATTGGAAGAATCTAACCTTCCATATAACGCAAAGCATCAAATTTTGCTTCCATACAACGATTCTCTCGTTAGGATTCTGTTGCGAGAAATGCACGAAGAGAACATGCATTGCGGGCTCAATCACTGAGAGCCATTGCCAGACAACAATATTGGATTCTGAATGATAAAACAATGGCACTGAGCATTATTCACAGCTGTGTCAGATGTACACGAGCACGGCCCAAATGAATGCAACAAATCATGGGCAATCTACCAGCTGACCGAGTAACACAGGCTCGGCCATTCTTTAACTCTGGTGTTGACTATTGTGGACCAATTTGGATTCACCACAAGATCGCTGCCCTTCCGGTGCTCGATGGTGAAATTGAAGCCCTGGAGCTGCAACGACCACCTGGCCAGGCGTCCTGACAGGTCCTTCATGGACATCAACCACTTCATGCTGGCGTGATCCGTGATGCACATAGGGACGGAACTCCCGGATCGCCAGGAGAGCTGCAAGACACTCTTTCTCGGTGACGGTGTAATTCACCTGGTGCTTGTTCATCTTTGCCGAGAAGAAGGCAATCGGCTGCTTCTGGTTGTTCGCGTCCTTTTGGAAAAGCACGGCTCCAACCCCGATATGTGACGCATTGCACTGGATGTAGAAATGCCTCTTAAAGTCGGCGTGTATCAGGAGTGATGCTGTTGTCAGGGCCATCTTCAATGCTTCAACTGCCAGCTGCACCTCCGGACTCAAAGAAAACTTTGTGTTCCCGGTTTTCTTGAGCGCTTCGGTGAGCGGTGCTGCTAGCGTCGCGAAGTCCCTAACGAAGCGCCTATACCATCCGGCCGTCCCCAAAAATGCTCGCACCTCCTTCATCGTCCTCGGCTCTGGCATCCTACGGATTGCAGCCACTCTTCCTGGATCCATTCGCAGACGACTTCCACCTACGATGAAACCTAGGTAAGTCAACGACTTGAAACAGAATTTCCTGCTTCCCTTAGGCATTCGGCGACTCGTCGTAGGTACCGGAAGTGCGTCTCGATATCCGGTGCCAGGATGAGCAGAGCAATAACCCGGTCAGCTGCTGGTTGAGGATTTTGATCACGGCAAAGGGTCTGGGGTCGTGAGTGCCGCCCCGTCGAACTGCTGCGACGACTTCTCTCCGCCTCTCCCGACGATTCCGAAACCGCTCTCGGGCCTTCCTCACTGTTCGGGACACTCTGCGCGTGCCACTTAGGTGATGTTGCTCGAA
The DNA here is from genome assembly GCA_018152175.1 of Drosophila jambulina. Lineage (NCBI taxonomy): Eukaryota > Metazoa > Arthropoda > Insecta > Diptera > Drosophilidae > Drosophila > Drosophila jambulina. Next base: position 1,530,630 of record JAECXH010000017.1, read on the forward strand.
ACTCCGGCTCCTTATCTCTAAATACCGTCGCATGCGCTCTTCATAGGGTAAGTATCTTAATGTTTTATTATTATTATCCTTACGAACTACTGAATTTAATTCCGGCTCTCTAAGTTCTTCACGGGATTCCTCGCTGGACGAGTTCCTCCCGCTCTTACATCGCCCATCCGCCCGTTTCCCGCGCAGTTCGGGCATTTTGGCGCGACGGTGTCGGCCTTTCCACACCGGAAGCAGAACACCTTCCTCAGCTCCTGCTCGCAGTCCCGGAAACCGTTTTCCAGCGCCCCCGCTGTTCCAGCAGCCAGCTCGGAGGGGGTTTCTTGGCCTGTCCCGGACTTCCTCCACTTCAATGGGATTGTCCTCCTCCTCTGCTGGTTCCGGAACACTTGCCTCGCTGACTCGGTTCCTCACTTCGCCTTGGTAGCGCGTCGATGGAGGGAATTGTGTGCGACTCCTGCATCCAAAGCTGCGCTCGACTTCGATGCCCTCCTGCCGCAACTCATCCACGGTGAGCAGCTCCATCGCGTAGACATAACGCGCGATTCCTCTCGCAAACCCTTCATCATCACCTTCACCAAACCAACGTCCCGTACAGGTTCGGTGTCCTCCTGGGCGGCTTAGGTGGAACCTGTGGAGGTGCCCCCGTTGCTGGTCCACTGGCTGTCGGGAAGCTCCGGGGTACTGCTCCGCGAACGCCCTGGAGTGCCTCCATCGATCGTCCCATGTGAGGCGGTTGCTGCGGGGTTTTTGTTGGAAGAGGCTGTTGCTGCCGTTCTCCTGGATACGGCTGTTGCTGTAAAGCTGCTGAAGGTGGCTGCTGCTGCTGGACCGGGATCACCTCTGAATCCTGTTGGTAAGTATCTGACTGCCTCAGCACCTGATTCATCATTTTCATCATTATCAGGAACCCGGCCCGCAACTCGTCCCGCAAGGTTTGGCCGATCCCAGCCTTATTGTAACGGAACTGCTTTCTTTCCTGGGCAATGCCTGGGTAGCTCATGGATGCTCAGGGCGGGTTCGAACCAATGCCCGCAGGCCGCACAATAAAATAAAAAATCTAATCACCAACAATACACACATCTCTAACACAAAAATATAAACAAAACAAATTATTGACGACACTTATGGGACCGAATTGGCGGCTTCGATGGATTTGCCACGACGCTCCCACCCATCCAGTGATGCCTCCCATTCATCTCGGGGCATCACCCATCTCCGGCGAACCGGAGTCTATTCCAGGCGGTCTGGCGACCGGCCCATCTCCCCAGGTAAACAAATTTACTCCGCGTTCATCTCAGTGTTTTTAATTCCTTATAAATTTCAGATCCTTATTACTAACAATGGCAGGCATGAGTGAGTTGCAATGGGACTCATTCCCGGCGAAGCCGTGTTCCTAGCCAGAAATGCGCTTGCGCCAAGGCTGCCACGAGAACCTCAAAGAAGTCGACGGTTCGGCGCTTTCGCCGGCAAAAATTGGCCAAAATCGGCATCTTAAAGCGAAGGAAGACCCCTTTTCCTAACTAGGGTCCCTACTGGGGCTCCAAAAGAAACCACAAGAGCGGGTCAGTTTATCAATATTGTGTTTTCAACTTCTTTTTAATTCCTCTGTTTCATTCACAGCGTCTGTATTGCACCAATCCCGGACCCGACTCCAGAAACGCGGAGGACAAGACACATAGGAACTGAGGACAAGCAAGTAAGTATAAAACAAAGGAACTGTATGGCAATAAATAATTCTAACATTTACAATAAAAATAACTAATTTTATTTGCAGAACGTGAAGGGCAAAAATCGGCGTCCCGCTATGGCGGCAATGAAACGGCCGTGGTGGCCAGAATTCTTGGAGGCGTCGCTAGCTTGTGTGGCCCCTTATTCGCGGCCCTTGATGGCGGCGACCGACCCGAGCAAACGGGAGAAAAAATAAAGGAACACGGCCACCTCGTCACGGCAGTCCAGGCGCTCTCGCGGAACAGACTCACCGGATTCCAGTTGGCCAGAGGGATGACTCTGCTGACCAATGGGCGCCGACCGGCTGGATTGCTTGGCTCTGATGGCTGGCAGCTGTTCCACAAATTATTCCGCCCAATTCCACAAAGCACAAACTCTCCTCAATAAAATATGCCGTGGCCAGTGATTTTACCACTGCCACGCTAAAATAAAACCTCATTTAAATACAAATGTTTTTCCACTTTTTAATATTTTCACCCACGTTTTTATTCCTAGCTTCCCTTCTGGCTGCTAATCTTCCTCGTTGCTACTGCTCTTTCGGATTCTGCCTTCACCTCCCTATATAGACTCGGTTCCGACTTAGGAACCGTTTTTTTCTTAACGCAACGGCCGAGGCAAAGGGTAAAAGCCGTTTCTCTTAAATTCCATAATCTAAGCCGGTTACATATTCCCGATTCGCTCATTCAAATCCCTGCCGTCCCTGGTCTTACCGATCCTAACCCCTATCGATATATCGATAGTACTCCAGCCCAGTCCGACTAGAAATGCAACACTTGCACCGCTTCGAAGTAATCCGAACCTACAAGAAAGAATTATATGTTGCATTTCTAGTCGGAATGGGCTGGAGGACTATCGATATATCGATAGGGGTAAGGATCGGTAGGACCAGAGGGGGCAGGGATTTAAATGAGCGAACCGGGAATCTGTATAGGGGGATTTAAGAGAAACGGCTTTTACCCTTTGCCTCGGCCGTTGCGCTAAGGAAAAAAACGGTTCCTATATAGGGGGGTGAAGGCAGATTCCGAAATAGCAGTAGCGACGAGGAAGATAGGCAGCCAGAAGGGAAGCTGTGTCGGAAGCGAAAATTAAAAACGTGGGTGAAGAAAATTGTGGAAGTGGAAAAACATTTATATTTAAATAAGATTTTATTTCAGCGTGGCAGTGGTAAAATCACTGGCCACGGCAGTTTTATTGTGGAGTGCTTTTTTGTGCTATGTGCTTACCCGCCGCCAACGGCTATTGGGCGAAATAATTTGTGGAGCAGCTGCCAGCCATCAGGGCCGAGCAATCCAGCCGGTCGGGGCCCATCGGTCAGCAGAGCCATCCCTCTGGCCAACTGGAATCCGGTGAGTCCGTTCCGCGAGAGCGCCTGGCCTGCCGTGACGAGGCGGCCGTGTTCCAAAATTTTCTTCCCCGCTTGCTCGGGTCGGTCGCCGCCATTAAGGGCCGCAAAAAGGGGCCGCACAAGCTAGCGACGCCTCCATTAATTTTGGCCACCACGGCCGTTTCCTTGCCGCCATAGCGGGCCACCGATTTTTGCCGATTTTCCATTTCTCGTGCTGCAAATAAAATTAGAAATTATTGTAAATGTTAGAATTATTTATTTCCCTACGGTTCATATTACTTTGTACTTACTTGCTTGTCCTCAGTTTCTATGTGTCTTGTCCTCCGCGTTTCCGGAATCGGGTCCGGGATTGGTGCAACACAGGTGCTGTGAATGAAAGGGGAGAATTAAAAAGAAGTGGAAAACAGAAAATTGACGAATTAACCCACCCTTGTGGTTTCTTTTGGAGCTCCAGTAGGGACCCTAGGTAGGAAAAGGGGTTGTCCTTCTTGTTAACGGCCGGATTTTGGCCAATTTTTGCCGGTAAAAGCGCCGTCAACTTCTTTAAGGTTCTCGGGCAGCCTTGGCGCAAGCGCATCCCTGGCTAGGGTCACGGCTTCGCGGGGAATGAGTCCCATTAGAACTCACTCGTGCCTGCCATGTTAGTAATAAGAATCTGAAATTTATAAGGAATTAAAAACATTGAGATGAACGTTGAGTAGAGACTTTACCTGGGGGAGATGGGCCGGTCGCCAGACCGCCTGGAATAGACTCCGGTCCGCCGGAGATGGGTGATGCCCCGAGATGAACAGGAGGCATCACTGGATGGGTGGTAGCGTCGTGGCAAATCAATCGAAGCCACCAATTCGGTCCCAAAGTGTCGCCAATTTATTGTTTGTTTACATTTTTGTGTTAGAGATGTGAGTATTGTGGTGATTAGATTTGTCCGAGACGTCCGATTATTCGGTGTTTTTGTTTATTGTGCGGACTGTGGGCATCGGGTCAAGAACCCTCCCTGGGACACTGAGCTAGCCCGGCATTGCCCAAACCAGCAGTTCCGTTACAATATGGCGCCCAATTCAAAAAAACAAATAGAAGATAGCGGGATGACGACGTCTCCTCGAGTCACGTCCTGGACCATCCAGCCTCCACGAAACAGTGGCTTGCGAGGCCTATTTTACGGCCTGCAATTGCACCGAGGACCTGGAGACTGGTGGTCAAGGCGTAGACAGTTTTGTAAATTTGTGTTTGTTTTTTTTCTGTCAGGTCGGGAGGCTTGTGCCGCAGAAGAGCGGACAATTGCTCCCGGGCACAGGTCGCAGTGGTTCTGCTGTGGCGAGGAGGTGGCATCCGGGCGTGTAAGCGACGGATTTGCATCCCGAGGGCCACAGATTCGTGCAAGTTGCACGAATAGAACACTGTGATAACTACTGATATATAGAGGATAGGGATACATTTTATTTATTTATTTATTAACGTAAAGTCTGTTGTTTAAATGTTTTAATTGTATTTATGAGCAGATCCTTGGGTTTTCCTGGTGTATGTGGCTTTTGGAATCATCTTGGAGGTGGTATCGTGATCCGCAGGACTCACTGCGCGCTGCACGGCCATCACAATTTGGAACACCTCAAGACACAGGCATCAAGGAAAATCCTACCGGATAATGCGGAAGGCCGATGTCCTTAACTGGCGACTTTCAGCACAGCTGAAAGTTAGTCCAGTTGACGAACGGCCGGAGTAGGGACGACTGGGGCGAATTGAAGACGCAGGAAATCTGGCACGGAGTCCACCGGCGGTTGATCGGTTCCATCTCCCCTGAAAATATTAGGAAAAGAAAATTAGACAGAGGGTATTCATATAGGGGAAATTATTTATTTACTTAGGTGTAGCGTTATTTATTTATTTGTTAATTATTTATTTATTTATTATTCGCATATTTATTTATATAAGGGTTGCATGTTGATTTATTTGGTTATTCGTCGTTGGTTATTTAGTTAATTTCTTGATTAAGATATTTGTTAGTGAGTCGTAAATAAATTGTTAGGTGTTTAGGAATTAGAAAAAAAAACTAATAATGGCAGAAAAAGGGCACGAATATGAGCTTAGGTCGAAGTTTCCTCCAGCCCTGGAAGATGAGGTGTGGTCCACGGATGCGGAAGTGGCTATTGGGCTCGTACCCCCTCGGGTTTCGACGGGTTTGATGAGGACACCTCCGTCAAGACGGCCAGAACGGCAGCCCGAGGAGCGGCACAATCCGCGATCGCTGGATTTCAAGGCAATCGGGGCTGCAGCAGACCAGCTGTTGGATGTGGATCCGGCGGCGAAGTCAGTTCATTTCCAGGAGCCTCCCGTGGATTCTGTTGTCCAGTCGGCGGTGAACCTTGCCCTGGCGCAGGCGGCGGAGACATACCGCAAGTCGCAGGAGGATGGGATCGGCCAAACTTTGCGGGACGAGTTGCGGGCCGGGTTCCTGGAAATGATGAAACTGATGAATCAGGTGCTGAGGCCGGCAGATACTCACCGACCGGATCCAGAGGTGATCCCAATTCAGCAGCAGCAGCCGCATCCAGGAGGACGGCAGCAGCAGCCTCTCCCAGCAAAAAGGCCGCAGCAACCGCCTAACATGGGACGATCGACGGAGGCACTCCAGGGCGGTCGCGGAGCAGTACCCCGGAGCTTCCCGGTGGCCAGTGGAACAGCACCAAGGGCTCCACAGGTTCCACCTAAGCCGCCCAGGAGGACACCGGACCTGTACGGGTCGTGCAGCAGCAGCCCAGGGTGGTCCACGGAGGCCGAGGAGCTACGTCGAGACGATGGCGGAGGCTGGAACTGGCGACTGGAGGATCGTAGAGCGGGCGAGGTCCAGGACGAGCGGGCGTACGTCAACTGGGACGCGAGAGGCGTTTCACAGTACGCCAAAGTGGATCGCTGGAACGTCTCGTTCAGTGGCGAGGACGAGAGGAACCATGTTGAAGGCTTCCTTTTCCGTTTGGAGTACCTCCAGAGGCAAACTCGCTGTCCGTGGCACGAAGTTCTGCGTAACTTCCATACGTTGCTGTCGGGGCGGGCTCTGGAGTGGTATTGGATGTACGTGCAGCAGCACCGACTGGACCACTGGAGTCAACTACGCCGAGCCCTGCTAGACAGATTCCAGAGCCATGAGACGGAGCACCAGAGGATGCACCTGCTTTTGGAGCGTGAGCAGCAGCCAGGAGAAAGCGTGGATGATTACTTGCAAAGCCAATGCCGGAGCGGCATTTGGTGAAGGTGATGAAGAAGGGTTTGCGAGAAGGAATCGCGCGTTACGTCTACGCGATGGAGCTGCTCACCGTGGATGAGTTGCGGCAGGAGAGCGTCGAGGTCGAGCGCAGCTTCGGACGCAGAAGTCGCACGGCATTCCCTCCAGCGATGCGGTACCCGGCAGGATAGCGAAACAGGGTCAGCGAGGTGGCTGTAGCGGAGCCAGATGAGGAGGACAACCCCGTGGCAGTGGAGGAAGTCCGGGAAAGGCCACGAAACCCCTTCCGAGCCGGCTGCTGGAATTGCGGAGCCATGGACCATGGTTTCCGGGACTGCGAGCAGGAGCTGACAAAGATCTTCTGCTTCCGGTGTGGAAAGGCTGACACCGTCGCGCCAAAGTGTCCAAACTGCGCGGGAAACGGGCGGCTGGGCGATGTGAGAGCGGAAGGAACTCGTCCAGCGAGGAATCCAGCGAGGAGTTGAAAGCGCTTGAAAATAGATCTCTAGTTAGTAAGGATAATAGTAATAAAACTTTAAAATACTTACCCTATGAAGAGCGCATGAGACGGTATTTGGAAGTAAGGAGCCGGATTTTTGAGCAACATCTGCTGAGTGGCATGCGCAGAGTGTCCCGAACGGTGAAGAAGGCCCGAGAGCGGTTTCGGAATCGTCGGGAGAGGCGGAGAGAAGTGGTCGCAGCAGTTCGACGGGGCGGCACTCACGACCCCAGACCCTTTGCCGAAATCAAAATCCTCGACCAGCAGCTGACCGGGTTATTGGATACCGGAGCAAGCGTCAGTCTGCTCGGCAAAGGCGGCAGGGAACTGGTGGAGGCGTTGGGGGTGCCGGTCCAGAGATACTTCTCGGTGGTGCGTACTGCCGCAGGTGAGGATCGGTCGATCATCGGACGAATTCAGCTACCTGTGGAGTACAAGGGAAGGGTAGAAAACGTTCTGTTTTATCTTTGCCCGTACCTGGAGCAGCCGGCGTATCTCGGCGTCGATTTCTGGCGGACCTTTGGCCTGGCTCCGGCGGTAGTGGGAGAAGTCCCGGCGCAAGGCGTGAAGAAGGCTGAAGAAATCCACGCCAGGGAAATGGAGCACTACGCCGACCAGGAAGACGATGACGACGCGAAGGCCGATCCTGAATCCTGGATACTATCCGCGGCCGAGTCACGGGAGCTGGAGGAGATCAAGCGGAAGTTTCTCACCTTCGAGGAGGATGGCTTGGGAACCACCAGCCTAGAGAAGCATACCATCGAGCTGGTGGAAGGCGCTAAAATCTTCAAGGATCGGCCCTATCCAATGTCTCCAGCGAAACAGAAGGTGGTCGAGGACGAAGTTGACAAAATGCTGGCCCTGGGAGTTATCGAGGAGAGCAAGAGCCCTTGGAGCAATCGGACGACGGTGGTTTCAAGGCCTGGAAAGGATCGGTTTTGTTTAGACGCTCGCAAGCTGAACGACGTGACCGTCAAGGACGCTTACCCCTTGCCTAGTATCGATGGAATCCTGTCCAGAATCGATCAAACGCACTACATCTCCAGCGTGGATTTAAAGTTCGCGTTCTGGCAGATCGAGCTGGACGAGAAAAGCAAGGAGTTGACAGCGTTCACAGTTCCTGGCCGGCCACTCTATCAATTCCGAGTGATGCCTTTCGGACTCTGTAACGCGGCGCAGAGGTTGGTGAGACTCATGGATCGAGTAATCCCAGCTGAGATCCGATCCAACGTCTTCGTGTACTTGGACGATCTGCTCATCCTGGCACCGGACATCCAGACGCACTTCCGGTACCTACGACGAGTCGCCGAATGCCTGAGGGAAGCAGGATTAACGATTGGGCTTAGCAAGTCCAAATTCTGTTTCAAGTCGTTGACTTACCTAGGCTTCATCGTAGGTGGAGGTCGTCTGCGCATGGATCCTGGAAGAGTGGAAGCAATCCGGAGGATGCCTGAGCCGAGGTCGATGAAGGAGGTGCGAGCGTTTTTAGGAACAGCTGGCTGGTATCGGCGCTTCGTCAAAAACTTCGCGACGCTAGCAGCACCGCTCACCGAAGCACTCAAGAAGACCGGGAACACGAAGTTTTCTTTGAGTCCAGAGGCGCAGCTAGCTGTCGAGGCGTTGAAGATGGCCCTGACGACGGCACCAGTCCTGGTTCACGCCGACTTCAAGCGGCACTTCTACATCCAGTGCGACGCGTCACATGTCGGAGTTGGAGCGGTGCTTTTCCAGAAGGACGATGACAACCAGGAGCAGCCGATAGCCTTCTTCTCGGCGAAGATGAACAAGCACCAGGTGAATTACACCGTCACCGAGTAGGAGTGCCTTGCAGCCCTCCTGGCGATCCGGAAGTTCCGTCCCTATGTAGAAGGCATGCCGTTCACGTGCATCACGGACCACGCCAGCCTGAAATGGCTAATGTCCATGAAGGACCTCTCGGGACGCCTGGCTAGATGGTCGCTGCAGCTCCAAGGCTTTAACTTCAGCATCGAGCACCGGAAAGGAAGCGAGAACGTGGTGGCAGACACGCTTTCGCGATGCGTGGAGGAGATTGCCATGGATTCGACGGAGTTGCTGGGTTTCGAGACCACCGAGTTTGCTGGAGATAAGTACCAGGAGTTAGTCCAGGAAGTGCAGGAGAATGTGGATAACTTACCGGATCTCAGGATAGAGGAAGGTCTCATCATCAAGCGAGTCTCCCCGGCAACGTTGGATGACGAGGTGGAAGGATCTGCGTGGAAGCTGTGGATACCTCAGAGTCTGACCCACAGCCTAGTCGAGCGAGCCCACACGGATCCAACGGCAGCTCACGGCGGAATGGCGAAGACTTTGGAGATCTTACGGCGGCAGTTCTATCGGCCTGGGATGGTGATGCAGGTACGCGAGTACGTTCGCGGATGCCAAGTGTGCAAGGAGTCGAAAGCGCCAAATCACAGGATGATGGTCGGGATCGGCGAACGTGTACAGACGGAGCGACCCTTCCAGAAACTGTACATCGACATCCTTGGCAAGTATCCCAGGTCGAAGAAAGGGCACGCGTGGATATTCATCGTGGTGGACCACTTCTCCAAATACACGTTCTTGAAGGCCATGAGGGAAGCAACCGCCTCGAACGTCGTAGATTTCCTCATCAACGAGGTATTCTACAAATTTGGAGTGCCCGAAGTCGTGCACTCGGACAATGGACGGCAGTTCACGTGGAAAATTTTCGAGGAAGGGATGGAGAGCTTCGGAGTCCAACACCTGAAGACGCCGATCTATTCCCCGCAAAGCAACGCAGCTGAACGGGTGAGCCGCAGCGTCCTGGCAGCCATCCGTGGGTTCCTGGAGGGCGATCATCGGGAGTGGGATGCTTACCTTCCGGAAATCGAGGTGGCCATCCGGAACGCCGTACATTCAGCAACGGGCGAAACCCCATTCTTCACGCTGTTCGGACATCACATGTTCCTGCACGGCTCCAGTTATAAGCTGGCGAGGAAGCTGCAGTCGATGTGCGATCACGAGATGGCCGGAATGGCCACAGCCGACAAACTGCGGGTAGTGCAGAAGAAGGTGCGCAAGAGTCTGGAGACCTCTTACGATCGCAGTCGCCAGCGATACGACCAGAGGGCAAGAGTGTTCACCGCAAAGCCAGGGCAAGAAGTGTATCGCCGGAACTTTGTCCTCAGCGACTTTGGGAAGCAGTTTAACGCCAAGTTTGCAAAAAAATTCCTCAAAGCCAGAGTGGTGAAGGCCGTGGGCAACAACGCTTACGAGCTGGAGGATCTGCAGGGCCGAAGTTTGGGCGTCTACCACGCCAAAGACATCCGGATCTGACCTGGAAGGAAACGAAGGACACACAAAGTATACAAGGACGGAACCCGAAAGACGACTAATACTTCCCGTAAGGCGTGGGCCCAGCGTTGGGCACCGTACGGAACTGCGCGAAAGATCATATCCAAATGCTCCCAATGATCTTGTCGAGCCGCCGTGATCTAGTAGCATCTCTCCAAATCCTTGGGTGGTGTTGCATTTCTAGTCGGAATGGGCTGGAGGACTATCGATATATCGATAGGGGTAAGGATCGGTAGGACCAGAGGGGGCAGGGATTTAAATGAGCGAACCGGGAATCTGTATAGGGGGATTTAAGAGAAACGGCTTTTACCCTTTGCCTCGGCCGTTGCGCTAAGGAAAAAAACGGTTCCTATATAGGGGGGTGAAGGCAGATTCCGAAATAGCAGTAGCGACGAGGAAGATAGGCAGCCAGAAGGGAAGCTGTGTCGGAAGCGAAAATTAAAAACGTGGGTGAAGAAAATTGTGGAAGTGGAAAAACATTTATATTTAAATAAGATTTTATTTCAGCGTGGCAGTGGTAAAATCACTGGCCACGGCAGTTTTATTGTGGAGTGCTTTTTTGTGCTATGTGCTTACCCGCCGCCAACGGCTATTGGGCGAAATAATTTGTGGAGCAGCTGCCAGCCATCAGGGCCGAGCAATCCAGCCGGTCGGGGCCCATCGGTCAGCAGAGCCATCCCTCTGGCCAACTGGAATCCGGTGAGTCCGTTCCGCGAGAGCGCCTGGCCTGCCGTGACGAGGCGGCCGTGTTCCAAAATTTTCTTCCCCGCTTGCTCGGGTCGGTCGCCGCCATTAAGGGCCGCAAAAAGGGGCCGCACAAGCTAGCGACGCCTCCATTAATTTTGGCCACCACGGCCGTTTCCTTGCCGCCATAGCGGGCCACCGATTTTTGCCGATTTTCCATTTCTCGTGCTGCAAATAAAATTAGAAATTATTGTAAATGTTAGAATTATTTATTTCCCTACGGTTCATATTACTTTGTACTTACTTGCTTGTCCTCAGTTCCTATGTGTCTTGTCCTCCGCGTTTCCGGAATCGGGTCCGGGATTGGTGCAACACAGGTGCTGTAAATGAAAAGGGAGAATTAAAAAGAAGTGGAAAACAGAAAATTGACGAATTAACCCACCCTTGTGGTTTCTTTTGGAGCTCCAGTAGGGACCCTAGGTAGGAAAAGGGGTTGTCCTTCTTGTTAACGGCCGGATTTTGGCCAATTTTTGCCGGTAAAAGCGCCGTCGACTTCTTTAAGGTTCTCGGGCAGCCTTGGCGCAAGCGCATCCCTGGCTAGGGTCACGGCTTCGCGGGGAATGAGTCCCATTAGAACTCACTCGTGCCTGCCATGTTAGTAATAAGAATCTGAAATTTATAAGGAATTAAAAACATTGAGATGAACGTTGAGTAGAGACTTTACCTGGGGGAGATGGGCCGGTCGCCAGACCGCCTGGAATAGACTCCGGTCCGCCGGAGATGGGTGATGCCCCGAGATGAACAGGAGGCATCACTGGATGGGTGGTAGCGTCGTGGCAAATCAATCGAAGCCACCAATTCGGTCCCAAAGTGTCGCCAATTTATTGTTTGTTTACATTTTTGTGTTAGAGATGTGAGTATTGTGGTGATTAGATTTGTCCGAGACGTCCGATTATTCGGTGTTTTTGTTTATTGTGCGGACTGTGGGCATCGGGTCAAGAACCCTCCCTGGGACACTGAGCTAGCCCGGCATTGCCCAAACCAGCAGTTCCGTTACAATATGGCGCCCAATCCAAAAAAACAAATAGAAGATAGCGTGATGACGACGTCTCCTCGAGTCACGTCCTGGACCATCCAGCCTCCACGAAACAGTGGCTTGCGAGGCCTATTTTACGGCCTGCAATTGCACCGAGGACCTGGAGACTGGTGGTCAAGGCGTAGACAGTTTTGTAAATTTGTGTTTGTTTTTTTTCTGTCAGGTCGGGAGGCTTGTGCCGCAGAAGAGCGGACAATTGCTCCCGGGCACAGGTCGCAGTGGTTCTGCTGTGGCGAGGAGGTGGCATCCGGGCGTGTAAGCGACGGATTTGCATCCCGAGGGCCACAGATTCGTGCAAGTTGCACGAATAGAACACTGTGATAACTACTGATATATAGAGGACTAGCAGACCTGACCCGCTTTGCTGGGTCCGAGCTAATGCTACCTAGAACGTTGTTTTGCCATGTATATCATTTGTAGAAAACTATAAAAGTATGCTTTATTTATTTATTGTACAATATATTTGGTTAGTCAGATTACAATACGATCATTATGAATTAATAAAATTTTATCAAATGAAAAGTACAACTAACAGGAATTATATAAAAAATTATATAGCGTACCCTGTGCACACTTCGTAGTGCATTAAGGAAATAAAATTTGGGACGTCATACTCGAAACGCGAGAATCGTTGCTTCATTAAGAGTTTCTCAAAGTGATGAGCAGCGTGCGGCTACGAATTCTGCTGTTGCTGCTGCTACTAATCGTCGTCGTGCAGCTATTCGAATGCAACAAAATGCGGTTCGTCATATTGTGCTTGAAAGAGCAGCATTTGGTTATGATTCTACTCTTGATTACGCTTCACATAGAACTGTATTGATCGGTGCAATGGATCAAGTATGCAAGCATTGTAAAGCATTGAAGTTTAAAACCGAAACACCTGGATTGTGTTGTGCTAATGGTCAAATAAAGTTACCTGATTTGATGCCACCGCCGGAACCGTTGTGTTGTTTGATTTTGGGTGGTGCACCGAATTCGAATCATTTTTTGAAGTACATACAGACGTACAATTCGTGCTTCCAAATGACTTCATTCGGTGCTACGAACATAATTAGTGATAACTTTATGCCGACTTTTAAGGTAAATTAACATTTTACAAAAATTAATGTTTCTTTTGATGATAAAGCAACGTTCGACTTTGAACATTTCGATTCTCAACAGATTCAAGGCCAAGTATACCATCAACTTGGTTCTTTGTTGCCCTTCCCTGACCAAAGTTATCAATTTTTGCAAATTTACTTTGTGGGCAAATTTACGTGGCCGTACCATATCGATGTTAAAATTGGTTCAAATTAAATCACACCAATTTCCAAAAACAACTGGAAAAAAAACTTTTGCTGTTTTTTTCACTTTACGACTGTGTGTCGCTATTCATGCCGAATAGAGAATGAGCCTATACGTCAGCATTCCCCAGAATGGGAAAAGGCTGCCGCCAGGCCCACTTCGACCCAGCCAATATTTTATTTAAACCTTTTTTACGAATTATACATATTATAGGTTTCTGGTCACTATTATAATTATTATTAGTTATTCATCCTCTCCAGCTCTGGAATGGGCGATCCTGCAGGGGAGGTCAAGTTCTCTGTTTCGTCTCAAGGCACATCCATCGGTAGTAGAGGGGTATTAGTGTTATACACTGTGTAGTAATAACTCCGTGGACCAGATACCGGTAGAATTCGTTGAACTTCAAGTGCACGCTCTAGCTCATGTTGTTGCCTTAGTCTCACTTTGAGAAACTCTTAATGAAGCAACGATTCTCGCTTTTCGAGTATGACGTCCCAAATTTCTACGTGGCCGTACCATATCGATGTTAAAAACGTTCATAACTTACGAACCAAAGCACATACAGGCATCGTATATACATACAAACCACCGTATTGATACCACCTTTCAAACAAAAAAAAAAATTTCGAAATCGGTCAACGCACTGAGCCTAACACTGATTACAAACACTTTTTGCGTTTAATTTTTATATATATAGATAGGGATACATTTTATTTATTTATTTATTAACGTAAAGTCTGTTGTTTAAATGTTTTAATTGTATTTATGAGCAGATCCTTGGGTTTTCCTGGTGTATGTGGCTTTTGGAATCATCTTGGAGGTGGTATCGTGATCCGCAGGACTCACTGCGCGCTGCACGGCCATCACAATTTGGAACACCTCAAGACACAGGCATCAAGGAAAATCCTACCGGATAATGCGGAAGGCCGATGTCCTTAACTGGCGACTTTCAGCACAGCTGAAAGTTAGTCCAGTTGACGAACGGCCGGAGTAGGGACGACTGGGGCGAATTGAAGACGCAGGAAATCTGGCACGGAGTCCACCGGCGGTTGATCGGTTCCATCTCCCCTGAAAATATTAGGAAAAGAAAATTAGACAGAGGGTATTCATATAGGGGAAATTATTTATTTACTTAGGTGTAGCGTTATTTATTTATTTGTTAATTATTTATTTATTTATTATTCGCATATTTATTTATATAAGGGTTGCATGTTGATTTATTTGGTTATTCGTCGTTGGTTATTTAGTTAATTTCTTGATTAAGATATTTGTTAGTGAGTCGTAAATAAATTGTTAGGTGTTTAGGAATTAGAAAAAAAAACTAATAATGGCAGAAAAAGGGCACGAATATGAGCTTAGGTCGAAGTTTCCTCCAGCCCTGGAAGATGAGGTGTGGTCCACGGATGCGGAAGTGGCTATTGGGCTCGTACCCCCTCGGGTTTCGACGGGTTTGATGAGGACACCTCCGTCAAGACGGCCAGAACGGCAGCCCGAGGAGCGGCACAATCCGCGATCGCTGGATTTCAAGGCAATCGGGGCTGCAGCAGACCAGCTGTTGGATGTGGATCCGGCGGCGAAGTCAGTTCATTTCCAGGAGCCTCCCGTGGATTCTGTTGTCCAGTCGGCGGTGAACCTTGCCCTGGCGCAGGCGGCGGAGACATACCGCAAGTCGCAGGAGGATGGGATCGGCCAAACTTTGCGGGACGAGTTGCGGGCCGGGTTCCTGGAAATGATGAAACTGATGAATCAGGTGCTGAGGCCGGCAGATACTCACCGACCGGATCCAGAGGTGATCCCAATTCAGCAGCAGCAGCCGCATCCAGGAGGACGGCAGCAGCAGCCTCTCCCAGCAAAAAGGCCGCAGCAACCGCCTAACATGGGACGATCGACGGAGGCACTCCAGGGCGGTCGCGGAGCAGTACCCCGGAGCTTCCCGGTGGCCAGTGGAACAGCACCAAGGGCTCCACAGGTTCCACCTAAGCCGCCCAGGAGGACACCGGACCTGTACGGGTCGTGCAGCAGCAGCCCAGGGTGGTCCACGGAGGCCGAGGAGCTACGTCGAGACGATGGCGGAGGCTGGAACTGGCGACTGGAGGATCGTAGAGCGGGCGAGGTCCAGGACGAGCGGGCGTACGTCAACTGGGACGCGAGAGGCGTTTCACAGTACGCCAAAGTGGATCGCTGGAACGTCTCGTTCAGTGGCGAGGACGAGAGGAACCATGTTGAAGGCTTCCTTTTCCGTTTGGAGTACCTCCAGAGGCAAACTCGCTGTCCGTGGCACGAAGTTCTGCGTAACTTCCATACGTTGCTGTCGGGGCGGGCTCTGGAGTGGTATTGGATGTACGTGCAGCAGCACCGACTGGACCACTGGAGTCAACTACGCCGAGCCCTGCTAGACAGATTCCAGAGCCATGAGACGGAGCACCAGAGGATGCACCTGCTTTTGGAGCGTGAGCAGCAGCCAGGAGAAAGCGTGGATGATTACTTGCAAAGCCAATGCCGGAGCGGCATTTGGTGAAGGTGATGAAGAAGGGTTTGCGAGAAGGAATCGCGCGTTACGTCTACGCGATGGAGCTGCTCACCGTGGATGAGTTGCGGCAGGAGAGCGTCGAGGTCGAGCGCAGCTTCGGACGCAGGAGTCGCACGGCATTCCCTCCAGCGATGCGGTACCCGGCAGGATAGCGAAACAGGGTCAGCGAGGTGGCTGTAGCGGAGCCAGATGAGGAGGACAACCCCGTGGCACTGGAGGAAGTCCGGGAAAGGCCACGAAACCCCTTCCGAGCCGGCTGCTGGAATTGCGGAGCCATGGACCATGGTTTCCGGGACTGCGAGCAGGAGCTGACAAAGATCTTCTGCTTCCGGTGTGGAAAGGCTGACACCGTCGCGCCAAAGTGTCCAAACTGCGCGGGAAACGGGCGGCTGGGCGATGTGAGAGCGGGAGGAACTCGTCCAGCGAGGAATCCAGCGAGGAGTTGAAAGCGCTTGAAAATAGATCTCTAGTTAGTAAGGATAATAGTAATAAAACTTTAAAATACTTACCCTATGAAGAGCGCATGAGACGGTATTTGGAAGTAAGGAGCCGGATTTTTGAGCAACATCTGCTGAGTGGCATGCGCAGAGTGTCCCGAACGGTGAAGAAGGCCCGAGAGCGGTTTCGGAATCGTCGGGAGAGGCGGAGAGAAGTGGTCGCAGCAGTTCGACGGGGCGGCACTCACGACCCCAGACCCTTTGCCGAAATCAAAATCCTCGACCAGCAGCTGACCGGGTTATTGGATACCGGAGCAAGCGTCAGTCTGCTCGGCAAAGGCGGCAGGGAACTGGTGGAGGCGTTGGGGGTGCCGGTCCAGAGATACTTCTCGGTGGTGCGTACTGCCGCAGGTGAGGATCGGTCGATCATCGGACGAATTCAGCTACCTGTGGAGTACAAGGGAAGGGTAGAAAACGTTCTGTTTTATCTTTGCCCGTACCTGGAGCAGCCGGCGTATCTCGGCGTCGATTTCTGGCGGACCTTTGGCCTGGCTCCGGCGGTAGTGGGAGAAGTCCCGGCGCAAGGCGTGAAGAAGGCTGAAGAAATCCACGCCAGGGAAATGGAGCACTACGCCGACCAGGAAGACGATGACGACGCGAAGGCCGATCCTGAATCCTGGATACTATCCGCGGCCGAGTCACGGGAGCTGGAGGAGATCAAGCGGAAGTTTCTCACCTTCGAGGAGGATGGCTTGGGAACCACCAGCCTAGAGAAGCATACCATCGAGCTGGTGGAAGGCGCTAAAATCTTCAAGGATCGGCCCTATCCAATGTCTCCAGCGAAACAGAAGGTGGTCGAGGACGAAGTTGACAAAATGCTGGCCCTGGGAGTCATCGAGGAGAGCAAGAGCCCTTGGAGCAATCGGACGACGGTGGTTTCAAGGCCTGGAAAGGATCGGTTTTGTTTAGACGCTCGCAAGCTGAACGACGTGACCGTCAAGGACGCTTACCCCTTGCCTAGTATCGATGGAATCCTGTCCAGAATCGATCAAACGCACTACATCTCCAGCGTGGATTTAAAGTTCGCGTTCTGGCAGATCGAGCTGGACGAGAAAAGCAAGGAGTTGACAGCGTTCACAGTTCCTGGCCGGCCACTCTATCAATTCCGAGTGATGCCTTTCGGACTCTGTAACGCGGCGCAGAGGTTGGTGAGACTCATGGATCGAGTAATCCCAGCTGAGATCCGATCCAACGTCTTCGTGTACTTGGACGATCTGCTCATCCTGGCACCGGACATCCAGACGCACTTCCGGTACCTACGACGAGTCGCCGAATGCCTGAGGGAAGCAGGATTAACGATTGGGCTTAGCAAGTCCAAATTCTGTTTCAAGTCGTTGACTTACCTAGGCTTCATCGTAGGTGGAGGTCGTCTGCGCATGGATCCTGGAAGAGTGGAAGCAATCCGGAGGATGCCTGAGCCGAGGTCGATGAAGGAGGTGCGAGCGTTTTTAGGAACAGCTGGCTGGTATCGGCGCTTCGTCAAAAACTTCGCGACGCTAGCAGCACCGCTCACCGAAGCACTCAAGAAGACCGGGAACACGAAGTTTTCTTTGAGTCCAGAGGCGCAGCTAGCTGTCGAGGCGTTGAAGATGGCCCTGACGACGGCACCAGTCCTGGTTCACGCCGACTTCAAGCGGCACTTCTACATCCAGTGCGACGCGTCACATGTCGGAGTTGGAGCGGTGCTTTTCCAGAAGGACGATGACAACCAGGAGCAGCCGATAGCCTTCTTCTTTTTGGCGAAGATGAACAAGCACCAGGTGAATTACACCGTCACCGAGAAGGAGTGCCTTGCAGCCCTCCTGGCGATCCGGAAGTTCCGTCCCTATGTAGAAGGCATGCCGTTCACGTGCATCACGGACCACGCCAGCCTGAAATGGCTAATGTCCATGAAGGACCTCTCGGGACGCCTGGCTAGATGGTCGCTGCAGCTCCAAGGCTTTAACTTCAGCATCGAGCACCGGAAAGGAAGCGAGAACGTGGTGGCAGACACGCTTTCGCGATGCGTGGAGGAGATTGCCATGGATTCGACGGAGTTGCTGGGTTTCGAGACCACCGAGTTTGCTGGAGATAAGTACCAGGAGTTAGTCCAGGAAGTGCAGGAGAATGTGGATAACTTACCGGATCTCAGGATAGAGGAAGGTCTCATCATCAAGCGAGTCTCCCCGGCAACGTTGGATGACGAGGTGGAAGGATCTGCGTGGAAGCTGTGGATACCTCAGAGTCTGACCCACAGCCTAGTCGAGCGAGCCCACACGGATCCAACGGCAGCTCACGGCGGAATGGCGAAGACTTTGGAGATCTTACGGCGGCAGTTCTATCGGCCTGGGATGGTGATGCAGGTACGCGAGTACGTTCGCGGATGCCAAGTGTGCAAGAGTCGAAAGCGCCAAATCACAGGATGATGGTCGGGATCGGCGAACGTGTACAGACGGAGCGACCCTTCCAGAAACTGTACATCGACATCCTTGGCAAGTATCCCAGGTCGAAGAAAGGGCACGCGTGGATATTCATCGTGGTGGACCACTTCTCCAAATACACGTTCTTGAAGGCCATGAGGGAAGCAACCGCCTCGAACGTCGTAGATTTCCTCATCAACGAGGTATTCTACAAATTTGGAGTGCCCGAAGTCGTGCACTCGGACAATGGACGGCAGTTCACGTGGAAAATTTTCGAGGAAGCGATGGAGAGCTTCGGAGTCCAACACCTGAAGACGCCGATCTATTCCCCGCAAAGCAACGCAGCTGAACGGGTGAGCCGCAGCGTCCTGGCAGCCATCCGTGGGTTCCTGGAGGGCGATCATCGGGAGTGGGATGCTTACCTTCCGGAAATCGAGGTGGCCATCCGGAACGCCGTACATTCAGCAACGGGCGAAACCCCATTCTTCACGCTGTTCGGACATCACATGTTCCTGCACGGCTCCAGTTATAAGCTGGCGAGGAAGCTGCAGTCGATGTGCGATCACGAGATGGCCGGAATGGCCACAGCCGACAAACTGCGGGTAGTGCAGAAGAAGGTGCGCAAGAGTCTGGAGACCTCTTACGATCGCAGTCGCCAGCGATACGACCAGAGGGCAAGAGTGTTCACCGCAAAGCCAGGGCAAGAAGTGTATCGCCGGAACTTTGTCCTCAGCGACTTTGGGAAGCAGTTTAACGCCAAGTTTGCAAAAAAATTCCTCAAAGCCAGAGTGGTGAAGGCCGTGGGCAACAACGCTTACGAGCTGGAGGATCTGCAGGGCCGAAGTTTGGGCGTCTACCACGCCAAAGACATCCGGATCTGACCTGGAAGGAAACGAAGGACACACAAAGTATACAAGGACGGAACCCGAAAGACGACTAATACTTCCCGTAAGGCGTGGGCCCAGCGTTGGGCACCGTACGGAACTGCGCGAAAGATCATATCCAAATGCTCCCAATGATCTTGTCGAGCCGCCGTGATCTAGTAGCATCTCTCCAAATCCTTGGGTGGTGTTGCATTTCTAGTCGGAATGGGCTGGAGGACTATCGATATATCGATAGGGGTAAGGATCGGTACGACCAGAGGGGGCAGGGATTTAAATGAGCGAACCGGGAATCTGTATAGGGGGATTTAAGATTTTACCCTTTGCCTCGGCCGTTGCGCTAAGGAAAAAAACGGTTCCTATATAGGGGGGTGAAGGCAGATTCCGAAATAGCAGTAGCGACGAGGAAGATAGGCAGCCAGAAGGGAAGCTGTGTCGGAAGCGAAAATTAAAAACGTGGGTGAAGAAAATTGTGGAAGTGGAAAAACATTTATATTTAAATAAGATTTTATTTCAGCGTGGCAGTGGTAAAATCACTGGCCACGGCAGTTTTATTGTGGAGTGCTTTTTTGTGCTATGTGCTTACCCGCCGCCAACGGCTATTGGGCGAAATAATTTGTGGAGCAGCTGCCAGCCATCAGGGCCGAGCAATCCAGCCGGTCGGGGCCCATCGGTCAGCAGAGCCATCCCTCTGGCCAACTGGAATCCGGTGAGTCCGTTCCGCGAGAGCGCCTGGCCTGCCGTGACGAGGCGGCCGTGTTCCAAAATTTTCTTCCCCGCTTGCTCGGGTCGGTCGCCGCCATTAAGGGCCGCAAAAAGGGGCCGCACAAGCTAGCGACGCCTCCATTAATTTTGGCCACCACGGCCGTTTCCTTGCCGCCATAGCGGGCCACCGATTTTTGCCGATTTTCCATTTCTCGTGCTGCAAATAAAATTAGAAATTATTGTAAATGTTAGAATTATTTATTTCCCTACGGTTCATATTACTTTGTACTTACTTGCTTGTCCTCAGTTCCTATGTGTCTTGTCCTCCGCGTTTCCGGAATCGGGTCCGGGATTGGTGCAACACAGGTGCTGTAAATGAAAAGGGAGAATTAAAAAGAAGTGGAAAACAGAAAATTGACGAATTAACCCACCCTTGTGGTTTCTTTTGGAGCTCCAGTAGGGACCCTAGGTAGGAAAAGGGGTTGTCCTTCTTGTTAACGGCCGGATTTTGGCCAATTTTTGCCGGTAAAAGCGCCGTCAACTTCTTTAAGGTTCTCGGGCAGCCTTGGCGCAAGCGCATCCCTGGCTAGGGTCACGGCTTCGCGGGGAATGAGTCCCATTAGAACTCACTCGTGCCTGCCATGTTAGTAATAAGAATCTGAAATTTATAAGGAATTAAAAACATTGAGATGAACGTTGAGTAGAGACTTTACCTGGGGGAGATGGGCCGGTCGCCAGACCGCCTGGAATAGACTCCGGTCCGCCGGAGATGGGTGATGCCCCGAGATGAACAGGAGGCATCACTGGATGGGTGGGAGCGTCGTGGCAAATCAATCGAAGCCACCAATTCGATCCCAAAGTGTCGCCAATTTATTGTTCGTTTACATTTTTGTGTTAGAGATGTGAGTATTGTGGTGATTAGATTTGTCCGAGACGTCCGATTAATCGGTGTTTTTGTTTATTGTGCGGACTGTGGGCATCGGGTCAAGAACCCTCCCTGGGACACTGAGCTAGCCCGGCATTGCCCAAACCAGCAGTTCCGTTACATATATTAAATTATATTTAATACATTTGTAATTGTTGAGTAGTTAAACCAACCTAATCGCCAAAATCGAATTTAGCGTGTCAATGTTGAGTCTATTCCTCAACTTTGTTTTAACCAAATTAACTTGGCTGAATACTCGGACTTCAGCATTCGACCATAGTAATGATAATAATTTAATAGAAAAACAAGATAAAATAATAAATGGCCTATTGCCTGCAGAGTCCCTGTACGAATTAACCTCCGACCAAACCACGATGCACGAAATTTTTGTTTATATTGTTCCTTTGGCATGTTGAAGCTTTTAGGCACAATTAACCGATACTCAATACGTTTGATGTCGATTACACAAAAGCACAAAAACGCTTATCGATTGCATAAATTCGATATGAAAGCGATGCCACACAGTTTTAAATAAATTGAAAATTATACATATTTCATGAACATTTAAGAAATAAAAAAAAATTTAAAAAAGGGTGAAAAAAGGACAACAAATAAATAAAAGGCTGTTTCTTCGGATAGAGGATGTTTCAAATTTTTTGCGGACAAAGCTGTTTCAAAAAAGACAGATTTATCCTAAAAAAGGACAAATTGGCAACATTGGTCGGGAGGCACTATTATTGGGTTATCGCAACATAGATCCGCCATCCACCATCCATTAAGCGATGGTTCATACTTAATAGTCGTTCCGATATACCGACCGTTCTCTATACGAATTTTTTGAACTTTTTCCTGGTAGTTCTACGATCGTTTCTCGATGCAACTCTGAATTCTTTTGATCAATAAAAATTCATATCAAATAATACAAATAATACTATGCTGAAGAATTTTTTCCACTAAAGGCCGTTACGCTCCAGTCGGAATAGAGTATAAGATGTTCATGGCCCTGCTTGAATACCCCTACTAAAATAGTGTTATGATTCACGAGTGAGTGTGAAATTTGTTCAACTATTGCATCCCTAAGATCGTTTAGAAAGATTTGTTTATACCGGTGTGCGAGTTGTTAAGCGTTTAAGTCGGCAAAAAATAAACAATGTCGGCGTCGGATAGTATTCCGGTAAATACATTTCGGAATTATTTAAATATTCTTAATGATTCCTCCGCAAAAGAGGAAATCAAGTTAAAAGCTACACAAGAGCTTAGTGAGCACTTTGAAATGATTTTGCAAAGCCCAGCATACCCATCCTTCTTGGAAAACGCGTTGAAAATATTTATGCGAATTTTGCAAGAAGGCGAACCCCAGTTCATTCAAGAAAACACAATGCAGCACGTAAGTATTCATTTTATTTTATCATGGTTTTGTCCATGCTGTTATTCAAAACAAATTTAATTCTATAGTCAAAGCGTAAAGTAACAAAAATTGTAGGTATTCAATTATGTCAGCTTACATATATGTACAGCGACGAACTTAATTATTGGTACAGTTGGCATGTCCGACTTTCGGAGAGTTTTTCCCCAATATAAATGGTAATATTTAAGTTAAGCAATACACAGGAATGGAGTTTTCTTAAATTGGAGACTTAATTCGAATTTTAAGAGAACTATATGTGTTTCTTGCTCGGAATTTCGTAGTTAGGCGACTATGGTCACATCGATTTAAAGAGGTAAACAATAACAAGAGCCGCAAGTCGCAGCATATAGCTTAGCATTTCTTGAGTCCTTATCGAAATATTCCTGCATTTACAGTTGTAGAAAACCATTAATTTAAAATTGTATAAATAACACCCAATAATTAATTTAAATTTATTCGCAGCTCTTGAACCGAAGAAAGCGTTTTTCTTTTTTTTTTAATAAACATTTTTGTTCATTATAGCAGTATTTTGCGTCTGGTATATTTATGCCCGTCAAGCTAGCAGGGCAACTTTAGAAAATCAAATTTTTGATTACATCATAATTTGCCATTAATTATTCGTAAAAAAAATGTGTGCCTTTAATTTTTGTATCCTTTTTTTTTTTGATGTCCTGCCAAGTTGATATCAAGATAGCAGGGCGGGCAACTCCTGAAAACTTTAAGATTTTCAAGAAATTGTTTGCTCAGATTGTGCAGGCGCCAGTAAAAATGCGTCCGTGGATGTCGATCGACTGCAGCCTAACACATGCATATATGTACATGCCTGGTACCAGCAAACAATCTGAGCGTTTTCTGACTGTTTTCTGATATTTTTTTTCTGAGCGTTTACAAGTGTGCATAAAAGAGTCCGGAAAGAGTGTTCTTTTAAAAGCTCAATTTCTGAGTCTAATATGACTATATTTTGACACAGATATACATAAGTGCTTTCACCCTTCTAATCAAGCATTGAAAACGCACTAAAAGTGCTTATAAAAGTATAATATTTAGGCACTTAAATCGACACGAAAAAGGTTCATTTCAGACACTTAATGAAAGCATTTTTTTTAAATAATTTCAATCAATAAATAATTTAATCAAGATTTTATTTTCGCTTTTTATTTTTCTCAAGAATTATACAGAAATGGAAAAAATCTTAAAAATTAATTCCCAAAATCTATGCAAATATGGAAATCTTTTAAACTATAACAAATCTTGAATTTTAACTCATATATCAACCATTAATTTTCTTTAGTTACATGTTTCTTAGTTTTATTATAATACTTAATTCTATCCTTTGCTTGATCTCTAGACACTCATTTTGCCTTTAAATTATAAATTTCACTTAAAACACTTTCCTTTACTTAATTATAAAGACTTTGTTACACTTCTTTAAGCACATCCAATTCACACTTTTTCACTGTTCAAACTAAATAAAGATGTCAATTTTCGAACATTTCGCGATAAGCGATCTGCACACCGTTATTTTAAGCGAGGTTTTTGCCTTGTACTTAGGCCGGGTGCACACTGGCGGCGGAAAGCGGAGCTTACGACTGATGTGATAAGTGAGCTTTTCCGCGAAGAGCTCTTCAGCGAGCTCAGCTTTTGCAGCCGCACACACCGAAAGCTGAAGCTGACGCGCTGATTATTGTTTTGATAGACATTAACAGGATTTTTATTTTCAAAATCGGCCCACCTTTTCGCCAGAATGTTGTTGACAGTGTACCTTTTTTAGTCTACTTAGGCACCCTGTATCTCGGAAAGTTGACAAAATTTTTACTTTAATAAATAATTAAACAAGAAAGAAAGCTAACTTCAGCATGCCGAAGTTTGTATACCCTTGCAGCTTACAATTGGATCATTATGAATTCATTAAATGTTATCAAATGGAAAGTAAAACTAAAAGGAATTGTATATAACATTAATACATATAAAAATTCGGTTTCACATTACGTATACGTAATATTTCCCGAACATTCCTATGGCATCTATATGATATAGTAGTCCGGTTTCGATCAAATTAAAACCGAAATTCTATATTCATATAAAATGGCCATTTCGCAAATTTTATGAAAATATGTTGAAAATTGATCAAGTAATAATATTTTTCCTAAAAATTTACGAATTGTTCCTATGGCAGCTATGTATATGATATAGTCGTCCGATCCGGCCCGTTCCGACTTATATAGCAGTGAGAGCATATAGAAGACTATCTGCAAAGTTTCATTCAGATAGCTTCAAAACTGAGGGACTAGTTTGCGTATAATCGGACAGACGGACATGGCTAGATCGACTCGGTTGTTCCTGCTGATCAAGAATATATATACTTTATAGGGTCGGAAATGTCTCCTTCACTGCGTTGCAAACTTCTGACTGAAATTATAATACCCTGCAAGGGTATAAAAATAATTCATACTTAATAACTGGTAAAAAATTGAAATTGCTATGACTTAAGCGCTCATCAGGGCCAATTTTTCAAAGAACAGTCCAAAAAATCAGCTCGCGTCAGTTTCCGAAAAAATCAAACATGCTTGATCGATCAAACAGAGCGGAGGAGCGAAGCTGAAAGCTGATAAGGTCAGCTCCGCTCTCAGTGTGCGCGCTCTCATACAACTAGTGCGTTTGTTTTAGGGAGCCGAAAAGCTCGCTTATGAAATCTGCCGTAAGCTCCGCTTTCCGCCGCCAGTGTGCGCGCGGCCTTACTTTGCATCGTTCTGAATATGCTCATACATAAGAGGCTTCTATGAGCCTAGGTGTAAGAAGCCTAAAATGTGCTCCGAAAACGCTCTTATTTAAGAGCTTAGGTTTAGAGAGCACAAAAAACCCTCCGAAAACCCTTTAATTTTTGTGCTTACTCCAAAAGCACTCTGAAACGCACCTTTTTTCGGACACATAATTTAAAGCGCTCCTAACTTTGCTGGCTGGGGTCATATGTATACGCATACTTAGTCGCTTTCAAACGAATTTGGCGTTGCCACCCCTCCTATTAAAGCGGAGACAATTTGTATTTATATAGCACAACAATTAATTAGAATAATAACTGAAAGAGACGAGCAACAAATTTAATTCTTTCACGAATAATAAACGGCAAATTCTGGTTAAAAAAGATTTTGGAAATGTGAAGGATTTCTGGTGTTGTCCTGCTAACTTGATATCAACTTAACAGGACAACTTTCTGTTTTTAAAAAATAAAAAAAATATATTAAAAATGGAGCAACAAATTTAATTCTTTCATGAATTATTAACGAATAATAAACGAAAAATTCTGGCTAAAAAAAGATTTTGGAAATGTGAAGGATTTCTGGTTATGTCCTGCTAACTTGATATCAACTTATCAGGGCAACTTTTTTTTTTAATATATTAAAAATGGAGCAACAAATTTAACTTGCTAACTTGATATGAACTTAGCAAGGCAACTTTCTGTTTTAAAAAATGAAAAAAAAAATTTACTAAAAATGAAGCAACAAATTTAATTCTTTCACGAATAATTAAAGAATAATAAACGACAAATTCTGGCAAAAAAAGATGTTGGAAATGTGAAGGATTTCTGGTGTTGGGCAACTTGATATCAACTTAGCAGGGCGACTTTATGTTTTTAAAAAATAAGCGTTCGACTCTGTTAACCATTCTCTTCTCGTTCGGAAACTCGATTTAATGGGATTTCCAGTTGATCTTCTCAGTTGGATCTCTAGTTATCTGAATGGCCGGACGCAACAAGTCCTTTTTAAAAATACCTTGTCAAATGTTCTCATGGTTACCTCTGGCGTCCCGCAAGGAAGCCATCTGGGACCCTTGTTGTTTACATTATTTATTAACGACCTGCCCAAAGTTCTAACTAACTCCAGAGTACTTATGTACGCGGATGACGTCAAACTTTGTGTGCAATATAAGGACGCTTCTTGCCAGTCAGATTTACAAACAGATCTTATTAATTTTCAAACATGGTGCCGCGTTAACTTATTAAATCTAAACGGCTCTAAATGCAAGCTAATGACATTCTCTCGTGTCGTTCCCAAGCTTGCAACTTACACGCTAAACTGTTGCTCTTTGGAAAGAATTGCTATAGTTGACGATTTGGGAGTCCGCCTGGATCCCAAACTTGACTTTATTGATCATATTTCGTGCATGGTAAATAAAGCCAGAGGTGTACTTGGTTTCATTAAACGGTGGTCGAAAGAATTCAATGACCCCTATGTTACTAAAACACTTTATATTTCTTTAGTTCGTCCTATCTTAGAATATGGATCTTGCGTTTGGAGCCCTCTTTATGGGGTCCACAGTAAACGCATTGAGTCAGTTCAAAAGAACTTTTTACTTTTCGCTTTACGCGGTTTAAACTGGGATGCAAACCAGAGGTTACCCTCTTATTCCAGTAGACTCCTACTAATCAATTTACCATCCTTATCCAATCGTAGAACCATGCTTGGTATTACATTTATTTATAACCTTATTAATGGTGATGTTGAAAGTGCTGACCTTTTGGGTCAGCTTAACTTTCACGTCCCAAGTAGAAATACTAGATCTTATATACCCTTAGTTTTGCGCCACTGTAGAACGTCCTTTGAATTGCATGAACCTTTTAGAGTCTTATGTGCAAATTATAATGATTTGTACATAATAACATCAACTGTAGATACCCTTCCCAAACTAAAAACTTTAATTCTAACCCACTTAACACGCATGCAAGTAAACAATCTGGCAGCACGCTAGTAGCCATTTCCTCGTATTCCTTTCTCTATACTTTTATTTGTCGCGCGTACTAACACCTAACACGAACAAGCACGTGCTTGGTGTCATACGGGCCACTTGAATGTACTGACCGTAGTGCATCAACGTCCAGAAGAAGAAAATATTAAAAACTTGAACAACACAATTAATTTTTTCAAGAATAATTAACAGATAATTAACGGCAAATTCTGAGTAAAAATTTTTTGGAAATCTTAGTTTTCAGGAGTTGCCCTACTAACTTGATATTAACTTAGCAGGACATAAAAAAAAAAATACAAAATTGATCGACACATTTTTTTCTTTCACGAATAATTAACGGCAAATTATGGTGTAATCAAAATTTTGATTTTCCAAAGTTGCCCTGCTAACTTGATAGAAATGGTATATTTTGCGTTACAAATTTCATTAGAAGTGCCTATAGTCGTCTTCCTTCTTAGGTAAATCCCAATGGTAATTTGAAATCTTTGATGAAAAGTCTAATAAATGCGGTAATGTCATATTGCTATTACTACAAAACAACTTATTTCAAAGTCAACGAACAGAGGCATTTAGCCTTAAGCAAGCAAAATGAGTTTTGGAAAACTGAAAGAAAATTTAACATTTCAAACGGATGGCCGCCAACCTGTGTGTGGGTCTGGATGTGATGATATTAGCGCTAAAGGTTGCTAATAATATATCAAAATACCAATACATCGATCATTTTTTCTAAATGAATACGTTTATAACGTGATTTTTTGTTTGCCAAAAAAATAACAATTTTAAGTTTTTATAAATATATTTTGTATTTTTTTTTTAATTTTAACTAAAATAAATTACATTTCATAGGTGGTTTATGTATTTTGACATAGCTTTCTATTACAATTAAATATTATATATTATTATGTAAATTAAATTAAAACAAAAAATTAATAATAATAATTAATAATAATAAATAATGTCTATGATCTTTTGAAGGCGATTTGGAACAGAATCCACAAAGGTTTGGAGGTAGCTCAATTGAATCTTTTTCAACTCCTTTGTGACCTCAAAAATGGTTTTATCCTTTGCCCTGGATAGATCGGCGGATCTATTTCGCTTTATTATCGATCACACATTTTCAATAATATTCAAATCCGGACTTTGGGGTGGCCATCTAGTGTTTCCACCCCTACTTCTCGCAAAAATGTCGTAATCACATTCGCCTTGTGGCAAGGAACGTTGTTCTGCTGGAGAAAAATGCTACACCCATTAATCTGTCGCCGCTGGGAAATGCAAAATCGTTTAGAGTATTTAAATATTGACCCTGGTTCATAAAACCGTTAATGGGAACTAGGCCCCTAGCATTCCTAGAACATTACCTTCATGGCATACCCTTTGGCATACACGCACATTTTTTTATACTATAATCTTTGTTTAATCGTACATAAACTTTTTTTTGGTGATGAGTGGAACTCAAAACTACTCTCATCCGTCCACAAAACATTGCGCCAAAATGAGAGAGACTTTGAGATGTACTTTTTTGCAAAGTCCAAACGCTTGAGTTTATTTTTGGGGGTGATGAAAGGTATGGGCTTTGCCATATATGTTTTCATGCCAGACTCAATTAAACGACTGCGTATTGTTCTTTCACTTTATTTTTAAAGCACTCCAAGACCGCAGCTTTGGGGTTTTGAGAGGATCATTTTTGAATTGGTGTACAACCAGGCGGCCTGCATCAGTTGTCTTTCCTTTTCGACCTACTCGGCGCAAATTTATTATTTGATTTAATTTTTTATATCTATTAATAATATTAATAATAAATAGTTTACCGTGGCAGATTATATTCCTTAGCGATATTTATTACAGAAATACCCAATGTATATTTTGTTAAAATTTTATCAAAGAATAAGCCGGAATTTTCAAGAATTAATTTAATTACACTTGGGACCTACCAAATAACAACCAAATCACGCGATGTCAAAATACTTATGCCGCTGCAAAAATCGTTATCTGCTGGCATTCTTATCAGCAGAAACAAATAACAAAAGATAATAGACAAAATATTTAGATAATTTAATAATATGCATTTCACTTTGTGCATCATTTTCGCTTTGTTGGATACAACGGTACTTAGCAAAGCAAACGTATAGTTAAATGCAAGCTATGTCAAAATATATATGCCGACTAGTGTATTATAGGTGTAAATCCCATAAAGCGACTATGCCGGGCCTCTTCACGCTGCTTAGAGATACCTGGTTACCCCGGGTAATGTATACACTGGTGGCCAAAAAAATAAGTACACGAGAATGTGGTTTTCTTCAAGTCTTATAAAACTTGATAAATAAACCTAGGGAAAAAATCTACTTTACTTTTAGTTTTCGACCATACTTTAGATAATAAAAATAACTAACTTTAGAGTTTTTCATTTCAAATGTGAAGACTACGATAGATTTTATCCAAAAAGCATGAAAATGGGTTGGTCAAATAATAAGTACACCCATTCTTCGAAGCCTAGAACTTGATAGGTTTTGAATATTTCACATTTTTTTCTTCTTATTACTTATGAACTTAAACTAGTATTCGGTATAACCACTCTTATTTTGAACAATTTGTTCTATTCTTTTTGACATACTAGGAATAAGATTCTGTCAAGTCACTACTAGTATCTCATACACGATTTCTTCAAGAAATCTTTATAAATCTATAGAATTTTGAATTTTTCTGTTTCCTATTCGAATTTTTAAGGCTCCCCAAAAAATTTCGATGAGTTTTAGTCAGAAGACTGATTTGGTCAACTCTTAACCATTATCTCTCTCTTGCCAACAAAGGACCCGTTCGGGCGTTCAAGGCCATTTCCTCCCAAATTGACAATGAAATTTCTGCCCAAACACCACGTCGCAGTCTGCAAGACCCAGGACTACCAGGACATATAACCCGAAAGGCTCCATTAAAGAAGGGGTTGGTAATATAGTTGGTAATCTTCCAACCATATGCTAGGGGAAACATGTCCTTGCTACGTGTTTTTTAACAGGATAACGATCAAAACCATACCTCAAAAGTAGTCAAGTCGTGGTTTAAGGATAACAAGGTCAATGTTTTCAGTTAGCCGATTCAGTCTCCGGACCTAAATACAATCGAAAATGTGTGGGAATACTTAAAAACTCGAAATTAACCCTTTTTTTTAATTCTGAAGATTTAGGAAGATTTGTTGAAGGAATCTGGTATAATATTCTAGTACTAAGTTGCCATAAACTTATTGCTGGTATGCCAAAATGAATATCGAAAGTTGTTCAAAATAAAGGTTGTGATACTGGATACTAGTATAAGTTTACTTTTTTTTTTTTTTTAAGTAACATATTTTTATTTTTACATTAAGTAACCAATTAAATGGTTATAAAATGTAGGGACTAGCAATAGTAGAAATCATAACAAGGAAACAGAACAGCAACGAAAAATAGGAAATATGGATAACACAAAGGTTTTTGGTAAACAACAAATGACGATCAAAAGTACATTTATTGGGGAAGGACACGCGTTCTATGTCGCCCTAGTATCCGTAGGTCTCCTGGATGTCGTCTTCTAAGCCTTCTCCTGGTCCGCGGGGTTGCCAATGAAGCAGCTAGGTGATTAACGTGAGCTCGTAGCCGTTCGTTATACCGACTAGAGTGTCGGTTAATTTGCTCTCTCACAGTGGGGATGTGCAGGTCCTTTGTGATGTCTTCGTTTCTCGCATACTACGGTGCATTTGTAATCGTGGATCCGTTGAATTCGCATGATATTTGAGTCGGATGCCTTTCCCCATAATTGAACAGCAGTATTTTATTACTGAGACTTAGTTGACTAGCTACTCTCAGCATCCAATTTAGCTTCCTTAGCTTACTACGACATGGCTGCTATTTTCGCGATGTGCTGCTTCCACGTGAGCCGCTTGTCGAGGATCAAACCCAGATAATTTGCCTGAGGAGTTTGTGGGATTATCGTATCCTGGAACATAACACTAGGGAGGATTTGGTGCCTCAGGAAAAAGTTGCAGTGTTGGGATTTGTTGCCATTTATGCATATGTTCCACCGATTTGTCCACTCGCTGTAAGTCTTCAGGAAGTTTTGAGTCATTCTGGAAGCTTCAACTCGACACGGAGAGTTTGCGATGAAGGCTGTGTCGTCAGCATACGTTGCCAGGAGGATTCCCGGATCTCCGGGATTTGGCAAGTCAGAGGTGAAGAGGGTGTACAATACGGGACCCAGAACACTACCTTGTGGAACGCCAGCTCGTATGCTTCTGATGGACGATCTTTCGCCTCTCACTTCAACCATGAAATTTCTTTCCAGGAGATAGGATTTCAGCAGGAGAAACTGTGCAGTTGGCAATAAAGACTTTAGCTTGAATAGCAAGCCATTATGGCACACTCTGTCAAAGGCTTCCTTGACGTCCAGAAAAAATGCAGAGCTGTATTGCCTGTTTTCAAAGGCATCCAAAATGTGTTGGGTAACTCGATGAGCTTGTTCAGGGGTTCCATGATTATTTTTGAATCCGAACTGGTGATCTGGGAGGGCATCCTGCACGCTTCTAACTGCCAACATTCTACTAAGAAATATTCTCTCGAATATTTTAGAGAATGTGGGCAGCAAGCTTATCGATCGGTAAGACGCAACAAGGTTCTCCGGTTTGCCTGGCTTCGGAATCATCAATATCACAGCATCCATTGCGTGGGGAAGTGGTGGATACGTAACATGGAGTTGAACAGGACGACTAAAAACAATATAGCCTTTTTTGGAAGAGCCTTCGCAACTCTGCTATCAATACCGTCGAAGCCTGGAGCTTTACTACGGTGCAGCTTCTTGATTTGCAGACAAACTTCTTCCGGGCTTACATGTCGAATAGGCTCTGCTTCTGGGGAGGGAGCATCGAGGAATGCCAGTGTACTTTCCACGTCTTCTCGCTTAGCAAGGTCAAATGCTCGAAAGCGATTTTCCAGTTCGTCAGCAAAAGCCAAGGAAATTTCGGAATCCGATCTGCACCACGAATTGTCAGCACGCTTGATAGGGATTCTGCGAGGGGGTTGCCTCTTTACTGATCTTGATAATTTCCAGAGGTTAAGTCCATAAGGTTTTGTGGGATCAACATTGCGTAGCAGATCAGCAAAATAGTTATTTCGAGTCGTATGCAACAACTTTTTTAGTTCGTCCTCAGCACGACGATATGCCCTTTTGTCGGCCGGATCTCTCGACCGCAAGAATCTGCGACGCCAGGCTCTTTTGACCCTCACCAGATCCAGAACCTCAGGTTTTAAAAGGGCATGAGGTGGATCTTGTGAGTTAATTGAACCTTGTCCACAGGTTGAGGATTCAGCAGCGATGTGGATATTTCAGGCAAAGAGCTCAGTTGCGTCGTCAATGTCATCAGGAGAGTTTAAGACCATGTTGAGGTTAACCAGTTGGTTAACAGCTGCCTGAAGCCGAGGAATGCATGCGTTTTGAGGGAGAATATGCTTATTACGGGAGAGCTTGTAAGCAGCAGTCCTTAGTTCAATAACCAAGGGGATGTGGTCAGAACTTAGTTCCAAGCTTTCTGAGATGGTGATAAGCTCAGATCGAATCCCTCCATATATGGCAAAGTCGATTGCTGATGGTGTACGTTGACTGTATGGGTAATGCGTGGGCCCACCGGTTGCAAGGACCTGGATATTTGAACTAAGAATACAGTCTGCCAATGCTCTTCCGCTGGCAGTACAGTTTCGAGAGCCCCAAAGTCGATGGTGCGCATTCCAGTCACCGGCAATTAGAAAAATGGGTCCTAGTTCCCCAAAAAGAGTTCTGAAGTCGTCGTTGGTGCACTGCAAGTTAGGTGGGCAGTAAATGGATCCCATTGAGCACTCTGATGTTCCATTGTTGCAAACTGGTGGTATTTGAGACAGGACTTTATGAGAATTGCCGAGCCCCCCCGATGGCGATCGGCCGGATGATTTGATTGGTGAATGTCATACCCATGCAGCTTGTAGTATGACCGAGAGGAGAAGTGTGTTTCGCTGACCAACATAATGTCTATATGATGTTTCCGCACAAAGAGCTCCAGCTCCAGTGCCTTGTTGGCCAGCCCGTCAGCGTTCCACACGGCAATTTTGAGTCCAATTTGACTCATGGTTGGGATGGATGAACTGGGAGAAGACCAGAGATCGCTTGTGCAGAACCTGGTGCCATTTTTGATAGAAGGCCAGTGATAAGATTCATCATTGACATCATCATCTGGAACATCTTGTCGAGTTGAGCTACAAGGACTGACATCTTTTCATCAGATCGCATTAACATTTGCTCTTGTCGCTGCCAAAGACTATCATTTTGGACATTCCGGAGTTGCTGAGATGACTGTTGTTGTTTGGGTCCTGGATATTGCTGTCGGCTTCGGGTTCCCTGAGCAGGTTGCTGCGGCTGACGAAGGAGTTCCTTTGGCTGGCTTTGCTAATGTGCTCTCCGATTCCCACTTCCTAGCGGAGGGAGGTGCTGCTGCTGCTGAAGGGTTGTAAACTGCGGCCGGCTTTCTTGCTGAGTTTGTTGTTGAAGAGATCCACCAGCAGCGTTCGCGTATGACAGAGAAGCCACAACGCCTCTTCGTGCAGTTGATCGAGCAATGGCTTGTTGTTGTGGGAGGCTACGATGGGAAGTAGCACTTCTACGTCTACTTACTGTCTGCTGGTAAGCAATACAGCCCTTGTAACTTGCTGTGTGGCCACCACCACAGTTTATACATTTGACTGGATGGATTTCTCGTTCACAAGCCTCAATCGCATGTTGTTGACCACATCGCACACAATTAAATTCTTTATGGCAGTTATTTTTAGTATGATTAAAGGATTGGCATCGATGGCATTGCACTACATCATCCTTTTTGTAGGGAAGTTCGACCTGAACCCGTTGGCGACAGAGCGTCTTAAGCTCATTAATTTCTTTGTTATTGGTGGCGGGTTCTAACTTGACATAGACTAGGTTGACGAGTTTTGCTTTGTCGAAACGGCTTCTAGGTCTATTGATGAAGCGCACAGTGTGGCCAAGCATGGTCAGACTTTCCTTAATGTCTTCCTCTGGGATGGAGTGATGAACACCTCGTATGACAATGCGGAAGGACCTTTCCTCTTTAAGCTGCAAAGTATGGAATGGTACCTTTTTAATGGTGAGGGATTTCGTTATGGCTCTGTATGCATCGGAATCTGCAGCCAGGATCGAAACAGAATTGTCTGAGTGGCATTTTATTGAGTACTTCGTTGGGTGAATGATCTTGTCTATGGATCTGATAAGTAAGTTCAGATTTTCACAGTTCCTGACAACAATTGGGGGCGGTTTGTGAGACGGATCACGATTGCCGTTGTTACCAATGTTGCTGCTGTTGTTGTCGCTGTTGTTGTTGCTGCTGCTATTGTTATTGCTACTGATGCTTTTACTTGTACAGTTGTTGTTGTTGGTATTGTTCTCATGGTTGGCGTTGATGTTGCTATTGGTGGCTTGGCTGGTATTGGCTTGGTCAGAGTTGTTGTGGCTGACGGCTTGAGAAACGACGGTGGGTTCGTCGTCTGTATCCGTATCCGATAGTTCAGAACGTAGGTCCTGAGGTGGTATGGGTCGATTGTTGGAAGAGGTGGCGGCATAGAAGGTGCTAAATTGGTTTAGTGACATGTTTAATGCTTCCCTCATTTTCTTTTGGGCCTCAGCCACTGTCGCTGTCATATCCAAGTCTGGTTCAGACATTATAGTAGCTGAGCACTGCCTACCAGCTACGGGCGGCTTCTGCCCAGCAGAGGCCACAGGACCGCAGCCGGCAGGAAAAATTATTCACTACGCAATATAAAAACGAGAAAATAAAAATGAAAAGTTGTCCAAAAAGAATTCACAAAATTTAGAAAAAAAATTTTTGAAGAACAATAAAAAAGAACTTTTTTGTTTTTTTTTTTAGAGCACAGAAAACGAAACACGACCGGTCCCTATGACAGGAAACACCCCGAATGATAAGTTTACTAATAGGAAGAAAAAATTGAAAAATATTGAATACTTTTCAAGTTCTAGGCTTAGAAGAATAGGTGTACTTATTATTTTGACTAACCCATTTTCATGCTTTTTGGATAACATTGATCGCAGTCTTTACATTTAAAATGAAAAATGCTCATGTTAGTTATATTTATTATATAGACTAAGGCCAAAAAACTAAATGTAAATTAGATTTTTTCGCTAGGTTTTATAAAAAATTTTATAAGACTTGAAGAAAACCACACTATAAGTATTATTTATGTATATACACTGGTGGCCAAAAAAATAAGTTTCTCGTGTATTTATTTTTTGGCCACCAGTGTATATAAAAAAATAAGTTTCTCGTGTACTTATTTTTTTTTGCCACCAGTGTATATACATAAATAATACTTATAGTATATATAAGTATTTTTTGTGATACAAAACTTATTGTCATTCAACAAAATAACAATTAAAAGTAATATTTTAAATGTTATCTTTTTGTATTTAAAAAATTTTTTATTTAATATTTGACAACTCCAATTGACGATTTTTTTATATATGTTCACGCCAAAAGGGCGTTTATTTTTCGGAGGCAGTGCGATCCCGTACACCCTCGCTCTCTCTCCCTCTTCTTTTAGGCTTTTGGTCCATAGAGCTTCCAATCCGCTCTCCGAAGCTAGTTTTAAGTCTTCTTGTATTTTAGTTATAATTCCTACTTCTAACAATAAAGACCGCACGTCGCGCAATACCCCGAAAATAGTTTCTTCCGTGTTGTTATTTATCGAATGCTTTAGGTTGAAGCCACCCCCCTCCATTTCAATATATTTTTAATTTTGTTAATGTAATGGAATAATAATCAACTTTTTGATTATCGAAAAAGTTCGAAAATTTTCAAAATTCCATATTTTTTAAACTGGACGTGGTCAAAAAAAGTAAAGTAAAGTTGTCAAACATGGTCAAACGATTCCGGCTTTCAAATTTCGAAAATCTCATTTTACCCAAACTGGCTTCTTTGAGCTGAATAACTCTCCGAAAGTTGGGCATGTCAATAATGCCAATAATGAAAATGTTAATTTTGTTAGTTAATATTTGATAAACATCTTAAAATAATCCTGAACACCACAATTAATTACTTCAATATTGAGCTTAAGACAAATTTGGAAAATGTAAAATATACATTTTGAAAATCATAGACTTTTAAAGAAGATGCAAGAAAATAAGTTGCGTCCAAGCTACTAAAGGGAGGCACAAATCCAAGCATATTGTTATTTGCAAATAATGAACATTCTGAAAATGTTTCCGTATATAGGATTTAAGTAAAACAGTTATTATATGAAAACTGCAAAAGGGATAAATCTGTTAATATATTTACGGTTGTATTTTCAAAAGAAAGCAAAGAAGGAGGAGTAATTGGCTAACGTTTAGTGTTAACAAAATTATAAAACTGCTTTGGGTCCGGAGAGAACTGGACCCTACAACCAGTCAAATAATTTTTTAACACTGCGCGATTAACATGGTAAAGCCTAACCGAGCCAAAAAATAACATTATAGGGCAAATTGAGAACCGGTACGTTCAAATTTAAAATACAGACTTATTGTTTTTAAGGCGACTCAACTCTTCAGTAAAACAAGAAGGCTTATTCAAGGTTGAAGGAGGATTTCTTAAAAAAGGAATTCATGTCACTGTATCCATTGCTTTAGCCATGTCATTGCACATGCACGTGATCGGACCAATTAAAATCAGATATACAATTATTCAGCCGTTTAAAGTTCCTCTTGCGATAACAAAGGTTTTTTTTCGCTGTACGGTCGGATATATTCTGAAAATCAGTGCCAATGTCGAGAGTGACATCGAAAGTAAGCGTCAGCGGTGCCACCCTGGCTCTAACGGATTTCGTACATTGACTTAAGACAGCAAAATGTCAAACTAGCTGACTAACTAGACAATAAAATCAAGCTGTGTTGTAGTAAGAAGTGAATTTAGTGGAATTAAATTTTTGAGGACCAAATAGCCCCTGAAATATTAAAATCACCAAGAACAACTAAATGGTACCTATCCGAAAGTCGATTGGAGACCATCTAGATCAGAGATGGGCACGAGATCTAACGGTTTGGGTAGCAGCTCGGCCAGAAGAAAAAAAAAACAACAACAACCCTCAGCGTCGTGACGCGTCGCAGCCACGGGTTGTGTTGTTGCAAGCTCGAGATCGCGGCGATGTGCTTGCTACCTGCGCCAAAAGTCAGTGTCGTTGTTTTTGTAAATCTTCACGGTTCGCTGATCGCGAACACCGAATATCTGGTACTACTTGCCGGCGCCTCCGAAAAAAGATAACGGTTAGAGCAGTGTGAGCAAATTGAGCCACGGCGTGCCCATCTCTGATCTAGATAGCCGAAAGATGGTTCCAATAATTAGAAAGTTCCGACAAGGGAGGAATGTAGAAACAAGTAATGAATCACACAAAGTAATTCGACATCGTTGCACTCCTTGAAAGTTAATAATTCAGACGTAAGACTGGAGACACCCTCCAGTCGATATATCGTGAACACAGCTGGAAAAACTTCGGAGCTCAGAATTTCTGTGAAAACGATAACTTGGAAACCAAACAAAATACAATTTGGAAGGCATACTACGTAAGCCTCTTATATTCAGTGTTTCACAGAAATCCTTTCTCTGACTTTTCGGCTAATACAGATAATTCATTCGAGACTTCGGTAAAATAACTAAACCAATGACGCAACAGCTGAGAGAAAAATCCCAGTATTGCTGACGGACGAGTTTAAAAAATCGTTTAAAACTTTGTGTTAAAAAAAAAAATTATAATTTAAATGGAGTGGCAAATTGAATTCTTTCACGAATAATTAACCGCAAATTCTAAGCAAAAATTTGTTTTGGAAATCTTAAGGGGAACACCTAGAGTGTGTGGCCTAAAAAAGGGTGATTTTTGGGAATACTTTATCAATTATTTCACTGCTGCAGTGATTCCGGCCTTCTCCGTGGATGAAATCTAAAATTCTAAATTCTCGTTAAACTAGATAATATTGTCTGAACAATGACCTACGATAAAAAAAATCAAAAATGGACAATATATCTTAAAAAAAAAATAGTCGAATTTTACCCAAAATGTTGTCGTTTTTGGCCGGCCAAAATTCAATTTTTTGTTCAGATTAAAAACCGATAGGTCATTGTACGGAGAACTATATATAGAACACGTAAAAAAAATTCGATAGTGATCGGATCATTTGTTTTTGAGTAATCACTGCAGCAAATTCGGAAAATGCTGTTTCGAAAAAAAAACGCGTTTAAAGATAAAATGATCGTTTTCACTGTTATAAGTGGTTTAAAATCATACTTACAGCTAATCTGCTATTCCAGAGCCATATATATTTTAGTATACCTGAGAGCCAACAATAGAAACCAGAATCGTGTTATAGGGGCTGAAATGGACACTTGACTCTGAACAATACCTTAGGTACGTCTCGTAGCTAATGAGACTCTCTATCCGCCGAGCGGCTGCTCTTTAAATTGCTATAACTCAAACTATTTGAGATATCGATTCCTTTATCTTTTACTTGTTGAGCGTCATGATCTTGGATCCTCCGGGACCAAAGTCAGATCATTCACGGTTCTTTGGTCGGTTTCTTATAACCGCAATATTGTTGGCCGCAGGGTTTCGAGTCTCTTTGTCCCGCTCCCCTGTTTTGCCCTTGGTCCTTATGTCCAAGTAAACCAACAATTGTAAATATAGCTAAGCAATATAGATAAAGGTACGCTCTTTAGCTTTTATCTTGCTAATAATAATCATTGTGGACGAAAGTCTATGTATTGGCGATGATATAGGGACGTACATATATTAATGGTTCTACATTAATCTCTTAATCGACAGATGTTGTAGAGGTCTTAGAACTTGCAAACTGATTTCTTTTAAATAAATAATATGTAAATGCAAAACTTTCTGACAATATTAGCTCTAGTGAAAAATTCTTTTAATCCTGTTGTATTCAAGCTTAAAAACGTTTAAAAATCGATTTCAAACCAGAAATATCATGATCAATGTTGATTAAATTAAAAATTAGATTATATTAAAAATTAATACTTAATAGAAAAAAGTATATGTGCATTTTTATACCCTTGCAGGGTATTATAATTTCAGTCAGAAGTTTGCAACGCAGTGAAGGAGACATTTCCGACCCTATAAAGTATATATATTCTTGATCAGCATCAACAGCCTATCTAGCCATGTCCGTCTGTCCGATTATACGCAAACTAATCCCTCAGTTTTGAAGCTATCTGAATGAAACTTCTATATGCTCTCACTAATATATAAGTCGGAACGGGCCGGATCGGACGACTATATCATATAGCTGCCATAGGAACAATCGGTAAATTTCAGAAAAAAAATTATAACTTGTCCAATTTTCCACATATTTCCATATAATTTGAGAAATGACCATTTTATATTATTCTAGAATTTCGGTTTTAATTTTTCCAAATCGGACTACTATATCATATAGCTGCTATAGGAACGTTCGGGAATTTTTACGTATACGTAATGTTAAAACCGAATTTTTGTATATATAAATGTTGTATACAATTCGTGTTAGTTTTACTTTCCATTCGATAAAATTTTATTAATTTATAATGATCCAATTGTAAGCTGCAAGGGTATGCGAACTTCGGCGTGCCGAAGTTAGCTTTCTTTCTTGTTTAATTTCCCTTTTATTTTACAAAATGTGAAGTAACATTTAATTTTTATAGACAATTACAATTTCTGGGTTTTTAGTGTTAGTAAGCGATGTGCGACCAACATTTTTTCATTAATCAGTCCATCGTAAGTAAAGTTGTTTTATATTATTTGGAGAAAAAGATTGTTCCTCGTGGAACAGATTTGTCGGAAGAAGATCTAGTCGGAATTATAGAAGCATTATGGTTGTTTTTGGGAACAAGACCTGTCACAAATTTCCGACGCACGGAGAGATTACATTTCGATACGTTGGTGGTTGAATTACAGGGTCTTAAAAAACAGGATACCCCTTTTATTATGATTCCCAATTCATCAAAGCTGCCAGCGAGTGATTCAGGCAAATAAACTCCTAGCTACATATAATATAAATCATTTATACCAAAAAAATTAATTACATTTAAATAAATAAAATTGTTATTTTTAGATTAGAAAGCTCATTTTGGAGATGATTCACAGATTGCCGATAACAGAGAGCCTAAGGCAACACGTCAAAGCCATTATCACAATGATGCTTAAAATATTAAGAACTGATAATGAAGAAAATGTTCTTGTCAGTCTTCGGATTATAATTGAGCTGCATAAACACTTTCGCCCATCGTTTAATCCTGAAGTAAGTATACATATATACAAATAATAAAAATTATAAATAAGCTCGAGCTCGATTTATGTAGATTCGGAAGTTCTCTCTTACATGAACGAAAAATTTCTTTCTTTTGAATCCCAATTACTCGGTTCCAAAGTACTAAGCGAATCTCCTAAAGGAAAAATCCTTAATTTAAACCTATTGGTGTCTGAATCTAGTTTCACTAAATACTGTATTCGCAAATGCTACTGGCACTTTTTATCATCCTCTAGCATCTGGATCGTTCACTGCTTAAGCAATTAAGACACATGCTTCATGGGCCATAAAAGTGCTGCTTCAGGACAACCACTGGTCCCAGATCCTATAATTTCTGGTTCTCAATCGACTGTATCGGGCGATACGTTGAGACAATCCATGGTGCTTTCGAAACAGCTTCGATTCCTGATCCCAATATCCCCGTCTCTGCATCAAGTGTTCCGGTTTTTTACCATTCCTTTCCCTACAGCTGGCTTAAGTGACCAGTCTACCTACTTTTCTCTACCCTACAGCCGCAATACTCTTTATCCATATCCTCTCCCCTCATATAAATAATATTCATGTTCCTTGTTTTAAAGTTAGTGACTTTCTTAAGGGATTTTTATCACTAGAAATGTAATTTTCAGCTAAATTTTCCTCACAAATTCACCGTGGTTTTCTTAAACAATGCCAAAGCGTTGGCCTCGGTATATCATTGCCTTCTCCTTCACAAAGTTTTACTTCTTGGGTCCCTTTAAATCTACTTGACTGGCTTTCGGTTAACTTATCAAATAGAACTTAGCGTATGCTTTACATTAACCAATTATAGTCTGAAGATAATGTGTACTCTAGTGTCGCCCAAGGCATACATTCGATCCCTTACTTTTTTTTCTATTTATAAAATTAAGCGTTACGTTCGTTGCGTTTACTTTAATTAACAATGACGATGTTAAAATGTTCATATCTTGTTCTGACCCATCATCGTACCTCAGCATATAATCCCATATAAATTCATTTTATATTTGAAACTGAACACTTGAACGGATTACACAAGTGAATGATCTTGGTGTCGTGTTTCACAGCAAATTATGTTTTAAAAGTCACACTCCTGATACTGATTTCAACGATCCGTACGCTACAAAATCTCTTTATATCCCTATGGCACGCCCTATTTTAGAATTCTGATAGAGCTTATAAAGCCCTTAATATATATATTAACAAAAATTAATTGAGTTGGTCCAAAAGCAGTTCCTATTATTTGCCCTTTGTCACTTAAATTGGGATCAGTCTAGGCATTTGCCATCATTCATAATTATTTCACATTCTCTGAAACGAGCCAGAATATGAGGTTGAATCATTTTTATACCCTTGCGGGTATTAAAATTTTAGTCAGAAGTTTGAAACGCAGTGAATTAGACTTTTCCGACCCTATAAAGAATATATATTCTTGATCAGCATCAATGGCCGAGGCGATCTAATCATATCCAACAGTCCGTTTCAACGCAAACTTGTCCCTCAGTTTTGAAGCTATGTGAATGAAATTTTGCAGATAGTCTTCTATATGCTCTCACTACTATAAAAGTCCAAACATACCGGGTCGGACGACAGCATTATACAGTTGCCTTAGAAAGGATCGGAAAATTTTGAGGAATAAAAAATAACTTTGCCCGTTTCTAACATATTCTAGATTTTGTTTTAATTTGATCAAAAGCGGGCTACTATGTTTTATCATATAGATCGCATATGAACCTTGAAGATATTTATCGAAAAAAAAAAAAAAATTTAATTTCGCTGTTTTTCAAAATACTTTTATCTGCTCAGAGATGTAGTAATTTTATATTATTTCAGAATTTCGTTTTTAATTTTATGCAAATAAGATGATTATATCATATAGCTGCATTAGAGAAATCGTTAAATGCTAAATTGCGAATGTAAAACTGTAACTGTAACTTCGGCGTGTCGAACGTAGCTTTCTTTCTGGTTCTACATAGATTATAATTTTGTTTAATCTGCCATATTTTTTTTAGAGGTAAATTGATATTATCTCAGAAAACATTATTTATGGAGTTTCTTAATATATTTACCTAATATATTTAAACTGTCTTTTTATTTGTTCTTTTCTGTTTTTGGTGTCTAATTAAGTTACTTTTAATAGGCACAGGCCTGTAAGTATTTTTACACCTATTCTTGCCCTCCCGATGTGAATCGGAGCACATCATAAAAAACAATCTGTTACGGGCACTCCTTAAGGGGCACAACTAGTGTGATTTTTGGGAATTTGTATAAAAAAAAAACTACCTTATCAATTATTTCAAAATTTTTAGAATATATTTATATCAAGGTTATACAGTGAAATTTTTGAAGAAAAAAATTAAATACTTTTTTAAGTTATAGACGATTTCCAACGGCTCGAAAACAAGGTCCTTCACTGCTGCAGCGATTCCAGCCTTCTCCGTGGATGATCTAAAAAAAAAAAAAAATTCTCGATAAACTAAATAATATTGTCTGTACAATGACCTACGATAAAAAAAATCTAAAATTTACAATATGGCGGCGTTTAAAAAAAAAATATTCGAATTTTGCCAAAAATTTTGGCAAGACAAAATTCGATTTTTTGATCAGATCAAAAATCGATAGGTCATTGTAAATAGAACTATATATAGAACATGTAAAAAAAATTCAACAGTGATCGGATTGTTTGTTTTTGAGTAATCACTGCAGCAAATTCGGAAAATGCTGTTTCAAGGAAAACGCGTTTAAAGATAGCTAATGAGACATTCTAGCTGCCGAAAAACTAAAAAACTATTTGAGATAACGATTTGAAAAATTAAAATGTTATTTTTAAAGGTGTAATCTACCGAAATATGAAAATAAAATTTCACACTAGTTGTGCCTATTAAATAAGTAAATGAATAAGTTTGAGCAAAAGTAAACGCAGGGATGGTGAACCCTATAAAGCAGGGGTGCCCAAACGTTGCTTATGGCAGAGCAACTCACCAATACACATAAATGAAAACACAAATACATTTACGCAAACGTTTTTTTTTTACTTCCAATTTCTACACTGAAAAAAATAAAAGTAAATTCAAATTTGAAAATTAAACTTCCTTTTATTTATTAACACGTTAAAGCAAACAATACATTGGGGCTCGCAAAAGCAATTTTCAGAAAAAAAGAAATTTGTTTCTTCAATAGCAAACATCTTGCCTGCAACGCAAAATACGACTGATTTTTCACGATGTACATTTTTCGACGATCTAACAACAATTTACATTCGTGCAAGCGAGATAACGCCGAAGCCTATGAAAGTGTTGTTGCCGAGATCAAAGAAGACGCGGAGAATGAAGAGAATTTGCAAAATTGTTAGTGTAGTCTGCTTTGCTTATGGAGTGAGTCGTGCATTTATACGGCGATTGCTTTGCCTATGCCTAGGAGCAGAAACAAAATTAATACGAGCGGCAAGAGCAATGGGCTGGGCATGACTGCTATAAAGTATCTAACCATACACATTTTTCTTTGTCC
This sequence comes from Drosophila jambulina, assembly GCA_018152175.1. NCBI lineage: Eukaryota > Metazoa > Arthropoda > Insecta > Diptera > Drosophilidae > Drosophila > Drosophila jambulina. The sequence goes on from JAECXH010000017.1 coordinate 1,574,740, forward strand.
GTTAATATTTGATCTGAGCTGTCTGAATTATACTTTGCAAATACCTCTCTGACTATTACCACTAATTTCTCATAAAGCTGCTATAGAAACGATCGAACATTGTTAGAAAACTAAATATAATTACATACTATATTTTGGAGTGGGGTGGCTTCAACCTGGAGCACTCGATAAATAAAACACGAATGAAACTATTTCGGGATATTGCGCGACGAGCGTCGGGGTTTATTGATTGAAGTATGAATTAGAACTAAAACAAGAAGACTTAAAACTAGCTTCTGAGAACGGATTGGAAGCTCTATGGACCGAAAGCCCAAGGAAAAGGGAGAGAGAACGAGGGTGTACGGGATTACATTGCCTCTGGAAAATAAACGCCCTTTTGGCGTAAACATTCTCCCCCCTTGCGAGGATACGAAGAAACAATTTCAGGAAGACATTGCTCGGAAAAGCGTTGGATACGCTGAGCGCTCGTCGATATGTAAAAGCGTGTGGTGATCCTGACCACACGACTGGCATCGATCGTCACTGCGACAAGATCTTGTGGAATGGTGGTGGGCCAAGCAATTGACGCAGTACTTCTTCTCGATGACAGCCTGGAGCCGTTTCTCAGTGCTAAGTCGAAGAAAACGGTAGCACTTCCGAAAAGGATGGTTCCCTTGGCAGACTCGGCATGGGTAGGACAAAATACCTCGGGAACGTCTGCATTTGTACTCGTCGAATGGAACCCAGAAATTGCTTGAATCGGGTGAAGTAGTAACTCGTGTAGAGAACGATGAAATCCCTTAGATAGGTGCGGATATTTGCCTTGCAGTATCAGGAGGACTCGGAACACTGGAGGAGCAGGGGCTTGAATGCAACAAAGTGTGATGCCGACCGTGACACGTGAAACACTTGTGGGCGCTTGTGCGATTGCGGAGTTGATGACCGCTTGCAAAACAATTGAAGCACAACTGCTTTGTTTTGAGAAGTTCGATCCTCTGTCGTCATCTGAAGTAACCGTGGACATATTTGCACTGATTCTCTTTAGAACATAAATCGCATTCTTTGGGTATTGGACTGATCCTCGTACTGAAGGATTTCAGGACTCGAGGTGATACGTCGAAGAGTGTCGGTTTGGACTGATGGAGGCGCAACGGAGAGGGCTGAATAGAGTCTATAGTCTCTAGAGTTCTATGGCGCTCAGTCAGGAAAGAATCGAGTTGTAGCCACGTCGGAATTTCAATTTTATTTGATAAAGATTGCTCCCATAATGAGAGGGTCACCTTTGGAAGACCAACCAGAAGACAATCCCAATTATCCGTAGGAAGAGCGGACTTAAGGCAATCTTGAATTGTATTTTGCCACTCCTTTAAGGCTGACGAAGATTCATGTACAATGGACTGCATGTTAAGCAATTTTTTCAGTTGACTGTTCACCAGCACTCGTTTGCTTTCGAAACGCTCAGATAGGTTTGTCCAGGCTGAACCATCGTTGGTAAGTGGTGAATTGGAAACTATGGAATTAGCTTCACCACTCGTTTTGGCCTTTAAATTACAGAACTTTTCAACAGGGGTGAGCGCAGGATTGTCAATATAGACCGCTGTGAAAAGGTCTCGGAAAGTCGGCCAGCGAATATAATCGCCTGGGAAAACTTCCGTATCGCAAGGAGGAAGGCGACAGCCAGACGGAAAGGAATTTTGGGTCGCAGGGGAGTGGACTTGAGCTGCTTTGGAAGAGACCGCATCGATCCGTTCCATGAGCTGGGCGGCTCACCTTTTGTAAATGAAATAAGAATATTCGTATTTTGCCTTAATAGTGGGCACGGTGTCCGCCGCGCCCTCTATGCCAACTAAAATTAACTCGGAACAAGCTTCGTACTCTTTCTCGACCTTGTCCCATAGAGCCCAGACTTGGTCGAGGTGAATTTAGCAGGTATACTTGGATGGACTGGGTGCTGCTGGATTGCAGACTCTGGACTCGAAGTAACTCAGACGGTCACAGGTCATAGTAAATTTATTTAGAATTGATGAAGTCATACTGGAAAAATTTTCTTTGGAACTACTGGTCTGGATTTAACAATAAATGGTTGTGGAATTATTTAAGTTCGAAGCTAGATTTGGAATTTTGTAACCAAGCGGAATAATTTAAATAATTTATTTCATTTTTTTTTTTCATTGCGGAAATGTGTTAAACTGAATAATATTAACTCAGTCGGAAACCAGATATGGTCACACTTATGCGGATATGGAAGCGCACTTAAATTTGTAACAGAATTAGTTCTTTGAAATATTATAAAAAATAATTTAAAAATTATTTTCTGTGGGTGGACTTTTTTAGTTCACCGCTGCTGTATTTGGCGCGGTACTGTTTACGAAGATAAGGCGTGTGTGTGAATCTGCTTGTTCATTAGCCGTATGTGAAGGCAGAATAGCGAAGACAACGAGAGGCGGAAAAAATTGCCAAAAATCGGAGCGTCGACTTGCCGACGATTATATAAGTAATTGCAATGTGTATATGTTAAGTTGACTGTAGTTCAGCTCAGGATAGAGCGGAAGGAATGCATAAATAAAAAACAAATTAAGTCGGCGTTTTGGTGCCGTTGTTTATATACATATATACAGTTTGTCAAGTAATTCTTTGCAAAGCGAAAAATTCCTTACAATTTTGGTTTTAAACCGAAGTTTTATTAAGAAAAACACGAATTTTTATATTTTTTAATTTATAATATGTTTAGGATAAGTGTTGGCTATGAATATATAAAAAAAAATTTACATTTTTCAACTTAAATCATAGAAAAACTAAACAAAAAAAAAAACATTGCAATTTGTATGCTGTCAAATAATTGTTTGCAATTTGCGAACACATAAAGGTTTTTTAATGATAACTTAAAAACTATAATAATCAGAAATTTAATATTTGGTGTGGAGTCCATCTGCATCCAGCACAGCACTTAGACGTCGCGGCATTGAATTTATGAGCTTGTTTAGATCATAATATTCCGGTATTTTCTCCCATTCCTCTTGTATGGCTTTGATTAATTCAGTCTTATTTGTTGGAGACCTTTTAGCCACTTTCCTTTTTAGCAACGCCCACAAATTTTTTATCGGGTTCAAGTCAGGGCTTTGGGCAGGAGTGTCAATTACTTCGGTGCAATTATAAAGCAGCCAGGTCCTGCACAGTTGCGATTTATGTTTAGGGTCGTTGTCCTGGTACAGCTTGTATTGAAGTTTATTCGGTTTTGCGGGCCAAAAAAGCAAAAATTCGTCACGCTTCTTTTCAATCCATTTCTTATAATATCCAAATAAAACTCCTTCGTCATTATATCGTTGAAAATGCGCAGCTCACCAACGCCCTTGGATGATATGCAACCCCATACCATTACAGACAGCTTGCCAAATTTAACTGTTGGTATTATATTCTTCTGCTGGAACGCAGTTTTTGGCTTTCTTCAAACTTTGTTAGGTCCGTCATGGCAATACAACATTATTTTTGTTTCATCGCAAAAAACTACGTCCTCCCAATATTCCAAGGGCATCCCAATGGCTGCTGTGGCAAAGACTTTCCGCCTGTCTTTGTTTGTGTCAGAAAGCATCGGTTTTTTTCTGACTACGTGTGATGAGTATTTGTGTAAATTAAGAACTTTCCTCACAGTCTCATGGCTCACTACTTTACCGCAATCATTTTTTAGGTCCAATGCCAACTGTCTGAGGGTTGTTTGAGGGTTATTATTAATTTGTTTTAAAATTTTTGAATGATCGCGTCTAGAAAGCTTTGGTGGTCTGCCTGCAGAATTTTTCAGGTGGAGTCTATCTTCCTCTTCAGCTCGTTTTATTATATTGTAAACAGTCCTTAATTTAATATTGAACATTTCTGAGAGTTCCTTAGCCGATTTTCCCTTATAATGGTTATAATAAACCAATTGTAATAAGTTTTCATTAACTCGTTTGCCAGGCATGATTTAAATTGTAAATAACGACCAAATCCAAACTTCTTCAAACGAAACGCTTTACTAAAATAAAAGCAAAAAGCTCTCCAAAGCGGCACGCGTTCAAATTTCTCGGATTTAATTTGGCGTTGCTTAATTCTATGAATTTCTTTAACTGTTGTTTGCATTTTGCAAAGAATTATTTGACAACTGAAAACTTGCGGTTATTTTTGTTTCGTTATTTTTCTCTATGCTTCTTGTGGAAATATGTAATTTTCTTTATTCATATCAATAGCTTATACATAATTTTATAATATTAAAAAAAGAAAACAACAAAAAATTATGTTTTTGTCAATGTATTTTGAGTTAAAAAAAAATTTCGATGTCATTTTGCATTTTGCAAAGAATTAGTTGACAAATTATATTATATTTATATTATTTGTAGCAGCTGTGGACTGTAATCGTAAAATAATTTAGTTTTATGCTCTGGAATTATTTAATATATAATATATTTAATAAGAACAATTTGGATTTATTTTTGCTGTGTTAATAATTAAAATACCTTGCCGGTATATTTGGGATTTCATATTTATTTACTTTGGTGTAAATTGCTGGTGGCAATTATAGATCACTGGAGTGGACTATATTGGACAGATGCATGTAGGTGTATAAACGAAAATAAATGCAAGCGGAACACAGTGATCGAAGATAAATTCGGAATTGGAAGTTTCACTGTGGCTTATGGCATATATTTAAACACACACTTTTGGATTTTGGAATTCGCAGGAATTTTATAGAAATTAGATGCGACAATTGAATTGGTTCGGATTTGGAATCGGAAGCTGCCGTAGTGTCGGATCAATCGGACTCGGATTTAGGAAAAATTATAAAAATGACCGGCAGCAACAATGAAAGGTTTTCTTATCTTGTGCGGGGTTAAAGCCACCGAAGCGGCTGAGGATGGAATTATTAGGCTCGAAGGACCATGAAGTGGAGGGGGGTGGAAACACTCGATAAGTAAAACACGGAAAACTATTTTCGGGGTATTGCGTGATGTGCGGTCTTTATTGATAGAAATAGGAATTAGAACTAAATACATGAAGACTTAAACTAGCATCTCAGAACGGATTGGAAGCTCGATGGACCGAAAGTCCAAAATAAACTCCCTTTTGGCGTGAACAAAGTATAAGTAAAAACAAAATAATACTTTAAGATCGAAAACTCAATAAATAAGCTTCTCGACTCTCAATAACGATCAACGATCTTTGATACTTCATAAACTAAATTACTCTTAAGTTAGCTAAAGTGACAAAAAAATGTACCTCATCTTAAACATATACATGTGAACATGTCGTCATTTTGGTATTTTTTAAAACAAATATTTGTTGATTTTTCCTAATAATATGTTTTTTAATTGTTAGTTAATCTCTTAAAATCCATTAAATTTAAATGTTATTAAACACTTAGTTATTATCCCTAATTTTTGTGGAGTTCTGAATTCACAACAAAACTTTGCCTGGACTCGGTGGGTTTTAAAGTCTGCAGATAGCATAGTAATCAGAATATATATATGTATTTATTAAAATTTAGAATATATTATAAAAACTTAAAATAACATATACAGGTCTGTTCCAGTTTCCACTCGGAGGTGAATTTGATAACATTTTCGGATTTCCCTTTAACATAAGCGAATTTCCCTTGTTGTTTGAAGGATTTTTTATAAAATTTCCCCTTGGTCCCCTTTGTTCCCAAAAAATTTCAGCTGGCCGCTGCGTTTGTTTTGCCAGAGTTTTGTGAATTAGGGGCCGATCAAATTTTGGCCCGCTATAGTTTCCAACCAAAGGACGTTAATAGGGTACTGATTCATTGCATAAAATCAAAGGTACAAGCATTCTTGGCGGTAATAAGTTAATTTTTAATATTTGAAATCACAATCATCTGATTTCGGAGGCAGTGCTGGAAATGGTCGGCAAGAAGTATTGGAAAACTAATGCAGATGTCAGCTGATTTGCCCGTCCCGATTCAAAGTTTGTTGCGTTACTTCTTAAGCAAAATGTTTTTATATTTATTAGCGGTGAATGAATTAAGAAGGCGACAGACCCTGTTAAGCGTTCAACGAAACAAGCAGAACTTGAGAAACAATGCCAATGTTTTGGACTTACCAGATCGACAGTCAGTAAACATTAATCACAATTGTAAAAACCTGAAAGCTTAATCTTCTAAGAATTGCAGTTTTGTTGTGAGCCAACTTTTTTTTTATCGAAGTCTTCCAATCAACCCAAGCCTTGAAAGTAAAAGCATTGTAAAACTCAAAGTAAATTTTAAGAAATCGCTAATGAATCCTGCCTTTTTCCATTCACCAACATCTTTAGTTGGTGGACCTGCGACGTTCAACTCTTCTGCCAGAGCTGACCACTTGGCCTCCACCGCCACTCTGTCTCCCTTTGTATAGCCTCTGGCAATTTCTTCATTTTTCTCCATAAAGGAGATAAAGATCTCGTCCTCTTTGCTATTTTTATGCTTCCTCCTTATAAAAAGCGTTAATAAAATAAATTTGTAAACGTTTTTATTACTTACATTGTTCAAATTTAACATCCGTGTGCCGCTCAACTGTTTTCGTGGCAGTGCACACTGGTCCCAAAGTCCAAAATTTGTGCAGTAATTAGAAAAATGAGATATACGCTTGAAACTTGGTACATTTAATGGTTGTTGGATATAAAAGCCTGTGCAAAAATTGTTTGCGATCGGGCCACGCCTTCCTTACCTCCCCTTATAAACAACAAAATTACTCATACGTCCGTTTGTCAATTGATATTGCTTTCAGTTTTACATGGCTTAGATTTTAGTTTCTTATCAGAAAATAAATATTTTAAATGAAAAAATAACTAAAATAGAAAACGAGGAAAGTTTTCGGCTGATTTTATTTATTTTTTTTATCACATATATTTATTAAATTAATCATTTTCTACATCTAAATCAAAAGAATAGTCATTAGTAAATTCAGTTGTGTCCAAGTCATCTCCATCATCATGTGCATCATCTGTATTAATATTATTATTTAAGAAATTGACATTTGGTTGTCTTAACAGGTGAATAACCTCTATTGGATAACTGTTGTATTTTTTGTTGGCAAGTAGTCTATTGTTGATGTAAATGCTGGAAACAAATGGATCCGACGAATCGAGTGCTCTACAAAAAACATCTGTCATGGTATTCAGTCGACTATTTTGCCTTGCATGCGAACGTCGATCATTTTTATAAATCTTGTTTCGAGCCTCAGATGCGTTCTCACCTAGACAGCCAAGAGGTAGGGGGGATGCGGCTACGATCTGAGACCCATGTACTAATATTTTATGTACCGTAGCTGACATTGGGTACCAGGGATATTTTTTCATGTATAAAAGAACAGCATTTTCACAGAAACTTTTAAATTTTAAAATATTAATTTCAAATTGGCTTGAAATAGTTATTAAAATGTAATAAAAGTTTCTCAAAACTTCCAGGTCAAAGCCAAGTGTTTTCGCAAATTTGTCTGTATTGCAAAAAGCTCTCCTAGCGGTATTCCCGTCATTAGTACTGCCGCTTCCATTTGCCTTAGGTTTATCGACATGAAGTCCAAGTTCCTCCCATAATTTTCGTTGAACTTCGCTTTTTCGAATAGTCATTTGTTCTTTATCTTGTGGGCCGCGTACTTGCCATTTATTAAGACCAATTCTATAGGAAACTTTTAAAGCAAATTCAAAAAAAGGAATCCACGCGTGTAGAGGACTTACTCCATGTTCTAGTGCTTCGGAGCTTTTCGGCATGAATTTTTCCGATTGAAGATCGGTGATTGTCAAAAATTGTGTGGGAGTCGCTCCACAAATTGGACAAGACTGCGTTGAATTTGTGTTTGTTAAAATATTTAGGACTTTTCCATCAATTAATGTCATTTTTGGCTCAAAGTGTATGATATATTTTTTGTCTCTTTCATTTTCAAAAACAAATGGCAGCAAGTTTTGAATTTCCAAGTCCAAATTTGCCTTTTCTTTTTTGATATGGTCCTTGGTTTCTTTAATAAATTCAATTTTGAGGGGCCTACAAAATCGAACAGACTGCGGACTTCGGTTCATCCAAATAACTTGACCTGTCGAATCAATCAATTTTAGTGGGATTATTGTTGTTACAAACAAAGACTGATCAAATGTATCTGGTATACAATCTTCAAAATATTGTTTGTACAAACTTTGGCCAGTTGAACCGTCAAATCCATAACTGGCAATTAATTTCATATTACAAATATTTGGATAAATGTCAAATATGTCTTTTTGTAATTGTAATATACGTTCGACAGTGTGATTAAGCATGTTTTGTAGTGAAACAGAAGCGACAGACTCCGTAATATTTATTCCTTTAGGCCTGCACTTATCTTTTGCAGCGATAATTTTTTTGTAGCTCGGATAAATGTCGCAATTCCTGCATTTACTTTGCAGCCTTATGCTCATATACTGCTTTTTTGTAAAGCCGTTTTCAATTAAAAAGTCTAAGGCTTCTTCTGGAGTGAAAGGTACAGGCTCTGCTTTGGAAGATACTTCCTCAACGGTCAATCGCGCCTTTTTTGCAGCCAAGTTTGCTGCATGAGCAAGAAGATTAACGTCGTTATTATTTTTAGATGAAAGATCGGCAGCTAATCTTTGCTTTAATCGGCAACTTCCTGCATCATAGTTTAGTCGTGGGCGTCCTGCATTTTTGGGGGCCTCTTCCAAAAAATCAGATGGTAATAATTTGATTTTGAAACGTAATGCGAGCAAATTTTCATGCTTCTTCTTAAGTCTTGAAACATCCAGGTTACAATTGTTTAACCGTGTTTTTAATGCAGCAACAAAGTTTGCTATTTTCTTGTCTATTGAGTTCTTTATATGTTCCTTTAATGTTTTAATAATATGCTGCAGCACAAAATCATAAATACTTTTATTTTCACGACCATTTGCCAGCCAAACCTCTACCATTTCAGCATAGCTCAAATCGATGTTGTCTGTCAAAAAACAATATTTCATGGAATCGGGCAAAAACGGGCAAAAAAAATTAGTGTAATCAAAAAATATATATGTTAAAGATAACATCTGTATCAATAGTTTCTTAAATACGATTAAATACTATATACCTTTATTCCACGGAACACGACAAAAGTTAGGTTAGAATTGCTAAAACACATAACATCACAAAAACACATATTAATAAAGAAATTACACATATAACAAATATTGCAATATTACATAATATTTCACATACCTGCACAATTATCATCCATTTTGAATTATTGCAATCGAGATATTAGATTTTACACAATTTGTTTTCAAACTTTGCATTAATTTCACGAGAAAGCAATGCCAAAGTTTGCGGTAAACGATCAGCTGATTTCCAGGGCTGCCAGCGATCGCAGGGATGCAATTTCAATTGAAACTCTATTATTTTCAATTGCCCTGAATATTACTCTATCGCAATAAAATATTGTTTTTGCCCAACTTCTAAAAAAAAAAAATTGGATTCTTGCACAATTTTTGGACTTTGGGACCAGTGTGCAGTGGTGCGAAATTTCTCACAGATAGTGTTGCACAATTCAACTCAGAAAAGAGTTGCCGAGGTTGAGGAAAAATTTCCCTTCACATTACGCACGGTTTGTACAGAATTTTAATTGGTGTTTTTACCAAACACAATTTTTTTTAACGTGCATTAATAATAGTTCTTTGAATATAAGAACAAAAAAAAATACAATTGCTAAAAATTAATAAGAGGCATATTCCATCTGTTATTTGGAACTCTGACAACCCTCATAATGTCCCTCACAGATCCGACTTTTTCGGTCGGAGTCCGGTCGGATTTGCAATTTTGCGGAAAGTTAGAATCAAACTGATTCTGAGGTGCAACCACAAAAAAAATTGTTATAAATCAAGTGTGCCACCTTTAGAAAATTCAGAAATGCAGTAATGTTCCTGAAACATAAGAGAATGAAATACAACTTACATTTGCAATTTTCATAATCGCCTTGTATTTTAAAATCATTAATTTCTGATTTTGCGGATCTGAATCCGCCGGCCCAATAGCATTCGGAAAGTTTCCGAGCGGTTTCGCTCGGAAGTTAACAGAGACTTAACAGAGGGAAATACGAATCAGAGGGGATTTTTCGGAAGTGAAAACTAGAACACGTCTGGGAAATCCGAATCCGAGTAAATTTTTCGGAAGTGGAATCTGGAACAGGCCTGTATATTTTCCAACAGTATAGTTTGATTATGAACAAGAAAGGAAGCTAACTTTGGTAAGCCGAAGTTTGTATACCCTTGCAGCTTACAATTATATTGATTATGAATTATTAAAATTCAACCAAATGAAAACAAAAAGAGGAATACATAAAAAAAAATTCGGTTTAAATGTTCTCCTATCATACAGTTTTACCTTCTCAGTTTTGCATGTTCCTCTAAATTTAACAATCGTTTCTATGACAGCTATATGATGTAATTATCCGACTTGCATGAAATTAAAACCGAAATTCTGAAATAATGTAATATGGCCACATTCTGAGCAGATACATTTATGTTGAAAAACAGCGAAATTACATTTTTTTCAATAAATGTCTTGATTTTTCCTGTGGCAGTTATATGATATAGTAGTCTGATTTTGATAAAAAAAAAAAAACTGAAATGTCTCAAATTATATGAAAATATATATATATATATATGATTTTGATCAACTTAAATCCGAAATTTTAAAATAATACAGATGGTAGTATCTCAAAATATTTGGAAATATATTGAAAACTGGCAAATATTTATTTTTTTCATCACAATTTTCACATTGTTCCTATGGCAGTTAAATGATATAGTCGTCTGATCCGGCCCTTTCCGACTTATATAGTAGTGACAGCATACAGAAGACTAGAAGTTTCATTCAGATAGCTTCAAAACTGAGGGACTAGTTTGCGTAGAAACGGTCAGACGGACAGACGGACATGGCTAGATCGAGTCGGCCGTTGATGCTTATCAAGAATATATATACTTTATAAGGTCGGACATGTCTCCTTCACTGCGTTGCAAAGTTCTGACTGAAATTATAATACCCTGCAAGGGTATACAAAATATAGCAGCACAGTGAGCGATCGACGAGTTCATTTTAGACCTTTACAGCTGTAAAGAAATTCACGAGCTCAAGGAGATGTACGAAATAAACGAACATAAGTGGATGTCCAATCAAGTTCAATCAAAGCAAGACGTACACTGGTGGCAAGAAGCAGAAATGATCGTTGCTTTTATTGTTGGTCAGCGGAGCACATAAAAAGGGATTGCAAGATAGATACAAAATTCTTTCAGTGAAATGGTGTAGGACATATCGCAATTGAATGTTCCCAAGTAACCAGATAGGTCCAGATAACTCAGCTAAACAGGCGGAAGATTTCGATGCCATGTGCCGCTCGCTCTTTTAGTTCTTTCAACTCGGCAAGTTCGTTTTTTGTACCGACGCATTGTCACTCCAAATGGTACGCAGACTGCCTCGAAGGCTGATGAATCTTCTCAGCGCTGCGATCAGAAAATCCGTCGTGAGATCCTAGAACACTGTCAGACAAAGACAGCGATATAGCACTTGTGGGGTGCATTGTTTCTGGTCTCTGCCTTATAATAGGATGTGGTATTAAAAGTTGGATTGAGTTGCACTTGATTTGAAGGGAGGTTACCCATGACGTGCTCCCAAGTCACAGGCTTTATTCGGAAACATCAGAAGCATTTATTGATGACGCGACGAACTTGCGGCCTTCAATCGGCCAGAACCTTTGCCGTAATGCCTGCATGCAAATATTTTTCATGATAATAAACGATGATTGCATTTGTGACTGGATGATCTTTGGGTAAGCCTTCCACCAACGCGAAGTAATACATCGGAGCCGAGTATAGGCCTAAGCGAAACCAGCTTGCTTTTCTGTGGACAAGGCTTGCCCTGACTAAGAAATCCATACTCCTTCGCCAAGTTAACCGGTTGGATGCTCCTCAAAAGAAGTACAGTTTCAGAGTTGATCTTCTTCACCGAAAGACGACCTTTTATCGGCGCAGATTTGGCTCTACAATTTAAAATTAACCGATATCCGATAAATGTATGCAAATACGCGCTGCAATTTATCGAAAGATTTTAGGAATTTGCAGTTTGATGAATTGTCCATACAAATTGTCCAATTAGAGTCGCAAAACGGCGCTCTGGAAGATCGTTTACTGCAACTAGCAGGGACGGCCAATTCGACGAACTTTACTAAAGGAATGGAGGCCCGTTAACCCAAAGAGAATGCTCCAGCAATTCTCGGGGTACATCCTCGCGATACGACGTCAGCCGGACTTAAGTTTGTAGGAACGTGATGCCAAGTCATGTGTTTCGTCATCTCCTGAATTTTCGCGATTCTGTTCCATACGAAAACGTTAAAATCCCTCGACGAGTCTGACCATCAATGAAAGGCGCAATCGAAATCTATGGTTTCTTGGACGTTTACGATTAGCTCAGCCAATAAAGCGCTGCGGAAAGCTCTAATCTTGGAATTGTTAAGGCCTTTACTGGAGCTACTCTTGACTTGGCACAGACCACATGGACTTTCAATTCTCCATTGGTCTCTGATTGCAAGTATAAACACGCTCCATAAGCTGATATGCTAACATCACAGAATCCATGCAACTTGATCAGAAAATGGATCCCAGACGAGTCCCAATGCCTTGGCAATATCCGATCCATCATGAAATTTGATTAACTGCTCCTTGTCGCAGTCAGACTCTCCTTCCAGGGCTGCTGACTCATTCGAACACCATTTGCGGATTGGAAAGTGGCCTCCTAAACTGAGTCCCCACCACAAATTAAGTCATCCACATAGAAATCTCTACGAACAATTCTTGCTCCAATAGGAAATGATTCCACCTCATCGTAAGAGTGTTGATGCATGGCTCTTATAGCCAAGAAGGTAGCAGGATTGGTTCCATAAGTTACCGTGTTCAATTTAAAAACACTCAACTTATCCGTGGGGTTCTCTCGCCAAACGATACACTGCAAAAAGTCATCCGGGTGCGAAACACGCACTCAACGGTACATCTTGCAGATATCTCTACAAAGGGCAACTTTAAAAAATCGAAAGCGAAGCAGTATGTTAAAGATTTTTTGCTGAATAGTTGGCCCTTCAAGAATTAAGTCGTTAAGAGAGCTGCCAGAAGTCGTTTTGGCAGATCCATCAAACACGACACGAAGCTTCGTGCTCGTCTATCCTGCTTATGTACGCAATTTATTTATTTATTTATTTATTTATTTATTTATTTATTTAACAATAATAGCAAAATACTGCTATGTTAAGCCATACCCTTACCTCTGACCGAAGAAGGGAGTGTTTTTTAAGGATGTGCTCCGACTCACATCAGGTGGGCCGAGGTAAGGATAGGTGCCTTAATATAATATTAGAATTTAAATCTAAGGACATTCCAACATGTAACAGAAAATAAAAGTCATTATACAGGGAACATAAAACGCGAAAAGGATCATGAATGTCGAAATTTGATTTACAAGTTACAAGAGCGATAGGCCGAAAGTGTCGCGAAGGCCTGGCAGGGACCGAAAGACGCAACAAATTTAACAAAAAACTAGAAGAAACAAAACCATGAATTAATTTATGAATAAACATTACACCGTGGCAGGTGCGCCGGTTCTTCAGGGAGGGCAGGTCTAAAAGGCGCAGTCTGTCAATGTATGAGGGAAGGCGACGATGTGGATCCCAGATTAGACCACGTAGAGCAAACAAAAGGAATTGCTTCTGTACCGATTCAATAAGGTCTTGATACTTTGCGTACTGAGGTGACCATACGCACGAACAATATTCGAGAATTGGACGAACAAGAGAAACATACAGTAGTTTCGTGGTGTAGGGATCAACAAACTCCTTGGACCATCGCTTAATAAAGGCAAAAACCCCCTTAGCTTTACTGACAATTATACCGATGTGATCGGCGAAGCTTAAGTTGTGGCTAAATAAAACACCAAGATCAGTAACAGAATGAATACGTTCAAGAACACTCGTGCCTAAAGAATAGTTAGCATGGAAACAATTTCTGCGGTAAAACGACATGTATTTACACTTGGAGTTGTTAAGGAACAACAAATTATGAGTGCACCAGGACAACATGTTGTTTAAATCAGATTGCAAAAGCTTAGGAGAGTCAGGATTCGCAAGAGGCAAACATATTTTAACATCATCAGCATACATCATGACGTAAGAGTGGAGAATAACTTGGGGCAGATCATTTATAAAAATGCCAAATAAAAGAGGACCGAGGTGGCTCCCTTGAGGAACACCAGAAGTCACGTGAACAAGGTTTGAGAGTGAACCCTTGAATGCAACTCTTTGAGTACGGTTCAACAAATAAGTAGAAATCCACTTGATCAACGTGACCGGAAAACCCAAAAGACAAAGTTTCTTCAACAGTAACTGATGATTCACCGAATCGAAGGCTTTGCTGAAATCTGTGAAGATAACATCGGTTTGGGTGTTATTTTTAAACGCGTTTCTAATCACAGCAACAAACTCAAGGAGATTTGTAGACGTAGATCTGCGTTTCATAAAGCCATGCTGTGACGGGGACATTATTGAGCAACATTGGTGCTGACGCTGAGCAGTAATTAGAAATTCAAATAATTTCGGAATCGCACTAAGTTTAGCTATGCCTCTATAGTGTTCAATATTAGATTTACTGCCCTTTTTATGAAGCGGAATGATAAAAGATTCTTTCCACACTTCAGGGAAAAACGAATGCTGAAGTGATAGCTGAAAAAGTCTAGACAGTGGTCTACATAATGCGCTGGCACAATTTCTCAGAACACAACTAGGTACAAGATCTGGACCAGAGGAGAAGGAAAGTTTGATTGTTCTGAGATTATGAAGAACATCATCTTCGCTGATTACAGGCATAAAAATGCAATTGGAGTGCGGAAGTGGGAAAGAATACTGTGAGTTAATTTCGAAATTAATTTGTGAGTATGTAGTCTGGAAGAATTTTGCGAACAGGTTCGCGATATCAGAATCATTGGAAGCGGAGGCATTATTGAAATGAAGGCATGAGGGAAATTGTTGAAATTTACGTTTCGAGTTAACGAAAGCGTAAAATTGCTTTGGGTTTGCCTGAAACTCCGTTTTGCACCGATTTAAGTGGTTTCTGTAGCAATCAGAATTGTGTGCTAAGAAATTTGAACGGGCAGTTAAATATCTCGAACGGTCGACTTGGAGACCAGATTTGCTGTACTTTTTAAAAAGTCTGGATTTCCGATTTTTTAAATAAGAAAGCCGACGAGAGAACCAAGGGGGCTTGTGAGAAACATCTGGTGAGGGAAATGAAGGGACATACATGTCGAAAGCTGTGTACATTATGTCGTAGAAACGCTTAACAATGTTTGAGGGATCCTCTGTAGAGTTCAAGAAAGTCCAATCTGTTAAAGATAAGTGGTGATTCATTTCTGAAAACTTGGCTTTTCGAAAGCAACGAAACGTTGCAGGCTCTGCTTCCGGACACCCTAGTAATGGGGTGGAAGCTTCAAGGATTAGCTCCAAAGTGGGATGATAAGCGTCTTCAGGACTAGAAAGGGGGTCAATTCTCCTAACGTAGGCATTAGCAAACTCAGAGACAAAGATGAGGTCTAAGGCATTATTGCTACAGTTCCTAACGAAGTTTAATTGTCCCAATGAGAGGTCTATAAGACCATGAATTAAATCGTGGGGTGTGGTGGGAACGAGAACATTAGAATCAGGCAAAGGCATCCAAGAGATGGAGGGCAGATTGAAATCACCCATGACAATAAGGTGGTCATTAACACCAAGGGAAGAATGAATTTCATGAATTAAGGATAGATGCCGCATATATATATCGGTGTCTGACTTGGGTGGAATATACGAACATGAAACGTAGATAGAATAATCGTGGACCTGGATACGAACCGCCACAAACTCTAGATCCGTATCAGTTTTAGAAATGATTTCAGTAACCAGATCGGATAACCGCGATGAGAACACCACCGCCAGTCCGTATAGGACGATCACGTCTAAAGATGGTATAGTACCCAGAAAAAATTTCTGAGTCAGACACAGAGGAGTTGAGCCATGTTTCTGTAAAGACGATAACATTGGCATCGAAAGAGACACTATTGACGTGCAGCCTACTGAGCTTGCCAAGTAAACTACGAACATTCTGATAGTTAAGCACAAAAGAATCCATTAGTTTTTTGGAGGCCTAGTTGAAGGAGTTTGAGGCCTACGAGCACGAGAATTACTCTTGTTTACGAATTCGTGAACAATTACATGCTCAGGCCATACTGAAGGATCAAGAACCTTAGAAAATAGTACGTCAGAAAGTGCAATTTTAAACGAAGATATATCGCGTCTTTGCTTAAAATTGAACTTGGAGACACTAAACTCAGTAACAGAAATATTCAATTTGTTGCTCAAGTGGGTCTTAACGTCGCCCTCGGAAGCATCTGAATTGAGGCGGGAAACAAATATCTGCTTCTTAGGATCAACGCCAGCTAAAGGCACTGGTGTACGTTGGGGAACGCCAGAAATTGTAGACTGTTGGGGACAATTTCTGGTAACAGCCGGCGATGAGATAATGACCGCCGGGGGAACCACTGGGTGGGCATTCGACGCCAACGACGCATCATTGATGGCAGCAGCACGCGACGTGGATGCCTGGTCGGTGTAGACAGGCTGCTGAACCGGGGGCGTAGCGAATTTGTTCCGTCCGAAAATGGGGACCGGTACATCAACTTCAGCAGAGGCAGCAGCATGCAACGAGGATGACTGGTCGACGTTGATAGGCTGCTGATCCAAAGGCATGACGAGATCATCTAGTAAAGATGTTCGGGCCGATGCAGCATCTTTGCCATTATCCACGGCAACTGGCTCGGCACGTGGACTGAACTGCATAAGGGGGCTTGCAGTGTCTGGAAGAGATAAGAACTTATCAGACAAGTTACTCGTTTTTTTGTTTGTGGAGTCACTTAGCAGTTTTAACGAATTAAAGTGGTGCTCCGCCTTCTGAAAACGAGTTAACAGATCGTTAAAGCCGGCCGATAGCGACTGAAACTCCAGGTGAGTTTGCCTCATGAAGACCCGCATTTCGGATTTGATATGCAGGCAGCTCGGGCACGTCCAGTCTTATCCGGCATTCTCTCGAATGCGATCGGAGATACGGGGTCCAATTTGCCCCAGATCGGCACATCCAGGGTGAGCGATATTGTCGCAGAGCCAACAGTAAATGGTGGCCTGCCGCGAAGAAATTTTTTGGCCGTTCGAGCACTTGGTGTAGCAACAAGTAGCCATTTTTTGGATTAAAAGGTATTTTATCCAAGTAATTTACAACGCGTTTTAGTTTATTTGCGCGACGAATGAGCCGATCACAACAAAGAGCGGGCGAGAATTTTAAAAGCTTTTGACTAAGCACCGCAAAAGCAGAAGTTTGTGTATGCGTACGCGGTAACCAAAACACTTGCACCAACAACAAAGCTGAACCGAATGCAGCGGCAAGCGGTAAACGCACAGCAGAAAAAGGTAAAGCAAGGCGAATAGAAAAATAAAAAACCCGAAATAGTTTTCGGAAATTAAAGACACTGTCTTTATATAAAATGATTTGGATGTAAAGTCAAAATTATGAACAACTGCACTATGATCAAATACCAAAAAATTGGATTTTGAGAATTAGGATTTCGCAGTGAAAACTTTGAACGAAGATAGAGCGAAGGGAAACACGTCCGACTAAGAGCAAAGCTTAATTTCGAGATGATGGTGAGGCAAAAAAAATTGTGGCACCGATGGTTCCTTTTTAACAAGAGACATGTGGCCTAAATTGATATACTCCCTCAAAAATGCTGAATACTGAGCTTTCAGGGCTGTGTTTAAATCCAGTTTAGCTTCCAAACTCTTAAAACGACGACGAGCCAGGCAATAAGAATCATCTAGAGATTCGAATCCTGAAGTAGACAAGAGCCGAACAGAGTATTGACCGTTTCCAAGTCTAGTGCAATTTTGATTGAAAAGTCAAAGCATTTTAAATCTTCCGGCAATAATTATGGCTTTGACGAAGTGAAGTCCTCAATTTCCCAGAATCGCTTTACTATGGCGGCAAGTGTGTCATCAGGATGATCAGCAGGGTCCTTGACAATGGCTGCTAAAACCGATTTATGATTTGGCATACTCGAGAGACCTCCAGAGACTATCCAACCAAGTTTAGTGTTCTGAAGAGTTGGCAAAGTCCTGTCCAAATGAATTTTTCCCATAGAAATTATTTCAAAAAACACACCAGCGCCAAGTATAAGGTCAATTCGTTGTGATTGATTGAAATAAGGATCAGCGAGCGAAATGTTTTGCGGTATCCTCCATGATGTTGCATTTATATTGAAATGGGGCTGATAGTCCGTGATACTGTGAATCACAACAGCTGCGAATGACGCATGATAGCTGGCATCCCGTGATTGTGCATCAATATCGACTGTCTTATCAGAAATCATGAAAGATTCTCCTATCCCAGAAATAAAGGTTTGCGATTTTCTTTGATTCAAATTTAGTTGACTAGCTAAGCGAGAGGTTATGAAGTTTAGCTGAGAGGCAGAATCTAAAATTGCTCGGCAAAGCATAAATGCTCCAATTATATATCTTGCGTATATAACAGCAGTCGGAAGCAACATGTAGTCAATCGATAATATTTGAGGCTTTGGGTGGAGGGCTTGATAAGTGATGATCAAGATGAGATGATGCTTGAGAACATGATATTAATGTTGATGAAGTAGATGGTAATGGCTGAGAGCTCAAGGATGGATCGCATGATGGAGATGAAAATGAGATGGATAGTGCGGATGGGTCATGATTCATGTGTAATAATGAATGGTGCTTCATGCTACAATATCTGCAGTGAGTCGACTTAAATTGCTGCAAACATGCTCCTTGAGCAAACAGTTTAAGCAAAGGTGCAACTTCTTTGCTTCTCTATACCGAAGATTCGGACTCAAATTTAAAAATCGAGAACACTTTGGTAAATAATGATCACTTGCATCGCAAAATAAATAAATCGGATGATTTGAATTAGCGGCAGAAGCAATAAGTGTATTTTGGTTAAATTTGTGCAAGTTTCTTCCCACCTGCTGACCTGACCTTGTGTTTGAGTTCCCAAGGCTTGATTCAAGTTTTCCATCATCCTGCACCTATTCTGCAACACCTTCTCCTAAAACGACTCCATAGCATCCCACCTAGTCAGCTCTGTTATTGACAAATCCCCTTCCCATTTTTCCCGTGTCCTCTGGTTCAGCTTTCGAGTGACGATGTGAATCAGAAGTCCATTCAAAATTTGTTGCGTAGTGGCCAGGTTCAAATTGTTCGCAAATGTGAATTCATGCAATCACTGAGCTCCCGAAAACCCTTTGACAATTCCTTATCGACACCCTTTAAATCAAATATTGCATGTACGTGTGCCTGAAAGTGTAAAACTTTATTATCAAATCGATTTATCAGCAAATTCATAGCCTTTTTATAATTAGTATTTGAGGGTTTGAGCGAGCGTATGGTTTCCAGAGCTACGCCGCCTAAACTTGACCTTTATCGTTGTAATTGTAATTTTTCAATATATCTTAGCTCATCATCATTTCCGATGACCGCAGTGAAAATCGCAAGAAAATCCAGCCACTCAAAATAGGATCCATGAAAACGAGCACTTTTCCGATTTGGCAACCGAGGCTTTCTAGATCGAAAAGAAAGATCCGCATTATTAATTATGTCAATAGATGTTGAATTTGCAGCGGTTGAAGCTAGCAATTACGACTTGCGATAAGCAGCTAAGCCTCGGCTTAGTGTGGCCTTTACACATCCATGAAAACTGAGGAAAATTCAATCCGACGGTCGCTCGAGATCGCCGTAAAATCCAGTCGTTCCAACGGTATATGCGCAGAATCAAATGCCTGGTTTCAGGAATTGAAAAAAAAAAAAAATCAAACGGCCGGCTGTTCACGTTTATAAGCACGTGTATGTATGTTCGTGTGTTTTTTACCGAATGCACGCAAACGACATCGAAACAAAGCGTTTTGTTTAAACTATATTAAACAACCGAGAGACCGAGTTGCAGACTCCTATAAAAACTACGATCACGTCGGGGTCACCAAAACGTTTGTGAGGAAGACTCCGAATATGCCACCCTTAGGTTATAAATAATAATGCACGAAATAGGTTATGTTAAATGTGTGTGTTTATTCGGAGCTGCAATCGGACTGTGTTAAAAGCTTGGCTCCAAGAATCTTATATGCATATGTAAGCTTACAAAGTTGTTTGCTGAATAGCACAAAAGCTTTAGCGAGATAAGAAAGAAGAGAAAATAAAGAACGGAAGTGGGCTGCAAGTGCTGTCGTACATCTGTGCGCGCATGCGTAGGCGTTTCCGATCTGCTCCGAATAGTATACATTATATTTTCCGAACATTCCTATGGCAACTGTATGATACAGTAATCCGATTTTGATAAAATGAAAACCGAAAATCTAGATAAATATTAAAAAGCCATGTCTTAAATTTTATGAAAATTCCCTATCCCCATATGGACTCAAGGAGAGTGTAAATGGCCTGAGAAGGAAGGCGCATTAATGGATTAACGACGGACGTGTTTTCAGTACGCTCGTGTTCTGAGTTCGTATAACTTTGTTTCCCTGCGAAATAAAATTGTCAAAAGTGGACTAATCGGTGTCGGAGTGCCCCGCGGAAATAACTTTTGTGTTTTCGCGAGTGTCGAGTGCGTTATTTTGCAATAATTTGGCCGTGTTGGCCGTCGAGCTTTCGAACAGCTGACGAGCTGTTTTCGGTCCGTGCTTACTTCGAATCGGCTGTCGAGCAGCTGTTTTTCGGTGGTCCGTGCCCGCGCTAAGTGGTTGCTGTCCGCGGTAAACTTTACCTAGGTGGCGCCACTCTGCCAATAGGTGGAGCTTGTGAAGTGACCGGAGGAAGTACAAAGAGTTGATAACAGGTCGAGCTAACATCGGTAAGTCCGATGGAAAGCGACAACAGTGCGAGCGCTATGAGCGCCACGTCTGCAAAGTCCGAAAAGTCGTCTAAACGCAGGCGTAGAGGGCGAGTTTCCTGTAAGAGCTCGGCGCCCACGCAGGCTCAGTGGATAGCGCTGACCTCTATGGGTGTGCCTAAACCCGTTTTCCACGTTGGAGGAGTTTTCCTCTTTGGAGGACCCCCCGTCGACGTCTGCCGCTGCCACCGCCGCAGTGACACTAGAGGTCAGCGAGGGAGCCTTGGCGAAACTTGATGTAGACAGGGTCTACATCAAGTGGTTCTTTTTCCGGTGCCGGTCGCAGATTCGCACCTACGCCTGCCACAGGTGCGTGGGTTTCGACCACAAGGTCGTGGGGCCGCCAGAAGGTCAACGTCTGCCGCCAGTGCGGGCGGCAGAGTGCAGCCAAGTGCCAGAACCCGGTGGTCTGCCGGGACTGCCGCCACATAGGGCAACCCTCGGGGCATCACATGCTCTCGAGCGGGTGTGAACGCTAGACACTAATGTTAAGCTTCATCCAAGCGAACTGCGGCCGAGGCCAATCTGCGACCATCGAACTTGGCGTCCGATTGAGACGATCTGGCTCGATGTTCGCGCTGTTGCAGGAGCCGTATCTCGGCGGTGATGTTATGGATGTGCTGCCTGAAGGAGTTAGGATTTTCACCGACCGGCGAGGGACGGCAGCCATCCTAGTGGATCATCAGGATCTGCATGCCAGTGGATACCGTCACCACGTATGTCTGATCGTTAAAGGGGGCTTTTGCTCAATCTTCCTTTGCTCTACATACGTCCAATTCGATGCACCTCTGGAACCGTACCTTCGGTACATAGTTGCGGTCCTGCTACAGGCCAACAGAACCTCCCCAATCCTGGGCCTCGACGCGAATGCAGTGTCCCCCATGTGGTTTAGCAAACTCTATCGGCACGCCGAGGTGCAAGCTAACTATATTCGGGGTGAGCTGCTGGAGGCAAGAGCCGCCACCCTAAATCAGTCAACACGTTCGATAACTACAAAGCTCGTAGTGATATCGACGTGACAATCGTCAATGAGACAGCGTCTATGTGGGCCACATATGAGTGGAGAGTGGGAGTTGAGTGATCACATCATTATTACTGTTGTGGCCGAACCAACCACCACGACCGTAGTTGAGAGCATCGCTCCTGTGCCGTCCTGGAACTTATCCAATGCACATTGGGGATTGTTCGGAGAGGAGATGGTGAGAAGAGCGGCCGAACTTTCGGAAAACTTCTCCGAGTCACCGTTGGACGACATTGTGCTGGGAAGAAAATCGTCTGGATCGCCCAGCAGGAGAGCACGTTGGTGGACTGCCAACCTCTGCGCTGCACGGCGCGAAGTCCGGAGACTTCTGCACCGACTTGCTGAGCAGGCGTTCCACAGGAGGAGGGGCAACTACGTTATATACAGTGGCGTGCAAGTTTGAGTACATGTTTGCAACTATTGGCTGTTTATCAGCGTAAAAAAGTTATTAGTAAAGCAAATGAACCCAAATTTTTTATGTTTATTCTTTGAATGTTTATTAACAAATTTATACAAAAAAACATATTAAAATAATATAATTCTTCTCGTAAAGAAATAAAAAACAAAAACAACTCGCATGTACTCAGTTATGCTCATTTTCAACTTTCTTCAAAAGCTTAATTTTTAATACTTTGTCCTAAGACCCTTATTACTAATTACACTTTTAATTCTATCTGGCATACTTTCCACCAAGTTTTCAATAATTTCCTTTGGAATAGCTTTCCATTCTTGCTGGATTCGTTGCCACAACTCTTGCTGATTCGCTGGAACCGATTCGTAGAGTCCCAATCGTCTTTTCACAATCGACCACAAATTTTCGATTGGATTGAGATCAGGACTCTGTGCTGGCCACTCCATTAACTTAAAATTTTGTTTTGTAATTCATTCTTTGACGATTTTGGCAGTGTGTTTTGGATCTCCATCTTGTTGGAATGTGATCTCATTTTCATCATAAGCACATTTGTCAACAAAATCGCAAAGATGGGTCTTTAAAATATCTAAATAATCTTCCTTTTTCATAATTCCGTCAATTTTTTTCATAGGGCCAATGCTCCACCAAGTAAAGCAGCCCCAGACCATGACATTGCCTCCCCCGTGCTTGACCGTTTCCTGTACGTGGCGTTTTTGCAATGACTCTCCAGGCTTTTTCCAGCAATATTGTTTTCCGTCCGACTGGTATCGATTAAATTTAGACTCATCAGACCATATAACTTTTTTCCAGTCGTCCACTTCCCAATTTTTATGAGCCCTGGCAAATGTTAAGCGTGCTTTGATGTTCTTCTCAGACAGTGCAGGCTTCTTCTTCTTCAATTCTGACCTGTAGCCGATACGCTTAAGTGCTCGACATGCTGTCCACTGGCTAACAGGCTTGCCTATGGCTGCGGAAGCATCCTTGGGTCCACAATTCTTTCCTTTTTTTATTTATTTAGATATTTTAAAGACCCATCTTTGCGATTTTGTTGACAAATGTGCTTATGATGAAAATGAGATCACATTCCAACAAGATGGAGATCCAAAACACACTGCCAAAATCGTCAAAGAATGGATTACAAAACAAAATTTTAAGTTAATGGAGTGGCCAGCACAGAGTCCTGATCTCAATCCAATCGAAAATTTGTGGTCGATTGTGAAAAGACGATTGGGACTCTACGAATCGGTTCCAGCGAATCAGCAAGAGTTGTGGCAACGAATCCAGCAAGAATGGAAAGCTATTCCAAAGGAAATTATTGAAAACTTGGTGGAAAGTATGCCAGATAGAATTAAAAGTGTAATTAGTAATAAGGGTCTTTGGACAAAGTATTAAAAATTAAGCTTTTGAAGAAAGTTGAAAATGAGCATAACTGAGTACATGCGAGTTGTTTTTGTTTTTTATTTCTTTACGAGAAGAATTATATTATTTTAATATGTTTTTTTGTATAAATTTGTTAATAAACATTCAAAGAATAAACATAAAAAATTTGGGTTCATTTGCTTTACTAATAACTTTCTTACGCTGATAAACAGCCAATAGTTGCAAACATGTACTCAAACTTGCACGCCACTGTAAGTCTCGACCCCTTACAAAGAGGGAGTGCACGTCCGACAAACGTGACAAATTTGTAACGGGTTGGCCGCTATGAACATAGCTATAGCTTCCGGATCGGGGCGGTTGGCTGGCGCTTAATCCAGACTGTCGCATTATGTGGCCACTTCTGGTCACATTGAAATGCTGTGGTTATACTCCCTTCATTACGGAAGATGTCACATAAGACAAGTACGGAGAGATCCGAGACGACCTGTCGTTTTGTACGCATAGTAGTGCCTCAGTTTTGAAGCTATCTGAATGAAACATTGCAGATGGTCTTTTTATGCTGTCACTACTATATAAGTCGGAAAGGGTCGGACTACCATATCATATAGCCTTTATCATAAAGTCTCCGTAGTGTTGTTGGTCAAGATTTCATTTGGTGAGAGCGAAAATTTTTTTTTCGGTATGCTTAAATATACGAATTTTTAATTACTCTTTGCATTTCTCAATTGCAAATTACTTGGGTATATACACATAACAACATTCTTGTTTAAAACTTAAAACTAAATTTAATATTATTTTTTTTTATGCCTATTCGTGAGTCTTTTGGTGTTTTTGTCGCTGTGCGTGAACTGTAGCTGAAAAGAATTCAATCATATTAAATTTATTTACTATTGCTTTCTCTCATGTCAAATGTTACATATTCTTACAATATATTCTCTTTTCTAGATTCAACTGTTTTTGGGATTTGTTAAGGATATCTATACGAATTTGCCTAACCATCTATCATCTATCTTTGAAACATCGAGTGAGATTTGGACAAATGATTTAAAAGATTTAAACATTGAAGTGCTTTTATCTGAAGCATATTCCGTAAAAATTATACATGTCGAAAAACCGCTGGAAACTAACACTCAACAGCTTGTAAGTAATGTTTTCTTTTAAGTTAATCCTTAGCGGCTTCCCCCAAAATTAGCACTTTTAAACCTAGTCAAAAACTAGCGAGTCCAAGGTAAAAACCAAGGAAAGCGTTTGACAGTCGGGTCAAGGCGTGAAAGCATAATGGGGAGTCGAAGACCAAGTCTCTGCGTTGCTTAAAAGTAAACGATACATTGATTACTTTTCTTACAAGAATAAGAATCTAAACAAATTTAAAGACTACAAAATAATAAAATAAAAGATAATGGTCCTTAACTAACTTTGGCACGCCGAAGTTTGTATACCCTTGCAGCTTTCATTATCAATTAATAAAATTGTATCAAATGGAAAGTAAAACTAACAGGAGTTGTATACAACATTTATACATACAAAAATTTGGTTTAACATTGCGTATACGTAATATTTCCCTAACATTCCTATGGCAGCTATATGTTATAGTAGTCCGATTTTAATCAAATTAAAACCGAAATTCTAGAATAATATAAAATGACCATGTCTTAAATTATATGGAAATATGTGGAAAATTAGACAAGTAATAATTTTCTTTCTGAAAACTTACCGATCGTTCCTATGGCAGCTATATGATATAGTCGTCCGATCCGGCCCGTTCCGACTTATATAGTAGTGAGAGCATATAGAAGACGATCTGCAAAGTATCATTCAGATAGCTTCAAAACTGAGGGACTAGTTTGCGTATAATCGGACAGACGGACAGACGGACAGACGGACATGGCTAGATCGACTCGGCTGTTGATGCTGATCAAGAATATATATACTTTATAGGGTCGGAAATGTCTCCTTCACTGCGTTGCAAACTTCTGACTGAAATTATAATACCCTGCAAGGGTATAAAAATAATTCGAGTGTTGCCTGATATGAAACATCCGGCTCGCAAGACCAATTGTAAACCAAAAATATATTTCCTTATTAAATTTGTAAACGTTCCCGCCAGTAGGGCGCGAAGTTCTGAGTGGCAGTGTAAGCGGCAAAGGCTTGCACTCAAGCTTTAGCTCCGGCTCGTGCCGGAATTGTTTTTAAATTAGAACTCGAGCAATAAACTGCTGCATTTTCGTGAAGCTACCCCGACGCCTTCTTCTTCCTTTCCGTGGGATTTTATTAGCCGCAATTTCTCTTCTCGTCCAGCGGTCGCCGACAACCAACCCCAAACCAACCAAAATAAGGCATATATTCTTTGCTGCTCCGACCACTCCATTTCAGGATCGTTCGAACCCAATTTTTTCCTTAGATCTATCCTGATCCACGCAGCGTTTTTTGAGAAGTTTAATCTATATATATAAAAGAAAGTCGTGTTAGTTACACCACTTATAACTCAAGAACGGCAGAACAGATTTGGCTGAAAATTGGTAGGGAGGTAGCTTAGAGCCAGGAGACGGACATAGGATACTTTTTATCCCGTTCGACAACGTTCCCGTGGTACTTATAACTCAAGAACGGCTGAACAGATTTGGATGAAAATTGGTAGGGAGGTAGCTTAGACATAGCTGTCATTTTTCGTCATTACGTATGGATGACAATTTGATATTTGTAAGAAATCAATATTAAAACTATTTCTATTAAATAAATAATTAACAAGTGGATTGAAGTGAAGTGAAGTTTAATTAATAATGCCGCGACCAAGAGGATCGAATCTTTCCCGACAAAGCCGTAATGCAAGAAGAATACAAAATACTGCAAATGAAAGGACTGAAGAAGAACAAGAAATTGCACGTGAACAGCGCCGCAATAGTATGGCTCGACTTCGTGCTTCTCAATCACGAGAGCAAAGTGAAGCAGCCCGTGAAACAGCTCGGTTGGCAATGCAGAATCGTCGAGCGAACAACAGAAGTCAACAAATAGATAATTTGCGACGCAGAACAAGATATTTAGCTGATTTGAATCGAGCTGCGTTTCGATACGATTGCAGCAGTGATTACAGCTTGCATCCTAGCGTTTGCATTGGGCAAATGGACGTTGTTTACGAGTATTGTGGTGCATTAAAGTTTTCCGGAGAAACGCCTGGATTATGCTGCGTTAATGGTAAAGTGAAATTGCCAGTGTTGACTCCGCCACATGAGCCATTGTATTCATTGCTTTGCGGCGAAACACAAGAATCACGCCACTTTCTTGCAAATACTCGAAAATACAATAGTTGTTTCCAAATGACGTCATTTGGGGCAGACATTATCGAAGAAGGAGGTTTTAATCCGACATTTAAGGTATTTATTTTTGTACTTACATAGAATGTCGATTGTTTCAGCAGTATTCAACGTTGCAATGTGTCTTGAACGTTTTAGAAATAAGTGTATGAATAAGAATATGGAACAATCCAACTGTTGTCGACAACGAAATCCATTCTTTTCACTTTCGTTGTGACAGTTCGACCGTTGTCATCTGGTGATCGACGCCGATACAGCGGATACCCATCGTTGCCAGTGACAGTCTCCGCCGTTAATTTCCGTGGATATCGTTTAGAGCACTTTCCATCGACCATGCAAGGTGATTGATACAGAAATAATAATGAATGATTAAAATGTAAAATGCTCATTGTTGCCTCATTATTTCCTACAAATAATATACTTGACAAAACAGTGTTTGCCGGGTCAACTATAATTAGTTCGGGCCCAGCAAAGCGGGTCGGGTCTGCTAGTATAATAATATATAGGTCCTCCGAATATATTCTTTATATTTATATTGTTTACTATTTGCTTTTGAAACCGGATGGAATCGTCCGCCGAAGGAAAAAGAATACATATACATTTACACATCCAAACGCACATTCCCATACACCGTCCTTCACTAAACTGCATGTTTGTCTTTCAACAAATAATATAGAATTATGCACACAAATTATATTAATTACATCCCCCACCCAATTTTCATTAAAATATTACAAAATATTTATATAGCAATTTATTTAATTACAAACAAATGCATGAAATTATTCACAAAGATCTACAATAAATATATAAACAACATTTTACATTAAATCTTTTAATTTACCTATATATCCATGCACGAAAATGTACACCCAATTAAAATGTATACACATATATTTAATTTAAAATAACAAGAAACATTTCTTATGACAACTCACTTTAATAAATATTTACACACACAAAGACATCCTCATCAAACAAACAAATTTACGATCAAGGATCCTGAAAAATACACATATATCCGAAACAAAATATAAATCTTAATTACTTATTATATGTATATCTACAAGCATATTATTTCTGAATAATTGCTGAAAAATTTTGTTTAAATGAAAAAAAAAAAAAAAAAAAAGGAAAAGGAAAAGAAATAAATTCTCACGCTTCGCTCTTTTCTGTGCTGAGCTTCTATCTGCACCCTTCTGTACCAATCCGTAAGATTTCCATAGAAATTTCCCCGGAGTTTGAGCACTTTCGCTCGGATTTCCTTCAGATTCTTGCCCGGAATTTGCAATAAACAATTCCGGAAATCCATAGAATTTCTCTTGGAATTCTCCCAGAATTAACGAGAAATTCCGCCGAAATTCTAGTGGAATTCTAGAGGAATTGTTTTGAAATTTCGAAGTTCGAACGGAATTTCGAAGTAAATCCACCAACAATTTGACCAGAATTCGCCAGGAATATGCAAAGGAATTCCGAAATTGCCCTTGAAATGTAAAGGAATTTTGCCGGAATTCGACAGGAATCACAAGGGAATCTTAGAGGAAAACCGACAGAAAATCCATAGGATTGGGAAATTCACCCTTCCTAATACAAATCTGCAATTAGCTATTTGATTCTAACATTTGTATTTAATTCAGAAAGACCAGCAGCCGACAGAAGAGTTCCGTGGCACGCACTAGGAATTAATGCAGAAATATAGAACGAAAATAAATAAAAAATAAATTACTGCAGATTTTAATTAGGTTTTTCGGCAATATTCCGGAATTCCCTTACGATTCTTGTCGGATTCCAATCGGATTTCACTCTCTGTTTCCGGGGGGAATTCCTTTCGAAATTCAAGATTCCTGGCAGGATTCCGGGCGGAATCCCAGATGACTGACTGGAAATTTAGGCCTGATTAAAGTCAGATTCCTTCTCAGTCAGACCTGATTCAGGCCTGAATCCGGTGGGAGTAGTAGTGATGAAGGGTAATAATCAATAATAATTAGAGCCAAACGCCTCAGCTTTTATAGCTATTCCATCGAGGTGGGTTTTAAAAAATTTTTTATTGTGTACCTAAATACCAAATCTAACCAACCTAAATAATTTAAAATAGTTTCCTACAAATTTATTAGCGTTTCCAGCTAGTTTTTTGTAGTGTTCTTTATTTCACATACCGTTTTACCAAAAAGTGTATAAGGAGTAAGAGGCCGCACGCCATTTGATTTTTTTGCACACGATTTTTTCGGGCTGGCTTTAGAACTGGCTCCAGGCTCTCTCTGGCTTCAGGCTCTCCCTGGCTTCAGGCCCTCTCTCGCTGGCTCTAGAGCCAGCCGCTCTCTTTTACGCATACAGCGAAAGTTGCCGACTGTTTGTGTGCACACGTATTCTCATGGTTGTTCTTGTGTTTACTCATACAATCAATCTCAATCTATTTTTTAGAATTTTGCGCTCTCAACTTTGTGAGAGCGGAGAGAGAGGGATTGTCGTTGCCATCGAAAAAGTAGCTTCATATTGCAAAACGAATGTATGGCCGTTACTTATCTTAATGTTCTATGGTCTTTGGTTTACGGTATTCGTTGGGTTTCTAAATTATAAAATCAAGTCCAGCTAATTCTTAGCTATTGTAAGCTATTTTAGCTAGTTTCTTCGATTCTTCAGCTATTTCTGTCCGTTTTTTTTTACACAGCTTGAAATTTGTTCATGTTTTCATTTCTATTGTCGAGAGCAGCCGCAGAAATCATTTTAAAATCATTTTAAAACAATTTATTGTTTTCGATTTGGTCAGCATCACTGACACCAACAATGTAAACAAAGCTTCCCAATTATCTATTTTCCATGTGAGGAAGAGAGAAATAAGATAAGTCAAGATAAGCGACTGCGCTCACTGTTCTCTCGGACCTGCGCACTCTCATTTTTCATTCGCTTTTGCAGCAGTTCGTTCGCTCTCGCTACAATAAACGCATTTTGAAATCGAACCACATTCCCGGCTTTTCTTTTAGCACCGTTCCGACACCCCATAATATTCTCTCGTTTAAACATTAGCAAAAAAGGTGGCAAAAATTAATGCCTCCTCTAAACATCTATTATATCCTCTTTGCGATCTGACCAAAACCAAGCAGAATTTGGTGGGCAGCGGAGAAATGAGAGATTTGTTTCTAATCAATTATTTATATATTCTTCAGATTGAATGGCCTCCTTTGTAATTGAAGAACCTTGTCTGACATGCTTAAACGCTTCGTTGACACATTTACCCATATTTGCGATTTTGTTGACAAATGCGTTTAAATTGAGGATGATACCACATTCCAACAAGGTGCGGATCCAAAATACACTTCCAAAATCGTCAAATTATTGGAGTGACGAGGTCAGAGTCCTGAACCAATCCTATTGAAAATTTGTGGTCGATAGCGAAAAAACGTTTTGCAAACTACGAATCGGTTCCAGCGAACAAAGAAGATATAACTCGCAACAAGAAATCATTAAACTATTTACCAAAAGTATTCCTATTCGAATAAAGAGCGTAATTAGAAATAAGGTCTTCGCACTGAGTACTCAAATATAAGCAATAGTTGAAAAATTCAAATTGAGCATAATTTAGAACATGGGAGTTGATTTTAGTTTTATTTGTATACCCTCGCAGGGTATTATGAATTTAGTCAGAAGTTTGCAACGCAGTGAAGGAAACATTTCCGACCATATAAAGTATATATATTCTTGATCAGCATCAATAGCCGCGTTGGTAGCCATGTCAGTCTGTCCGGCCGTCTGTCTGTCCGATTATACGCCAACTAGTCCTTCAAATTTGATGATATCTGACTGAAACTGCAGATGGTCTTTTATATGTTCTCACTATTATATAAGTTGAAATGGGCCGGCTTATCATATAGCTGTCATAAGTACAATCGGTAAGTTTTCAGAAAAAAATTATAAATTGGCCAATTTTCAACATATTTCCATATAATTTGTGATATAACCATTCTGTATTATTCTAGAATTTAGGTTTTAAAATAATAAAAATAAAGAAATTAATCGAAAAAAGATTTAATTTCGCTGCTTTTCAACATATTTTTATCTGCTCAGAAATATAGCCATTTTATATTATTTCAGAATTTCAGTTTTAATTTTATGCATTGGAACGATCGTAAAATGTAGAGGAAAATGAAAAAATGTGAAGGTAAAACTGTAACCGTAAAACTGTAAATATAGTATGTATAAATGTTTTATATACTTTCTGTTAGTTTCTCCATTTATTTTCAAATTTGGTTTATTCATAGTGATCCAGTTGTAAGCTGCAAGGGTATAAAAACTTCGACGTCCCGAAATTAGCTTCCTTTCTTGTTGTTCGAATTATTTACATATATGCGTCGAAAATTAGATTTTGGAAATATATATTAGTAATTTAATTTATTAATTGTATGCTTGCTGAGATGTGCGAATTAACTGAATCGGTGCGTCGACTTGTCGAAGCTTTGTGTATGTAAATATGTAATGAGAAATATATATATGTTTCTATGCGTATGCTTGTCTCAGCGGTCCTGTGCCAGGATTTCTGGGGATATATTTATTTATTAAGTTGTGGACCGTAATTGTAGTCTATTTTAGTTTTATGATTTGGAATGTTTATATTCTTAAGAAAATTTAAATGAATATTTATGATGTACAATTTGTATCTATATTTGTTATGTAAATAATTTCAATATTTTGCCGGTATATTTGTCTTTTTATATATTTATTTAAAATTGCTGGTGGCGATTGTAGATCAGTGGAGTCAACTGTACTGGACATATGTAAAAATAAAAGTAAAAATAAATGGAAGCGGAACACAGTGAACGAAGTGAAATTCGAAGTTTTAAGTTTCACTGCGGCCTATGGCATATATTTGAATTTTAGAATTCGCAGGAATTTTATAGAAATTGAATTGAATCGGATTTGGAATCGGAAGCTGGCGTAGTGTCGGATCAATCTCACTCGGATATAGACAAAAATCATACAAATGACCTTCAGCAAAAATGTAATGTTTACTTGTCTTGTGTGGTGTTTAAGCCACCGGAGCTGCTGGGAATGGAATTATCCGGCTCTGTTAAACCAAATGTTGGAGGGGGAAGTTTTAACCTAGAACACTCGATAAGTAAAAATCGAAAAAAAACCTGCGTACGGTACACACTGCCTCTGCAAAATAAGCGCCCGTTTGGGGTGAACATATTAACGTATGTATATATAAAACTAACCGATCAAAGCTAAAAATAAAGGCACAGTCGAATCTACTCAAATGACCCCATTAAAATATTATTTCATTAAATTCAAATAAATCTAAACTGTTTTGATAATATTTATTTAAGTCAAAAACAGGCCCCCATTTTTTTCCAGTGTCGGAAAACTCATAATTTCTTTAAAAAAATCGATACGACTGTTTCACCAAAAATTGGGAATCAAGGGGGGTGATTATGAATATTATGATTTGGTATATATAATAATGTTATGATTTGTGAATATCCGATTTAATTTAATTTGAGCTATCTATATTTGTACTAATTTTAATTGATTTTAGGAAATTAACAAATGTTTCCATTCTTTTCCGATGGCAAAATTTCATTGTGCGAATTCTGACACTTCAAGGATTTATTCGGTGGTTTTCCACTTCCACTACAGCCTAAAAACAAAATAATAATTCTTTTAAATTATACCCTACAGCACGGTTTTAAAGGGCGCTATTTTGTTAAGATACTAGAAATGACGTTAGAAGATTATGAGAGGGAGAACCTTTAGTATTTTAAAAGCTGGGTGCGAAAAAGCATACAAATTTTAATAAAACATTAATCCTAACTTATTTAGCTCGCATGCAATCAAAAAATCAGGCAGCACGTCAGTAGTCACTTTTCTATACTTTCATTTGTCGCGCCTACTAACCCTAACACCAACCAGCACGTGCTTGTTGTCGAAAGGGATACTTCAATGTACTGACCGTAGTGCATCAACGTCCAGGAAGAACACAATGCATTGACTCAATGTATGAATGTTTCGTGTCAATTGAGGTTTTAAAAGCAAAAGGTAATGCGTGGTTCATAAATAAAATTTACGCAAATATTAGTCTTCGCGATATTGCGTATAGAATATGGAAAAGATACAAACATTGACAAACTTTAATCTGGACATTACTGTACATAATATCTGTGACATGTTTGATGTTCTTGAATCAGTCCTTTCTGTAAAGTCAAGTGCTGTTGAAATTGACAACGTTCACCCCACCTTAATAAAAATTATATTGCCGAAGATCATAGACAAAATATTATATGTGCTTATTTCCGCATTAACCATGATTTCCTACTTTCTTAATAGCAGTGTTCAATAAAGTTCCCCTTCATTTTCACGTGCACGCATCTATTGTGATATGTGCATTTAATTGTCATTATTTTTGCAATTAAGTTGTGCTGCCCTTGTTTTTTCTTTATATTTTTGCATTCCTTTGTGCGTTTTCTGTTTAGCCGTTGTTTGCGCCGGCGCGAAAGCTAAACCCGCTTTCTGACTCTCTCTGCGCAGCTTCACTACTTTTTTACCTCTCCTTATGTAAAGGCTACAGTGGTAAGTCCCTATGTCTGAAATTGTCTGCGTCGTTAAAATCTGTAAAAAGGTAATTGCCGCTAATGGTCTTGCCGTTGGTTGCTGGCTGTGCTACAACATTGTGCATGCCAAGTCCATTGGTGGTGCAGCTCGAAAGGTGGACGAAGTAAGAATAAACATTGGTTTGCGGTACTGATGTGAGCCCTGTCGCGAGGTTGAAAGCTTTTAAATTGACTAGGCGCAAAAGCACCGCGGTCGGCAGCATTTAGACGGCTACCCAAAACCACCCAAGAATGCTAAGATTAAGTGCTAAAAATGATTCGGTACCCAAATGTTTTGCCGGAGGGAACGTGCCCCCGGTTATTTCCCTCTTGTTCACTGGGTGGCCGCTCTTCACAGACTCCGAATCCTCCGACGTGGGGTGTACCCCAAGGCTGTGTTCTTGGTTCACTTATACCTATTTTTATACCCTTGCAGGGTATTATAATAATAAGTTTGCAACGCAGTGAAGGAGACATTTCCGACCCTATTAAGTATATATATTCTTGATCAGCATTAACAGCCGAGTCGATCTAGCCATGTTCGTCTGTCCGTCTGTCCGTTTTTACGCAAACTAGACCCTCAGTTTTGAAGCTGTCTAAATGAAACTTTCAGATAGTCTTCTATATGCTTTCACTGCTATATAAGTCGAAACGGACCGGACGACTACATCATATAGCTGCCATAGGAACGATCGATAACTTTACAGAAAAAAAATTATAACTTGGCCAATTTGCAACATATTTTTATATTATTTCAGACATGGTTATTTTATATTAGTCTTGAATTTCGGTTTTTATTTGATCAAAATCGGACTACTATATATCGTATAGCTGCCATAGGAATGTTCGGGAAATATTACGTATACGTCATGCTAAAACCGAATTTTTATAATTATAAATGTTGTATTAAATTCCTCTTAGTTTTACTTTTCATTTGATTAAATTTTATTAATTCATAATTATTCAATTGTAAGCTGCAAGGTTATACAAACTCCGGCGTGCCGAGGTTAGCTTTCATTCTTGTTTGTACTTTTTTTGTAGTTCCTTGTACAGTTGCTAGTCTTTGTTTCCGTAACTTTATTAAAAACCTTTTAACTCTAATTTTGATTTTATTCTTAATGTGTTCCTAACGCTACAAGTTTTAAACTTATAAATTAGTGCGCTAGTCACAAAAGGTAGATACTAAACATTTTCAGATTTTTAAAACTACACAAAGTATTGCTTATTCTAACAAATTAAATTCTAAGTTATATTTTCGTTTCTATAAAATTTTATTAAATTATTCCTAAATTGCGGCGTGCTACTTAGTGTTTTTAAGTGTTGCGGAAGTTGGTTCCACAAGCGACTAAAAAACTAAAAATAATAAAATAAATAAATAAATGATGTTCAGACGATGAAAGATTATGTCGAATATTAATGATATTATTGGTTCTTATTGATGTACCAAATTTTAATTTTTCAATATGCTATTGACCATAGGCGTAATAGGTTCACCTCGTTTAATATTGAATACATATCTTGCTATGTTGTTAAAAGCGACGTTTAATTTATGTTGGGAGGCAGTATCACAGTTCCCGAAAATTTCAATCCCATAGCTTAGGGACGGTATAAGGGACACCTTCGCTATCATAAGTCGCATATCAGTCGAAAGGTATTTTTGCGTTATATTTAGCTGCCTGAGTAGGCCATAAAGTTTTCCGGATGCCTTAATAACATGTGCGCTCCATGAAAGGTTATTACTCAAAGTTATACCTAGGTTAAGAACTTGCTCAACATATTCAATACTAAAGTTATTAATGCATAGCCTTCGAAGATTTGGAATACATGACGATCTTTTATTGACAATTAAACATTTACATTTTGACGGATTAAGTGAGAGCCCATTGCCCACTTACTAATATTAGACAGTTCAAAGTTACATTCATCTACACAGTCAAAAATTCTACCAACAAGACAACTAACATACACTTGAACATCGTCAGCATACATATGAATATAACCATTGGTTAATAGTTGGGAAGTCATTCACATACATAGAAAAGAGAAGTGGACCTCGCGTCAATGTTATGGCATCGGAGGAACCAATGTCTGTTATCACAGCTGGCGTTCTGCCATATAAATATGATTTTTCTGACCTTTTTTCTGAGCTCGCTTAACTCTCTGTTCCACCATTGTGGGTATGTTTTCCTGGAGTCGTGACATACGTGAGTCTGCACGACTCCTTGTACGCATTGTTGAGAATTTTGGAAGTCCTCGACGTCCTAGTCGATTTCTTCCGGGCTGGATCGAAACCTGACCATCCTATTTTCAACCATGGCCTGTAGAATCTTTTCATATTTGACCCAGGGTGTGTTCCGAGGATTGCGTTTCGATGCCGTCTCACAGATAGCCAAAGAAATTTCAAAGAATATGTACCTATCCCTTTATTTTCCTACTCTATTTAGAGCGCTATGTCTAGGACCTCTTTCCGGCCTGGAAATTCCACCGTACTCGGATAAATGAAACAAAAAGTGGCATTATGATATAAAATACTATCGAAAAGAGACTGGCATTTTCGTCACACCCATGGGTGAGCGTCGTCTTAGTCTTCTCGGCCCACTGCATCGCCCTGATCAATGGGTCTAGGGGTGCCGGTTTGTCACGGGATATATATCTGCCGCCTCAAACCTGGCCACTGCTAGATCTGAATTGCTGAGATTGGAATATATAAGAGCGTTAACAACAACTTGTTGGTATCGGCGACTTCGAACTCGAGGAGATCGTCCGTCTCGGCTAGGAAGACCTCAAAATTGGCCTTTCTGATGCCATATTCGAACTTGTTATTTGATCTTTTTAGGCAAGGCATCGCTGGTTAATGAGGAATAAGAATGGCTGACTTGTCTTCATCTCTTTTTCTGCCTTGAGTGTGGCCCAGTCCTCCAAATCCTGGGTTCTTAGCTTGCAGAGTCTTCAGCACCATTTCATGGTTAGACTGCCCTTAGGCAACCAGTCGCAGTTAAACTGGCCATCTCGGGATATCCTTGGTATGGACCAGCCTAATGCTAATAGTCTTTAATACGTTGCTACCTGATCACCCGGTGCCCTCTACCATTTCTTAAAAGTTCAAGGAAAGTGTCGGACCAGATGCCTCTGCAGCAGGCGTCCACCATTATTGAGCCCGTCCACCAGTGCCATTGCAAGACCGTTTCTAGCTACTTTGCCTTTATTAATCGACTTTCGATTAAATACAAATACTGGTGTTTGCTTATATACATACCAATTGGATTGCGATTAACGTTTTTAGTTATACAAGTTATTATATTACAAATCTTTATAATTTTCACATTAAACTTCATATGATGTTATATAGTAGAAAGTTATTGGTCAAAGTATCAGTATCATTATCATTTTCAAACTTGAGAAACGTAAACTGTGCGTATAACATAGCTAATTTGGTCGTTTTTGGGAATCATTAAGTTGTCAAGTACGTCTTGAGTTTAAGCAAAAAGGGGTTCGTCCCACATTCATGGAACATTTTTGTGGAAATATTCTCCCGTATAAACGAAAATTCTCTCATTGGCTGAAAACTAGCGAAAGTTTTAAAAAATGTAATGTCCCCAATTTTGATCATTGGAGCCTTTTTGAAAATTTCCTACCTCACAATCACGACTATTCCGACTACGAAAATCTTAGGTCTTAAGTTTTTCTTTGCATTTTGACACAACAAAGTAAACGCATATAATAAGTCCATTCAATCAATACAAAGAATCCATATGGATATCCAGTCGTAGCACCGACTATTAATTCGGACGGCAAGCTTTTTTATTCTTTGACAGCTGTTAGTAATCGTTATTGCAATAACACAGAGCAAACCAAATTTTTAAACAGAAAAATGTTATTATAAAATCATTCAATAAGTTTTCATCTGCACAGAGATGTAGACATTCTTTTTTATTTTTTTCATTTATGGTGTTAATATTATACAAATCGGATGATTATATTATATCATATAATATTATATCATATATATATATATATATATACAAAATTCTTAAATGTGGAGGAAACCGAATGTAAAACTGTTACTGTAAAACTGTAAATATTGTATGACAGGTAAATGTGAAACTAAATTCTTATGATATGTATAAATGTGTTTATGATATGAATAAGCTCCTAATGTCGCACGCAAAGTTTGACGTCGTCCGCGTACATAACTACTCTGGAGTTAGTCAGAACTTAGGGCAGGCCGTTAATAAATAATGTAAACAGCAAGGGAACCAAATAGCTTCCTTGCGGGAAGCCAGAAGTAACCATGAGAATATTAGATAATGTCCTGCTATTCAGATAACTTGAGATCAATCTAAGAAGATCTACCGAAAATCCCATTAAATCGAGTTTCCGAACAAGAAGAAAATGGTTAACAGAGTCAAATGCTTTACTGAAATCAGAATAGATCTGTCAGCCGATTCCGATTGTTGCCTGCGAGCAACTGGACATCGTGAAGTATCGATAAGATCTGAGTTGATTCTGTTTTGTAATTCCGCAACGAGTAGACGCGTTTCTTAATTTTGTATTCTTAAAACTCTAAAATAAAGCACTCAAACCAATAGGTTATGGGCCAGAGTGTCTTTACTGTGCGAAAAGAATGCAAAGAGTTTTTGGTGGTCGTGTTTGTTAATCGCTGTAAAAAGTGAACTAATCCCTGCGTGGAAAGTTCTGGACTTAAGGCCGAACGAATGGCTTCGCGTTAAAACTCGATGGTTGCGGTTGTGTGTGTGTGTAATAGTTGCGGTAAAATGTGATCTTGTCCCTGCGTGGAAAGTTCTGGACTTAAGGCTGAGTTAGCGGCTTCGCGACTAAACACGGGAAAAGGAATCCGAGTATGAATTGCATAGAAAGATTTGACGATGAAAATTACAGCGCATGGGCTGTACAAATGAAAAGCGTTTTAATATACGCAGATTTGTGGGCAGTGGTTTGCCGTCGTTAGTAAAAAACGAAAATGACAGTGAAGAAGTTAAGGCTGCATTTGATATAAAAGACGAGAAAGCTCTTGTGAGCTTTATGTTGCATATAAAACCGTCTGAAATAAATAATGTAAAACATTGTGTTAGTGCAGCAGAAGCTTGGGATAAGCTACTACAAATACATAGGCCAACAGGGCCGGCGCGGCGTGTGTTTCTACTTCGACAATTGCTTCTCATGAAAATGGCAGAAGACAATATTGGATCGCATATAAATAAGTTTTCTGATACTCTGGACAAAGTGAACGAAGTCGGGGTGACGCTACCCGAAGAAGTTACAGTTATTTTGTTGCTAAGTGGTCTAAGTGATGGCTTTGAAAATTTTGTTGTTGCTGTCGAGACGCGCGATATTGCTGGAAGAAGGAGAAAGATGAAAGAACGACGAAACGGACCGTGAGAAAGAGACAAAAATGTTCGCGTCACGAAGTGAAAAAATTGCGTTAAAAACTGAATGGAAGAACAAAGAGAATGTAATAACACGTGATGTTGAGGTTCCAACAAGCGTAAACTATGCAATAAGTTCCAGTGGAAGAATTCTATGCAACAGGAAATTAAGAGTCTGCGAGAAAGAAAAACTTGGACACTCGTCGATCTACCTGAGGGAGAGAAGGCTATTGGATGCAAGTGGGTCTACGCGGTCAAGCGAGACAAAAATGACAACGTGGAACGTCTAAAGTCACGGCTTGTCGCAAAGGGCTTTGGACAAAAGTATGGCATCAACTACTCTGAGACGTGTTCACCGGTGGCCAGATATTCATCAATAAGGCTGATGATTGCTGTAGCGGTTGAACGTGGTATGTATATGCACCAGCTTGATGTTTCGTCTGCTTATCTCAACAGTGAACTCCATGACGTGGTGTATATGAGACAAGCTGAGGGATTTATTGACGAAAAGCATCCAGGAAAGGTCCTCAAGCTGCACAAATCGCTTTACGGTCTTAAAAAATGTGGCCGAGAGTGGAAAAGCAACCTGGACGACGTCATCCTGAAGTTGGGGTTCACAGCATTTCCGAGCGAACCCTGCATCTACAAACGGGGTCAAGGCGACCGAATGAGATTCATCATAGTCTACGTAGATGACATCATAGTGGCGAGCGACTCAAAAGCAGACATGGTTGAGATCAAGTATCTTATAACGAAGAGGTACGATGTTGTAGATGGCGGTATCCTGAAACATTTCCTAGGAATGGAAATTGAGCGCGATGGCGAAGTTTGCAGTGCTCGAGTGGGCCATAAGCAGTATATAGAGGCCTTGTTGGAAGACTAGGGGATGCAAAACCGTAAGGCATCCAATCTACCCCTTGAAGCTGGCTACTAGGTTCCGTGCAGCAAGGAGTGCTTGAGCGCAAATCAGGTTGAATACCAGTCCCTGATAGGCTCGCTCATGTATTTGGCTATAACGACAAAGCCAGATATACTCCATTCCGTGGCGAAGCTTGCTCAACGGAACTCGGATCCACATCAAGAGCTCATGGTGTGTGCCAAGCGAGTCTTGAGGTACTTGCAGGGTACGAAGACGTTCCAGTCAAATTACCAGCGAACTGGACAGGCTGTCTTCTGTTATGTGGACGCCGACTGGGCTGAAGACGACAGTGACCGGAAATCCTTCACCGGCTGGACATTTTTGGTGGCAGGAGCAGCGATCAACTGGGAGTCTAAGAAGCAACCCGTGGTAGCTCTCAGTACAACAGAAGCGCAGTATATAGCACTTTCTTCAGCGGCAAAGAAAGCAGTATATATACGTAAGCTTTGGAGTGAGATGGGTCTTGGTGAAATCCCATCGATTGTAATACACAGCTTTAACCAAAGTGCGCAGTGCCTAGTAAAAAATCCTGTATATCACGCGCACAGCAAACATATAGATATTAAATATCATCATGTAAGAGATATGTTTATGCAAAAGATCATAGATTTGAGATCATGTATCAACGGAAAACATGATGGCAGATGTATTAACTAAGAATTTGAGTAAGATTAAGCACCTGAAATGTATTAATATGATGGGTTTGCTGTAAATAATGTACATTAGATATCCTGTAAAATGACAAACAGCGGGGAGAAGGAGTGTTAGAAATATAGAAAAGTATGGCAACGCAGTCTGTCAGCCGATTCCGATTGTTGCCCGCGAGCAACTGGACATCGTTAAGTATCAATATGATCTGTGTTGATTCTGTTTTGTAACTAAAATTCTAAAATAAAGCACTCAAATTTCCAATAGAAAGTTATTATGAAAGGCCTTTATTATGAAATAATTCAGCTCCAAAAGACGGGTTGTAGTTGATCTTCGCTTTATAAATCCATACTGACATGTAGAAATTATTGATCTGCAAAGGTGCTGCGAATGTGGAGTAATGATATTTAGAAAAAGTTTTGGAATGGCCAACTTAGAGATTCCTCTGTAGTTGTTGGCATCCGATTGGGGGAGAGGAATAAAAAATGATTCCTTCCAAATAAGGGGAAATTCAGAAGTTTCCAAAGATAATTTAAACAATTTAAGAAGGGGGTTACACAGAGGGTCCGCGCAATACCCGAGCACACGTCCCGGTATTCCGTCGGGACCCGCTGAGTACACTGGCTTTATACGTTGAAGATCCAGACTAAGAGAGCTTTCGTTGAAGATACAACTGAAAATTAAGTTTGAATAGGACATAGAGTAAGGGTAAGTCTCGGACTTGGTCGAGATGAATTAGGCATTAATATTTGGATGGGCTTTGGGCTACTGGATTGCAGATTCTGGAGTCGAAATGGCTCAAACGGTCTTAATCTCCGACCGATCTTCAAATAAATTTAATAAAAAATTGATGGAGCCATACTGGCTTGTATTGTACCCTTGGAGGGTATTATAATTTTAGTCCGAAATTTGCAAAGCTGTAAAGGAGACATTTGCGACGCAATAAAGTATATATATTCTTGATCAGCATCAACAGCCGAGTCGAAATAGCTATGGCCGTCTGTCCGTTTCTACGCAAACTAAGCTATCTAAATGAAACTTTGCAGAGGACAAAATTTATAACTTAGTCAACATATTGTCATATAGACATGGCCAAATTACATTATTCTAGAATTTCGGTTTAATTTTATCCAAATCGGACTACTATATCATATAGCTTTTATAGGCAGGTTTAAGAAATTTATTGAAAAAAAAAAATTTTTTTCGGTGCTTTTCAACATATTTGTATATGCTCAGAGATATAGCCATTTTATATTATTTCAGAATTTCGGTTTAAAATTTATGCAAATCGGATAATTATGTCAAAAAGCTGTCATTAAAACTGTGAATGTAAAACTGTAACTGGGAAATATTATGATATGTGACCGCTAAAACCGAATGTTTTTGGTTTGTATACATGTTTTATTTATTTCCTGTTAGTTTTTGTTTTCATTAGATCAAATTTGATAATTTCATTACGATTAAATTGTAAGCTGCACGGGTATACAAACTTCAAACGTGCCGAAGTTAGTTTCCTTTCTTGTTTGTACCTTTTTTTTATTTTTATTTAGCCTATTAGTGCAACAACTGAGCACTTCACCGTTTTTGGTGAATATAAGAATGCCTCCCTTAAGACTAGGTCTACTGGATGCCCTATATTTTATAAGGAGGACTGGAACATTAACAAATCGGGACAAACATCAAAAACGTGATATCACACGAATTATGAGCACAGTGTTGCCAAAGATAGTACACACATAATTTTTTCGTGCGCGAGCGATCTGGACCCCGTCGCTCCCTTCTACGCATAAAGCGACAGCTACCGACTGTTTGTGTGTTTACTCATATAAGATAGCGCATCCTATTTGAACGCTCTCAACTTTGTTTAAGCGAAAAGAGCGTGATTGTCATTGTTATCAAAAAACTAGCCTCATATGGCACATCGAATGTATTGCCGTTATTTATTTTAGTAATTCCAATGTCTGTGGTATTGCATTGTTTTTATACCCTTGCAGGGTATTGTAATTTCAGTCAGAAGTTTGCAACGCAGTGAAGGAGACATTTCCGACCCTATAAAGTATATATATTCTTGATCAGCATCAACAGCCGAGTGGATCTAGCCATGTCCGTCTGTCCGATTATACGCAAACTAGTCCCTCAGTTTTAAAGCTATCTGAATAAATCTTTACAGATATGTAAGTCGGAACGGGCCGGATCGGACTACTATATCTATAGCTGCCATAGGAATGTTGGGAAAAAATTACGTATACGCAATGTTAAACCTAATTTTTATATGTATAAATGTTGTATACAATTCCTGTTAATTTTACTTTCCATTTGATAACATTTTTTTAATTCATAATGATCCAATTCTAAGCTGCAAGGGTATACAAAATTCGGCGTGCCGAAGTTAGCTTTCTTTCTTGTTAAAAATATCTTATTTTCCGGGCTACTTCTGTCGTCCCCGCTAGGGAGCCCCTTAGATCCCTAATTGTTTACATTTTTTGTTAATATGTTTTTTGTGTAATACTATGACGTTGCTTGCCATTCGGCTTACGAGCAGCTCTTAATAACAAAATCGATTTCTAGTTACAATGCAAAAACTCAGAACGACTGAGCCCTCCAGGCTTGCAGATCCTAATCATTTTCAAACATAAAATTTGTTAAGAAAAAAAAAAAAACACTGAAAGCTAACTTTGGCACACCAAATTTTGAATTACCCCTGTAGCTTAAAATTTGATCATTCTGAATCAATCTAATTTGATCAAATGAAAAGATAACCGAACAAAAAACTTTACCAAATATATTTTCCTGAATATATTGTCGTTAAAGAGTTCTAAGCTAAGATAAAGAAATGACGGCCTATAGGAATAAGTCCATCCAGGCCCGACCACTACGCCCTCGACGACATCCGCTCCAAACAACTAACTAATTCCCTCCTATCAAAATGCAAGAGGCTTACGCAGTCAGCTCCAACATTTTATTCTGATAGTCTTTCGTTTGCTTCCGAGGTTATTGTGTTCACAGAAATCTGGCTGAAACTAGATATTCTGAGCTCCGAAGTTTTTCCAGCTGTGTTCACGCTATATCGACTAGATCGACCAGTCACACGTCTACATT
Organism: Drosophila jambulina; assembly: GCA_018152175.1. Classification (NCBI taxonomy): domain Eukaryota; kingdom Metazoa; phylum Arthropoda; class Insecta; order Diptera; family Drosophilidae; genus Drosophila; species Drosophila jambulina. The sequence continues at coordinate 1,618,480 of JAECXH010000017.1, forward strand.
AAAAACTTTCGAGGAGTGTAACGATGTTGAATTCCTTTGCGTGAAGCTATCAGTCAATGGTAGCTCCATTTTCATTACTTGTTCGTACATTCCTCCCTTTTCGGATCTTCCTATTTATTGGAAATATCTTTCCAACTGTCATATGGTGTCCAATCGACTTTCGGATAGGCTTTTCGCTTAACGCGGCTTAAACTGGGATGCAAACCAGATGTTACCCGTAGAACCAGGAATGTTTCATATAATTCCTGTTAGTTTTTCTTTTAATTTGATCAAATTGTATTAATTCATAATAGTCCACTGGTAATCTGAAAGGGTATTTAAATTTTATTTATTTATTTTTTTTTTTTTTAAATCTCCTAAACATTCCTATGACAGCTATATGTATAGATGACTGATTTTCACAAAATGAGAACAGAAATTTAAAAAATGAATAAATTGGTCTAGTCGTAAATTAGATTAAGATTTGCCAATAACTGGAAAACCTATAATTTTTTCTTTAACTTTTTCCAATTGTTTAAAGTAAAGTCGACTTATAGTAAGAACGTGTAGAAGACCATCTGCGAAGTTAAATTCAGATAACTTCAAAACAGGGGGGCTAGTTTAAAAAAAAATGACCAGATCAACTCGGCTGCTGATACTGATCAAGAGTAAGAAATGACTCATTCACTACGTTCCAAATTTTTGTCCAAAATTATAAAATCCTGCAATTGTATAAAGGTCATATTTTAATTTCTATTTACTGTTATTGTTTCGTTTACTCATAATATAATATATTTTACTTCATTTCAGTATAACCTTCTTCCTCGTGGCATATTATCACTAAAAGTGTTACAGGAGCTACCAATAATTGTTGTTCTTATGTACCAAATATATAAAAATGCTGTACACCAAGAGGTGTCCGAATTTATTCCGTTAATCTTGACAACTATTAATTTGCAGCCAACTATCACACAGAGGTAATTTTAAATATCTTATTAAGTTCCTAGCTAGATTTACTTTATTTGAGTGTTGTGCAATATATCCTAGCAACATGTTATCTTTTATTTGCCTTCTGCACTGTTTAATTTAGGTTTTTGATAAGAAAAAGAAATTTTCCATTGGTCATGCTTTTTTGTTTAATTGTCGTTACCCTTAAGGACCTATCCGGAGGATTTCCTTAAGATTTCCATCGAAGTTTGAGCACTTTCGCTCGGAATTGCCCCGGATTCTGGCCCGGGTTCTGTTCTGTTCAGAGCATACGTATAAAATCAGGAATACGGAGTCCAAGATTTCTCTCGGAATTCTTCCGCCAGAATTCGCCAGGAATCGCTGGGGAATTTCGAGAAAAACGTGGAGACGTATAGGAATTCTGCCGGAATTCACCAGGAAAACCTATAGAAAATCTTTGAAAATTTTCCCTTTCTAATAAAAATCTTTTGTAATTTATTCCTTATATATTATTTATTTTTTAAATTTCACAAAAATTGTTTGATATTCACTTAATTGTTAGCATTATTTCTGCATTAATTCCTAGTACGTGTTAGGACCTCCTCTGCCGACTGCTGGTTCTTTATCTAACGCTATCTGTAAATAAATAAGTATTAGAATCAAATAGCAAATTGCACTATTTTGCACAAATCGTTCTACATACCAGTTTAAAGTGAAAAAACTCCTCAAATCTTGTGACTTTCCATTCAAACGGTTATATTGAAGTCGTTCCATGTTTATCATCAATTCAGCAAATTAATGTGTTAATTGAACAAAAATAACTCTCATTACCTTATATTATATCAATTTCAAACACGTGTGAATGCAAAAGCAGTCAATCCAAACTCCAAATGCAGCGTGAATTAGAAGAAGTAATGCAAAACCGAAGACCGATAATTCGTGCGCGTGGCAGGGTATACCCGACCAAAGGAGTGCCTTGTATTTTGAACGACATAAGGCAAATAATTAAATTTGGGCTTTTCCCAAAGCATACACTCAACCGCATATCTCTGCGTACAGATTTTTTAAACATAAATTTCTTTAATTGTCTTCAGTGACGCATTTTTTTTAGAATTATTTAACAAAGTCTTATGATTAATATTTAATTTTAAAGTTTACGCTATTAAAAAGTGTACACGCAAAAGTCTGCGTACAGCTATTTCAAATTTCTTGAATGCAAGATGGAGCGATTACCTACAAGTTTATTTTTGGCGATCTACTTCACTTTGTGTCTGCATCGGACCCGCGCTGTTGAAATTCTTATTTGGATAATTCCAACATGGAACAAAAAGGCAAGGAAATTTCTGTTGAGGAGCGGAAAATAATTATAAAACTTTTCCTGGAAGACAAATCGTATCGGGAAGTCGGTGCTCTAGTTGGTAGAGCCTACAGCTCCGTCCAAAAAGTTATAAATAATTATAACTCGACAGGCAGTATCGTGTCGAAGTCGCGATCTGGCCGACCATCATTGCTGACGAACCGCGAGCAGAAGACAATAATCAAATCGGTTGAACAGAATCCCAGGATTACGGCTCATCAGGCACAGCTTCAGGTCAAGGAAAGTTTTGTCAAGACTGTTTTCGACGATACTGTCCGCCGTGTAATAAAAAAGGCTGATTATCACAGCAGAGTCGCCCGCAAAAAGCCTCTGATATCTGAGTTCAATAAGGAAAAGCGTTTAACTTTTGCAAATGACCACATAACAAAGACCCTTGACTTTTGGAATAAAGTCATATTTTCCGACGAAAGCAAATTTTGCATTTTCGGAATTAAGGGCAAAGTGTTAGTATGGAGAAAGACCGGAAAAGCTTTTGAAAAGGAAAATTTAGTGGGCACGGTAAAACATGGAGGAAGCGGCATTATGGTGTGGGGGTGTATGGCAGCGAGCGGCGTGGGAAATTTGACGTTCATTGAGTCAATTATGGACCAAGGTGCCTACATCAACATTTTAAAAGAAAACTTGAAACAAAGTGCTGAAAAATTGGGCTTAGAACAGGAATATTGGTTCCAGCAGGATAATGATCCCAAGCACACGGCGCATAATACCAAGCTTTGGCTTCTTTGTATGTTTATGTCAAAAATCAGCTGCCAACACCTCCACAGAATCCTGATCTCAACCCAATTGAGCATTTGTGGGATCTTCTGGACCGAAAGATCCGGAAACACACCATTACATAAAAAAAATGCTCAAGGATGTCATAGCGGAGAAATGGGGCAAAATTACAGCCGAGGAGACAAAAAAACTGGTCGATGCCATGCCGAGGCGCCTTAGGGAGGTATTAAAAAATAATGGATATCCTACTCGATACTAAAACCTGTAAATAATAAAGTTTAAGTAGTTTTAAGTTAGCTGTACGCAGACTATTTGCGTGTACACTTTTTAAAAGCGTAAACTTTAAAATTAAATATTAATCATAAGACTTTGTTAAATAATTCTAAAAAAATGCGTCACTGAAGACAATTAAAGAAACTTATGTGTGTTTGAAGCTTGAATTTAACATTTTCATGGGGTGTACGAAAAGATATGCGGTTGATTAAAGGCGTAAAAATGATTAAATAGAATCTTAAATGCTTATACATATTTAAACTTATTTATATACATACTAGGTGCCCTAACAATATGGGCATATTCACTTTTTGGTTAATGATAAAAATAAGAATAAGAATAATGTTTCAGCATACATTTCATATTTGTTTACAAATTCAAATCAGTGGCAGCAGTGAAATGTTTTGCATACATGTATGTATTCGAATGAATAAAAATTTATCTACTGAGATAGGAACAGGGCATATTGCAGTCGGTGTCACTTAAAACACCGACTGCTCTTATGGGGTAGAGAAATTAAATCAGCTGTTATTGTTGTTCTGCGAGCGGATGGCGCCTGCATACCCTACCGACGATTCCTTTTTAGGAGAGCGGGCAGAAACAAAACAGCTGTTTGGCTTAGTTTTGTTTACATTTTTTAGGACACTTGTTTTGAAAGTTATGTTTAATGATATTTGGTTGAAGTGAAAAATGCTTGACTTTTTCTATCGAATGGCAACCTTTTACGTGCGTACAAATAAATGCATAACGCGCGCCAAGTTTTTAATCAAAACAAACTTAACAAAAACAATAGAATTGGCGGGAATGTTATTAGTCGGCATATTGCTTGCATTGCCAAAAACAACATCTTATAGAAAAACCAAAGGCAAAAAACACTTAAAATTACACTGCGAATCATAAAGAAAAAAAAATCAACCCTAAGTGTTTATATGGGAAAGTCACAAAATGAAAACAGTTATTTTTTCGTTTTCCTGCCAGATTCCAGCATTTTGTTACGATTCTTGTCTGATTCCATTCGGACTTCACTTCGATATTCCCGTCTGATTCTGGGAAGAATCCGTTTCGAATTTGTATTTTTTAAATTTAATAATAATATTCTTGGATGGCGTTGAGTTTGTTTTATTCAAGATCAAAACTTTAGGAAGATAAAAACACCGTTTGCGTTAACTTTTTTAGTCCATCGGTCGTTTAAAAAGTCTGTGCGAGAGTTATGATATTCATTAGTAGCCAGTCTTCTTTCGATATCCCAAATTTAAATAATAAGATAAATTGTCTATGTAATATTTGTTTCTCAACTTATTAATGCATTCTTTAGCGGTTGCCAAGAAGCCGCCGCCGCCGAGGGTGTACATAGAATTCTTAGATACTAATACATAAATGCTTTTAGCTAAATACAAAAAAATAAAAAAATGTTTATTTAGAAATCCACTCGAAGTGGCCGCTAGTGTTAAGTTTCCTGGTTGGTTTGGAGGTCGGGGATTTCTGTTGCAATTTCAGCAAAAACTCCGACAACGACTTAAGGGGTCGTTATGGATTGCAACATATCTAAGCATCGATGAATGTGCGTGACTTAGTCGGCGGTAAGTTGCCTACCGACTAGTTGGTAACTCGAGCGTCACTCGTATAACTCATTGGGCAATGCTTGATAAGAGAGCGCGCCTTTGGAAAAGCTAAATGTAAAGGCTTATCATAAAACCAAAACGAAATGAAACGAAGCCGGCCGCTCAGAAAAAGAGAATGAGTTCGCACTTCTCTCCATGAGCAGAACGTATCGAAAATAACTCTCAACAAGTATTTGCGAGGTGTGGCATGCATTGAACGCCAAACAAATATTGTTAAAAAAAACCGTACTTCGTATATTATGCTATGATCAATGCAAAATTAATATTCCTAAAATAATGGATAATAAATAATAATAAAAAAAAAATTTAAAAAAAACTTAATTGCGGCTGGCTAAGGAAGGTAAGTTAATAGGAGGAGTCTTCCAGAATAACATAGTGAAAAGTAAAAAGTTCTTATGAACTGATTCAATACATTTACTGTGGACGTATTCTTCCGACTACTTTTTATTGAATCCAAGCACACCTATGGCGTTATTCACCATGCACGAAATATGACCAACAAAGTCGAATTTAGGATCCAGTCGGAATCCCATATCATTAACTTTAATACTTCTTTTCAAAAAGCAGCGTTCAGCGTATGAGTAGCAAGTTTGGAAACAACATTTATAATAGATCCGTTTGTAATGTCTTTATATTGGACGCAAAGTTTGACGTCGCCAGCGTACATAAGTACTTTCAAGTTACTCAGAATTTTGGGCAGGGCGTTAATAAAAAATGTAAACAGTATGGAATCTTAATGGCTTCCTTGCAGGCCGCCAGATTAAACAAAATTATAATCTTAACAAAGTACCCGAAAGGCTTGTGAAGGGCAACGTTTGGTCTAAAAATTTGGAAGTGAATATGACTAAACGAACGTGTAAATCTAAAGGAACGGTGACGTATATGAAGCTAAGAAGAAGTTGGGAGTTGACCAAACCAAAAAAGTCTATGTAGAACCAGAAAGAAAGCTACGTTCGACACGCCTAAGTTTTTATACCCTTGCAACTTAGAATTGGATCCTTATGAAATTTTATGAAATGAAAAGAAAAACTACCAGAAATTATATAGATACATACTATATATATAATATATACATACTATATTTAGTTTTACAGTTACAGTTTTATATTCGCAGTTTAGCATTTAACGATTTTTCTAATGCATCTATATGATACAATCATCCCATTCCCATAAAATTAAAACCGAAATTCTGAAATAATATAAAATGACTACATCTCTGAACAGATAAAAATATTTTGAAAAAAAGCGAAATTAAATTTTTTTTTTTTTCGATAAATTTCTTCAAGGTTCATATGCGATCTATATGATATAACATAGTAGCCCACTTTTGATCAAATTAAAACAAAATCTAGAATATGTTAGAAACGGGCAAAGTTATTTTTTATTCCTCAAAATTTTCCGATCCTTTCTAAGGCAACTGTATAATGCTGTCGTCCGACCCGGTATGTTTGGACTTTTATAGTAGTGAGAGCATATAGAAGACTATCTGCAAAATTTCATTCACATAGCTTCAAAACTGAGGGACAAGTTTGCGTTGAAACGGACTGTTGGATATGATTAGATCGCCTCGGCCATTGATGCTGATCAAGAATATATATACTTTATAGGGTCGGAAAAGTCTAATTCACTGCGTTTCAAACTTCTGACTAAAATTTTAATACCCTGCAAGGGTATTATTCTCGTTTTAGAGAATGTGAAATAATTATGAATGATGGCAAATGCCTAGACTGATCCCAATTTAAGTGACAAAGGGCAAATAATAAGAACTGCTTTTGGACCAACTCAATTAATTTTTGTTAATATATATATTAAGGGCTTTATAAGCTCTATCAGAATTCTAAAATAGTGCGTGCCATAGGGATATAAAGAGCTTTTGTAGCGAACTGATCGTTGAAATGTGTAATCCGTTCAAGTGTTCAGTTTCAAATATAAAATGAATTTATATGGGATTATATGCTGAGGTACGATGATGGGTCAACAAGATATGAACATTTTAACATCGTCATTGTTAATTAAAGTAAACGCAACGAACGTAACGCTTAATTTTATAAATAGAAAAAAAAGTAAGGGATCGAATGTATGCCTTGGGGGACACTAGAGTACACATTATCTTCAGACTATAATTGGTTAATGTAAAGCATACGCTAAGTTCTATTTGATAGGTTAACCGAAAGCCAGTCAAGTAGATTTAAAGGGAACCCAAGAAGTAAAAGTTTGTGAAGGAGAAGGCAATGATATACCGAGGCCAACGCTTTGGCATTGTTTAAGAAAACCACGGTGAATTTGTGAGGAAAATTGAGCTGAAAATGACATTTCTAGTGATAAAAATCCCTTAAGAAAGTCACTAACTTTAAAACAAGGAACATGAATATTATTTATATGAGGGGAGAGGATATGGATAAAGAGTATTGCGGCTGTAGGGTAGAGAAAAGTAGGTAGACTGGTCACTTAAGCCAGCTGTAGGGAAAGGAATGGTAAAAAACCGGAACACTTGATGCAGAGACGGGGATATTGGGATCAGGAATCGAAGCTGTTTCGAAAGCACCATGGATTGTCACAACGTATCGCCCGATACAGTCGATGGAGAACCAGATCTGGGACCAGTGGTTGTCCTGAAGCAGCACTTTTATGGCCCATGAAGCATGTGTCTTAATTGCTTAAGCATTTAAAAAGTGCCAGTAGCACTTGCGAATACAGTACATTGGGTCAATGAATTGTTTTAAATAGTGGAATTCTGAACATACCTTTTGATCCAAGCACGTGCTTGTTGGTGTTAGGTGTTAGTAGGCGCGACAAGTGAAAGTATAGAAAAGGAATACAAGGATTGCCTGATTGTTTGCTTGCATGCGTGGAAGTCAGCAATTTCCACGTCACCATGGATTAGGTTGTAAATTAAAGTAATGCCTAGCATGGTAAGCTGATTAGTTGGAGTCTACTGGAATACGAGGGTAACTTTTGGCTTGCATCCCAGTTTAAACAGCGTAAAGCAAATAGTAAAAAGTATTTTTGAACCGACTCATTGCGTTTACTGTGGACGCTATACTAAAGGTTCCAAACGCAAGATCCATATTCTTAGATAGGATGAACTAAAGAAATATAAAAAGATTATGTAACATAAAGGTTATTGAATTCTTTTGACCACCGTTTAACGAATCCAAGCACACCTCTGACTTTATTTACCATGCACGAAATATGATCAATAAAGTCAAGTTTAGAATCCAGGCGAACTCGCAAAAAAAAATTATTAAGATCTGTTTGTAAATCTGACTGGTAAGAAATGTCCTTATATTGCACGCAATGTTTGACGTCGCCAGCGTACATTAGTACTCTCGAGTTCGGAATTCCATTTATCTGTAAAGAAGTTTAACCAAATGGTTAAAAATATTTGTATAAAATTACTTAACTGATGTGTGAACACTCTTAAAATTCTTGTCGCTTTAACATTTTTGGCAACTACACAACAACACGTTTGAATAAACTATGTTGCAATTTTGCTTTATCTATTTGATTGTACACAAATTGTACAGTATATATTGTATATATGTATACCTATCAGTTTTTTTCCAAACAATATTTGTATAATTAACTTATATTTTTAACACGCTGCGCATTTAACCACGGTACTTTGGTCAAATCAAGTGGGACCATACAACAAATTTAACGACCTTTGACGTAGCGTAAAGCTATTAAATATATTTTCAAATTTACAACAAGTGAGATCCCTTTCTTTCCGCAAAACAGTTTTATCTAAGCAGCCATTACATTAGTGACCACTATCCCAGTGCCCAGAAATAAAGAAAATACTATTACCAAAACTGCGTATACCACAAAATACGACATTCTCACGTTCCCGTACTGATCATTGGTGAACCGAAGGCTTAGCTATCTGCAGGTTAGCATCAGCAATCATTTCACTAAAAGAAGACACACTAGGCCGCATTTACTTAAAATTAAAAAAAACTACAACACTTTAAGAACATCTTGGCATCCAACATCCCCCAAACACAGCGGAAGTCCTGGACAACTTCATACCCCAAAAACATTATTGTTGTTTTCTTTTCATATGATCAAATTTCGCTCTGTGCTCTGTCTTCATCGATCATTTATTGCTGGCTAGTTTAAAATGCTCGTGAAACTGAGTTCAGAGAGTAGTAGTCCTCTGACCCTTTCCTGGTCAGCTCGTCAGATTTTTCGTTTCCGGGGATATCATTGTGTCCGGGTACCAAAGTTGTCTACTGCGAGTCTATTATATGTATATTAGTTCCTCTTTACAAATGTAAATGCCATAAGTGTGGATGTAGTCCTTTGCCGGTGCAGAGGTTTGATGATCGGCTATCTGAGTATATTGTTGGTGTTCCAGAGGTCTCGAATTAATAAGAGTTTGAAAGCTTTCAGTATTGTTAGAACTGTCGATTGGAATAATGTTGTTAACTCTGGAGGTGAAAGGACTTATATTTTCCAGTTCTCGGCGAAGATTTCGGACCATACCCCGCAGCAATCGGTGTAAAGTGATAGGTAATCTCTTCTAGGATCCTACAGTGCCCGGTGTGGTTCTTCTTCCAGCTTTGGCTTGTTTCTTTGGACTGCTGTGTTCTCGTGTTGTCTGATGTTGTTATCTGATATATCAACAAAGTTGTCCTTTGTTAAAAAAAAACAAGAAAGACAGCTAACTTCGGCACGCCGAAGTTTGTATACCCTTGCAGCTTACAATTGGATCATTATGAATTAATAATATTTTATCCTATTGCAGCCATATGATATAGTAGTAGTAGTTAAAACTAAAATTCTAGAATAGTAACCTGATCAAGAATATATATTCTTTAAAGGGTCGGAAATGTCTCCTTCATTGCGTTGCAACTTCTGACTGAAATTAAAATACCCTGCAAGGGTATAAAAATAAAAAATTTAACGAAGTTTTTTTTTCACGAATAATTAACGGCAAATTATGTTGTAATCCAAATTTTGATTTTCCAACGCTGCCCTGCTAACTTGATGGAAATACCTCTTCGCGAAACTGATTAGATATCTGCAGTAATAGCTATATGATATAATCATCCGATTTGTATAAAACTAAAACTGAAATGGCTACATTACTGAACAGATAAAAATATGTTGAAAAACAGCGAAATTAAATTTTTTGTCAATAAATTTCTTTACCGTTCCTATGGCCATGCTATGCTGATCAAGAATATATATACTTTATAGGGTCGGAAATGTTGACTAAAATTATAATACTCTGCAAGAGTAGAAAAAGTATCAGTTTATAATAATATTTAATGTATGCATTGGTAAATATGTTTGTATGTATGTATGTTGTATGATAAAAACATGTATGTTAGACGTGATTGGGGTCATTGCGTAACAAGTTGACAAGAGGTATTGGAAATCTCATGCAGATGTCAGCTGATTTGTCCTTCCCGATTTAAAGATTGTTGCGATACTATTTTACCCATAAAGGAGATGGAGATGACATCCTGCAGGTCAGCTGTTCTGATGGCAGTGGTGCGAAATTTGTCAATGTTGCAAAAAATAAAACTCAAAACGGAGTTGCCGAGGTCGAGGAAAATTCCCTTTATATTACACACAGATTGTACAAAAATTTAAGTGGTGTTTTTACTAAAACAATTTTTTTAACGAATATTTATAATAGTCTTTAGAATAATAGATAAAATAAAAAAACAATTTTTCAAAATTAATAGGATACATATTCCATCCGTTTTTTTTTGGTACTCTGACAACCCTTATAATATCCCTCCCAGTTTTGACTTTTCCGCTAGACTAGAACAGGGGCGGCGAATTTGCAAAGTGTCGGAATGTTAGAATCGAAACGATTCTGAGGTGCAACCACAAAAGAATTATTTTTAAATCAAGTTTGTTTTTTTTTAGTTAATTCTATTATGCATCAACAGCCGAGTCAATCTATGATGATCTATCGATGAAGCTATCTGAATGAAACTTTGCAGATAGTCTTCTATATGCTCTCACTACAATATAATTAGGAACGGGCCGCATCGAACGACTTTATCATATAACTCCCATAGGAGCGATCGGTAAATTTTCAATTAAAACGGCCAATTTTCAACATATTCTTATATAAATTGAGAAATGTCCATTATATATTATTCTAGAATTTCGGTTTTAATTTGATAAAAATTGGACTACTATATCATATAGCTGCCATAGGAAGGTTCGGGAAATATTACGAATATGTAATATTAAACCGAATTTTTATATGTATTAATGTTGTATACAATTTCTGTTAGTTTTACTTTTCATTTGATAAAATTTCATTAATTCATAATGATCCAATTGTAAGCTGCAAGGATATACAAACTTCGGCGTGCCGAAGTTAGTTTTCTTTCTTGTTAAATTTAAGACTTTTATGATAATCATCAATAATAATGATTAAATTTGATTTATATTTTAAAAATCAATAATAATTATTATTTTTGATCAAAACAATAAAAATCAGTATATAATCATTAGTTTTGAGCAAAAAAATAAAAATCAAAAATGATCATTATTGGGAAATCGGATTCCGACTAGATTTTGCGGCAGTGAACACTGGCACAAGCCTGAAAATTGTTGCAGTGTTCTTTAAAACTTTTGAGCAAGTTCTGCAAAGCCTGTCAATATCAACATATTTTTTTTCTTGCTTCACAATTTTACTTAAAATTTGTAATTCCCATTTTTTATTTCTTTAGAAATGCTATTATTAAAATCCATTGCAAAAAATTGTGAATGACGCGTGCCGGACAACTGACTAGATGAAACCAATCGCAAATAAAAAGGTCGGTTCACCAAAAAAGTAACGAACCTAACTATACGATCAAAAGCAATCGTGCATATGGCTTCAAACGATCACAAACGATCAACTCAGTGCTTATGAACGATTGCGATTGATCATGCATATAGACATACTATTTACAAGCATGTGCCCAACGATCATTCCAATCAGCTGATCCGAACGAGCCGATCACATAACTTATTACTCGTTGCAGATTTTTAATACTGAATGATTATGTCCGTGGTTGAAGTATCGATAGGACGCAATTAATTTGACAAGCTGGCTTTTCAAGAGAAGGAGACGCCAAACAATGTTACTAATTATTTTATGAGGTGGCGGACCAAACCTATTCCTTCGACAATTTAAAGAATATTTTATAATTTCCGAAGCCGTTTTCTAGGTAGTGTTTTCTAGTCAGATGTCTTGTTAAAAAAGTCTGCTAATTGTTGAAGGGAAGACGACAATAGCAATATATTCTAAGCAAATTAATGTAATGTATCAGTAGTGTTCAGCAGAACACACTTGATCACTGTATACCGATTCACTGGTGATCATGTTATTCTGCTGATTGCATGTGTTGTTTGCCTTTTCGTTGGTAAAAAAAAATATTTAAATGTGGTTTTAGAAATTACCAATTGGAAATTCCCCAAATATAAAGCTGTAATGGGAGCCCTTACTGCTTAAGAAAATCAAATTTGAACTTTAACAAGAAAGAAAGCTAAATTCGGCACGCCGAAGTTTGTATACCCTTGCAGCTTACAATTAGATCATTATGAATTAATAAAATTTTATCAAATTAAAAGTAAAACTAACAGGAATTATATACAACATTTACAGATAAAAATTCGATTTTAAAATACGTATACGTAATATTTCCCGAACATTCCTATGACAGATATATGATATAGTAGCCCGATTTTCATAAAATTTAAACCGAAATTCTAGTATCATATAAGTTGCCCATATCTCAAATTATATGAAAATGTTTTGAAATGATACCAATTTATAATTTTTTTTCTGAAAATTTACCGATCTTGCCTATTGCAGCTATGTATATGATATAGTCGTCCGATCCGTCCCGTTCCGACTTATGTATATATTATAGTATAGCGACTGAAATTATAATACCCTGCAAGGGTATAATAATGTAGGAAATGGCAAAACATACATATCCTTTCAAATGAATGATAATAATAGTATAAATTATAAACTTTGCCTTTAGGGTATACAGTATGTCAAGGAACACTTTACACATTGAAAATAAAATGTATTTTATGACTTTGCATGCAAAAATAAACACTCTCTATTCAGTTTTATAATTTTTTTTTAATGTATAACGATTCTTTAGGCTTTGCTTAATTTATAATCAATATCAATAACCTTTTCGCAAGCATTCATAGAATTTTCTATGAATGCAATTTCTCCGACCCCTTGGCTGCTGATACATCCCCAAATCATAACCGACAATTTTCCGAATTTAACAGTCGGAATGATGTTCCGGTTCTCAAGCGCTGTAAGTGCCTTGCGCCATACCTTAGTTGGGCCATCGTTATAATTTTTTTTAGTTTCGTCGCAAAATATAACGTTATTCCAATATTCTTGTGGCTGTCAGATAATTGCTACAGCAAATTTATTCCGTTAATGCACATTTATTTCCGACAGCAGAGGTTTCTGACGTGCAACCCTGGAGGAGTATTTATGTCGCAAAATAGCTTGACGAACTGTTTCATGTGAAACAACAATGCCACACTCTTCGTCAAGCTCCTTAATTAACAGCTCTGCACGTTTTCCAATCTTCATTTTACGGCCGCATCCATTTGTTGTTTCCATCCTGCCTTCGTTTTCCGCTCGATTTAAAACATTGTAAATAGTTTTTCTTGAAACAGAAAACATTACAGATAGCTTTGCTGCAGATTTTCCCAATTGATGATTGTAATAAATCAACTGATTGATTTCAAAGGTTAACCTTTTGCCAGGCATTTTAAAAATCTCCAAAAACTCTTTTTTTGATGATAACTTTGGCCTATTTCAAAACGAAATGAAACAGAATTCAAAAATGACGCCACCTACAAGGCATATAAAGCGGTAAAGTACATTTTTTTCTTAGAAAAAAAAAAAACAAAACAGAATGTGTAAAGAGTTTCTTGACAGTGTTAAATATGCGTAATCTCACATTTTATCTTCTTCTTGATTTGCTTTTTATTGTTTTAATTTCATTTTTGCACTAGATTACTAGTAGTATAGTACTAATAAATAATATTGCATTAGAAAAAAAACATAAAATTAAATAGAAGAGGTTTATTTCTGCATTCAAAGTAAAACAAGAAAGAAAGCTAACTTTGGCACGCCGAAGTTTGTATACCCTTGCAGCTTATAAATGGATCATTATGAATTAATAAAATTTTATCAAATGGAAAGGAAAACTAACAGGAATTGTATACAACATTAATACATCTATAAATTCTGTTCAACATTACGTATACGTAATATTTCCCGAACATTCCTATGGCAGCTATATGATATAGTCGTCCGATCCGGCCTGTTCCGACTTATATAGTAGTGACAGCATATAGAAGACTATATGCAAAGTTTCATTCAGATAGCTTCAAAACTGAGGGACTAGTTTGCGTATAATCGGACAGACGGACAGACGGACTGACGGACTGACGGACTGACGGACTGACGGACTGACGGACTGACGGACTGACGGACAGAAGGACATGGCTAGATCGACTCGGCTATTAATGCTGATCAAGAATATATATACTTTATAGGGTCGGAAATGTCTCCTTCACTGCGTTGCAAACTTCTGACTGAAATTATAATACCCTGCAATGGTATAAAAATGAAGTTCATTTTCAGTGTGTAAAGTGTTTCCTGACATACTGTATATTGACCTTTGCTTGTTATCAGCATTAGTGTTCCAGATTCAATGTCTTTTGTTTTATATTGGTAAAAAACACTTTAAAGCGCAAGTCTTCTTATTACACATATGATGTAAACAGCCGCGTACAATGTACCTGTTATTTGTGTTTCATTTTTGCCGTATACATGAGTTGTTTTATTTTGGAAAAATTTTAACCGAATTTCGCTCATCGTGCCTAACTGAACGGAAAATGGGAAGTTCTTCTTTCCATTTTGTCCTGTATTTATACTAGCCGCGACCTCTATTAATACCCGTTTTTAATATTAAGTAAACTATATTGCCAATAATACATAAGACATCAAACATAGTTTTAACCTAATGAATAAACTTAAATTATTCTTGTTTAGGTTTGATGTGCGAGGGCCAATTCTAGGTTTTTTTGTTTGCGTGTCGGAAATATTTTGGAAATGGATTTATGGATGACGAAGATTGCGCAGTTTGAAGATGTCCGGACGGCAAAACCAGGGAGCGTGCCTGAGTCACACAAGAAAGAAGGGCAACTGTTCACAAATGAACACGTAGTTAGCTGGGTAGGAGTGGTGAGGCTCCAATTAGTGCTAGACTCAGTTTCAAAACGACTTAAGCCCCAAAGTGACGAATTCTGGTATATTTCAATTTTGGACAGTGATAAAGCAAGTGCTCTGGCGTTTCCTATTCCGTTGGTTCCTTGTAGCTTCTACAGCTGATTTTACAACACAGCCCCGTCTTCATTGCTTGCGATCCTATCGCCCAATGTCCATTGGAGGCTGCCGTAATTCTGCTTATATTCTTTTTGCTTTGGGATATCAGTTTATTTTTACGGTTCTTGTCGCGTTAAGACGTATTGGTATTTTTCCTCCGCACCAGCTCGTCCGCCTTCTTATTCCCGGGTATCTAGTTGTGCCCTGTCATCTAGGTTGTTCTGACGTCATTGTATCCAGCAAGTTTATTTAGGGCTCCATTGCACTCTACCACTAATTGAGAGTTCGATTTGACTGCCGATAGAGATTTGTTAGCGAGATACCTCAGCCTGGAAGACTGTCGCTGGGACTCTGGGAGACTGAAAATATTAGCACCTACACCAAAGCTCATCTCAAAACCATAAATGTAGATTGATACCTTATCTCGTTCGGTTACTTCGTCTGTAGTCTAGGACACAAGCGCAAAGCCCCTCATTGCACCTGTGCATGCCGAACGATGTATCTTTGTTAGTTTTGAGATGTTGTAGGCTCTAGTGAGTGCCGGCCACCATACTAGAGCCCTTTACGTCAATATTGTTCTTACGACTGCTGTATTGAGTCTTTGGGAGCAAACCCCAGTTCTTGCCAAACATATTCCAGCATGAGAAGAATGTGATTCCGGCATTCTTGACTCTTTTCCATGTGACGCTTCCACGAGAGCTTGGGGTTCAATATCATTCCTAGTTACTTCGTCTGCTCTGTTTGTTGTAGTTGTATTCCCTCTGATGCGAGGAAACAAGTAAGCGTCATTGCGACTTTGAAGAGCGGCAAACCACAAGTATTAACGGAAAAATGTGTAAAAATATCTTTATTTATAACAAGATTTAATAAAAATTTCATCTGTATACTACAACCAGAGGCTCGTTGCAGGTGGTAAAACCCGGGACCCAGAGAGAGTCCCATCATTCTGAAATACTTTGCCATCCGGAATTCTGTGTCAAGGGTGTACAGCTTCTGGAAAGCACTCCTCCACTCCACGACATGTTGCAACCAAATGGGGCTAAACAGTTTTCTACACATCAAAGTAATACTGCAAACGGAAAATAGACAACGACTCCCTGTATGCACCAGAGGGCGGCACTTGGTCCAATCTTGACGCCTGTTTCCTATGCTTATGTTCAAGGGAACGTAGCGCAAGCCGACCCACCAAACGGTAAAGCTGGACTTTAACCGATCAGTGATTCATGGCAAATATTGGAGCACAGGCCGCACCAACAAGGGACGCAGCAGGATTTATACAAAGGGGTGCAGAGCAACCAGTAATGTCAGAGGATGGTGCTGGATTCAGGGTGAATAACGCAGACTTGTTTGGATGTCAAGGCAGTTCAGCAGGATTTGCTCCGCTAGTCAGTGGGTTTGGCTTCATGCCACAATTTAAACCCAATATGGCGAACTCTTTTCAATCCCACAGCTCTGGACTTAATGGTGGTGGTGCAGGTGGATATATGCCTCAGTTTGCCAGCACATCGTTCCCGCAAGTAGGGAACAATGCAGTTGTGTTGACGCCGACTCAGATAGCTGCGCGTCAAGTTATATCGAGAGAATTACCTGTTTTCTCTGGTAAGTCCGAGATCGGAACGTTGAGAATGCTGTATGGACGTTCGGAAATAGTGCATGCTAGCCTGCAACGTAAACTTAGTGATGAACAAACAATTTTGAGTCAGTAATACGTTTGGTTATCAATGGGGCTACGTAAATACCTAAATGATTCAACCCTGTTGAGTGATTTGGTATCCAAGTTGTCGACCGATTTGAAGCTAGATTGGGGCAGACATCATTTGGCAGCGGGGGGCGAGAATTCGACCGGGATGGTGACACCTTGTGATTATCAGTCAGTGGAGAAAGATAAAGGTGGCAGACATGTGAAGGAACGCCTATAAGTCCACAATACGGTGGAAGGCGATGGCAAGAACCAGCTGAAATTGCAGGATGTACAAAAATCTTGGTGCCCAGAATGTGACTGAGTCCATCAACTAGTAAAATGCAAAGTATTATTGGCCATGTCAATCAAGTCTAGTCTTTACATAATAAAGGCAAAACGATTATGCTTCTGTTGCTTTGGAAAGCATATTGCTCGAAACTGCGATCCAAGTTGCAGCACAGTAAGCTTCTATATTTTGAGCGAGTTGTGAACGAGAAAGAGATCGAACTTGAAAAGAAAACTTTCGATATAATATCCAGTGAGTCAAGTGTTTTCTTCCATGACAAAACGACAAAAAATGCACTGTTCGATATGTACCGGTAACTTTGCATAGTAAATTAAAATGTTGTATTCTTAAAACTCTAAAATAAAGCACTCACATTTCCAAAAGGTTATGGGCCAGAGTGTCTTTACTGTGCGAAAAGAATGCAAAGAGTTTTTGGTGGTCGTGTTTGTTAATCGCTGTAAAAAGTGAACTAATCCCTGCGTGGAAAGTTCTGGACTTAAGGCCGAACGAATGGCTTCGCGTTAAAACTCGATGGTTGCGGTTGTGTGTGTGTGTAATAGTTGCGGTAAAATGTGATCTTGTCCCTGCGTGGAAAGTTCTGGACTTAAGGCTGAGTTAGCGGCTTCGCGACTAAACACGGGAAAAGGAATCCGAGTATGAATTGCATAGAAAGATTTGACGATGAAAATTACAGCGCATGGGCTGTACAAATGAAAAGCGTTTTAATATACGCAGATTTGTGGGCAGTGGTTTGCCGTCGTTAGTAAAAAACGAAAATGACAGTGAAGAAGTTAAGGCTGCATTTGATATAAAGACGAGAAAGCTCTTGTGAGCTTTATGTTGCATATAAAACCGTCTGAAATAAATAATGTAAAACATTGTGTTAGTGCAGCAGAAGCTTGGGATAAGCTACTACAAATACATAGGCCAACAGGGCCGGCGCGGCGTGTGTTTCTACTTCGACAATTGCTTCTCATGAAAATGGCAGAAGACAATATTGGATCGCATATAAATAAGTTTTCTGATACTCTGGACAAAGTGAACGAAGTCGGGGTGACGCTACCCGAAGAAGTTACAGTTATTTTGTTGCTAAGTGGTCTAAGTGATGGCTTTGAAAATTTTGTTGTTGCTGTCGAGACGCGCGATATTGCTGGAAGAAGGAGAAAGATGAAAGAACGACGAAACGGACCGTGAGAAAGAGACAAAAATGTTCGCGTCACGAAGTGAAAAAATTGGTTAAAAACTGAATGGAAGAACAAAGAGAATGTAATAACACGTGATGTTGAGGTTCCAACAAGCGTAAACTATGCAATAAGTTCCAGTGGAAGAATTCTATGCAACAGGAAATTAAGAGTCTGCGAGAAAGAAAAACTTGGACACTCGTCGATCTACCTGAGGGAGAGAAGGCTATTGGATGCAAGTGGGTCTACGCGGTCAAGCGAGACAAAAATGACAACGTGGAACGTCTAAAGTCACGGCTTGTCGCAAAGGGCTTTGGACAAAAGTATGGCATCAACTACTCTGAGACGTGTTCACCGGTGGCCAGATATTCATCAATAAGGCTGATGATTGCTGTAGCGGTTGAACGTGGTATGTATATGCACCAGCTTGATGTTTCGTCTGCTTATCTCAACAGTGAACTCCATGACGTGGTGTATATGAGACAAGCTGAGGGATTTATTGACGAAAAGCATCCAGGAAAGGTCCTCAAGCTGCACAAATCGCTTTACGGTCTTAAAAAATGTGGCCGAGAGTGGAAAAGCAACCTGGACGACGTCATCCTGAAGTTGGGGTTCACAGCATTTCCGAGCGAACCCTGCATCTACAAACGGGGTCAAGGCGACCGAATGAGATTCATCATAGTCTACGTAGATGACATCATAGTGGCGAGCGACTCAAAAGCAGACATGGTTGAGATCAAGTATCTTATAACGAAGAGGTACGATGTTGTAGATGGCGGTATCCTGAAACATTTCCTAGGAATGGAAATTGAGCGCGATGGCGAAGTTTGCAGTGCTTGTTGGAAGACTAGGGGATGCAAAACTGTAAGGCATCCAATCTACCCCTTGAAGCTGGCGACCAGGTTCCGTGCAGCAAGGAGTGCTTGAGCGCAAATCAGGTTGAATACCAGTCCCTGATAGGCTCGCTCATGTATTTGGCTATAACGACAAAGCCAGATATACTCCATTCCGTGGCGAAGCTTGCTCAACGGAACTCGGATCCACATCAAGAGCTCATGGTGTGTGCCAAGCGAGTCTTGAGGTACTTGCAGGGTACGAAGACGTTCCAGTTAAATTACCAGCGAACTGGACAGACTGTCTTCTGTTATGTGGACGCCGACTGGGCTGAAGACGACAGTGACCGGAAATCCTTCACCGGCTGGACATTTTTGGTGGCAGGAGCAGCGATCAACTGGGAGTCTAAGAAGCAACCCGTGGTAGCTCTCAGTACAACAGAAGCGCAGTATATAGCACTTTCTTCAGCGGCAAAGAAAGCAGTATATATACGTAAGCTTTGGAGTGAGATGGGTCTTGGTGAAATCCCATCGATTGTAATACACAGCTTTAACCAAAGTGCGCAGTGCCTAGTAAAAAATCCTGTATATCACGCGCACAGCAAACATATAGATATTAAATATCATCATGTAAGAGATATGTTTATGCAAAAGATCATAGATTTGAGATCATGTATCAACGGAAAACATGATGGCAGATGTATTAACTAAGAATTTGAGTAAGATTAAGCACCTGAAATGTATTAATATGATGGGTTTGCTGTAAATAATGTACATTAGATATCCTGTAAAATGACAAACAGCGTGGAGAAGGAGTGTTAGAAATATAGAAAAGTATGGCAACGCAGTCTGTCAGCCGATTCCGATTGTTGCCCGCGAGCAACTGGACATCGTTAAGTATCAATATGATCTGTGTTGATTCTGTTTTGTAACTAAAATTCTAAAATAAAGCACTCAAATTTCCAATAGAAAGTTATTATGAAAGGCCTTTATTATGAAATAATTCAGCTCCAAAAGACGGGTTGTAGTTGATCTTCGCTTTATAAATCCATACTGACATGTAGAAATTATTGATCTGCAAAGGTGCTGCAAATGTGGAGTAATGATATTTAGAACAAGTTTTGGAATGGCCAACTTAGAGATTCCTCTGTAGTTGTTGGCATCCGATTGGGGGAGAGGAATAAAAAATGATTCCTTCCAAATAAGGGGAAATTCAGAAGTTTCCAAAGATAATTTAAACAATTTAAGAAGGGGGTTACACAGGGGGTCCGCACAATACCCGAGCACACGTCCCGGTATTCCGCCGGGACCCGCTGAGTACACTGGCTTTATACGTTGAAGATCCAGACTAAGAGAGCTTTCGTTGAAGATACAACTGAAAATTAAGTTTGAATAGGACATAGAGTAAGGGTAAGTCTCGGACTTGGTCGAGATGAATTAGGCATTAATATTTGGATGGGCTCTGGGCTGCTGGATTGCAGATTCTGGAGTCGAAATGGCTCAAACGGTCTTAATCTCCGACCGATCTTCAAATAAATTTAATAAAAAATTGATGGAGCCATACTGGCTTGTATTGTACCCTTGGAGGGTATTATAATTTTAGTCCGAAATTTGCAAAGCTGTAAAGGAGACATTTGCGACGCAATAAAGTATATATATTCTTGATCAGCATCAACAGCCGAGTCGAAATAGCTATGGCCGTTTGTCCGTTTCTACTCAAACTAAGCTATCTAAATGAAACTTTGCAGAGGACAAAATTTATAACATAGTCAACATATTGTCATATAGACATGGCCAAATTACATTATTCTAGAATTTCGGTTTAATTTTATCCAAATCGGACTACTATATCATATAGCTTTTATAGGCAGGTTTAAGAAATTTATTGAAAAAAAAATTTTTTTTTCGGTGCTTTTCAACATATTTGTATCTGCTCAGAGATATAGCCATTTTATATTATTTCAGAATTTCGGTTTAAAATTTATGCAAATCGGATAATTATGTCAAAAAGCTGTCATTAAAACTGTGAATGTAAAACTGTAACTGGGAAATATTATGATATGTGACCGCTAAAACCGAATGTTTTTGGTTTGTATACATGTTTTATTTATTTCCTGTTAGTTTTTGTTTTCATTGGATCAAATTTGATAATTTCAATACGATCAAATTGTAAGCTGCACGGGTATACAAACTTCAAACGTGCCGAAGTTAGTTTCCTTTCTTGTTTGTACCTTTTTTTTTATTTTTATTTAGCCTATTAGTGCAACAACTCAGCACTTCACCGTTTTTGGTGAATATAAGAATGCCTCCCTTAAGACTAGGTCTACTGGATGCCCTATATTTTATAAGGAGGACTGGAACATTAACAAATCGGGACAAACATCAAAAACGTGATATCACACGAATTATGAGCACAGTGTTGCCAAAGATAGTACACACATAATTTTTTCGTGCGCGAGCGATCTGGAGCCCGTCGCTCCCTTCTACGCATAAAGCGACAGCTACCGACTGTTTGTGTGTTTACTCATACAAGATAGCGCATTCTATTTGAACGCTCTCAACTTTGTTTGAGCGGAAAAAGCACGATTGTCATTGTTATCAAAAAACTAGCCTCATATGGCACATCGAATGTATTGCCGTTATTTATTTTAGTAATTCCAATGTCTGTGGTATTGCATTGTTTTTATACCCTTGCAGGGTATTATCATTTCAATCAGAAGTTTGCAACGCAGTAAAGGAGACACTTCCGACCCTATAAAGTATATATATTCTTGATCAGCATCAACAGCCAAGTCGATCTAGCCATGCCCGTCCGTCTGTCCGTCTGTCCGTCCATCTGTCCGTCCGTCCGTCCGTCCATTCGATTATATGCAAACTAGTCCCTCAGTTTTGAAGCTATCTGAATGAAACTTTGCAGGTAGTTTTCTATATGCTCTCACTGCTATATAATTGATTGTTCCTACAATCGGTAAATTTTCAGAAAAAAAAATTATAACTTCAAATTTTCAACATATTTTCATATTATTTGAGAAATATGAATTTTTTATTATTCTAGAATTTCGGTTTTAATTTGATCACAATCGGACTACTATATGATATAGCTGCCATAGGAATGTTCTGGAAATATTAAATATACGTTTTGTTAAAACCGAATTTTTAGATGTATTAATGTTGTATACAATTCCTGTTAGTTTTCCTTTCCATTTGATAAAATTTTATTAGTCCATATTGATCCAATTGTAATCTGCAAGTGCCGAAGTTAACTTTCTTTCTTGTTTTTTTTTTGTAATGTAGTAGTGTTGTAGTAGTTTAATAACGTACTTTTAACTTACTCTACAATTTCATCCCTCTTAATCATTGAATACATTTTTATTTGCAGAAACTCAACGCAAAAAGAAATATTTGTTGATTTCATGGGTGCACAAATTAAAACATTGTCATTCTTGGCGTATATTGTGCGAATATTCCAGGTAAAGAATAGTTGTATATATATTTGCGTGTTTTTTTTATTCCTTATTTGCGGGACCATCGCACTGTCAGAACTTGAATAACCTTTCCACCAATATAACTTAAAAATTATCGATAAATTAAAAGTATATTGTGGAGGGGTCTAGGCAAAATCAATTGAGGTCAAATCGAAACTAGATTATATGACAAGAACACACCTTCATTAGACTATTATTCTTTATTCGTGTGTTCCAGAATTCATGAAATTATAATTTAATCATATGAAATTTTATCATATGAAAAAAAACTAAAAGGAATTATATAAATCATTTATACATATTACAAATTCGCTTTTAATATTTTCCTAGACATATTAAATTTAAAGTTTTACAGTTAATATAGCGGTAAACAATTTTTGACGCACCGTGCTTCGGCACAAGAAGTATTTTTGAACCCTTGTAAAGTGTATATATTCTTGATCAGCATCAACAGCCGAGTTGATCTAGTCATGACCGTCTGTCCGTCTGTCAATCTGCCTGTCTTTTTCTACGCAAACTAGTCCCTCAGTTTTGAAGCTATCTATCTAGCTGCCATACATAGAAACGATCGGTTAACTACACCTTGGCCAATATTCAACATATTTTTATACCCTTGCAGGGTATTATAATTTCAGTCAGAAGTTTGCAACGCAGTGAAGGAGACATTTCCGACCCTATAAAGTATATATATTCTTGATCAGCATCAACAGCCGAGTCGATCTAGCCATGTCCGTCTGTCCGTCTGTCCGTCTGTCCGATTATACGCAAACTAGTCCCTCAGTTTTGAAGCTATCTGAATGATACTTTGCAGATCGTCTTCTATATGCTCTCACTACTATATAAGTCGGAACGGGCCGGATCGGACGACTATATCATATAGCTGCCATAGGAACGATCGGTAAGTTTTCAGAAAGAAAATTATTACTTGTCTAATTTTCCACATATTTCCATATAATTTAAGACATGGTCATTTTATATTATTCTAGAATTTCGGTTTTAATTTGATTAAAATCGGACTACTATAACATATAGCTGCCATAGGAATGTTAGGGAAATATTACGTATACGCAATGTTAAACCAAATTTTTGTATGTATAAATGTTGTATACAACTCCTGTTAGTTTTACTTTCCATTTGATACAATTTTATTAATTCATAATGGAAGCTGCAAGGGTATACAAACTTTGGCGTGCCGAAGTTAGCTTTCTTTCTTGTTATTAAATTTAGGTCATTTATAGATTTAAGAATTTCGGTTTTAATTTTATGCAAATCGGATGATTATATCATATAGTTTCCTCAGAATAGATCTTTTAACGCACTGTAAATATTGCATGATATGTAAACGTTAAAACCGATTTTTTTGGAATGCCTAAATGTTTTGTATAGTTCTTGTTCGTTTTTCTTTTAATTTGATCAAATTTGATTAATTCATAATGATTCAATTGTATACTGCAAGGGTATACAAACTTCGGCGTGCCGAAGTTAGCTTCCTTTCTTGTTTATTATTCCAGAAGTCAGTTTTAATTGTATGCAAATTAAATGATTATATCATATTGCTGTCTTAAAATCGATCCTTTATGTACTGTGAATGTAAAACTGTAAATATAATTTGTATAGTTAAATGCCAAAACCCAATATTTATGGTATGTATTAATGGAGGGGGTGGCTTTAACCTAAAAAACTCAATAAGTAAAACACGGGAAAAAATTATGAGAAATATTAAATGGAGGAGTTGCTTGGATGCAACAAAGTGTGTTGCAGACCGTGTCACGTGATACAGTTGATACGTGATACTGCTTGTGCAGTTAGGGTGTTTGAGCACCACAGCTTTTTTCCGATATAAGAGGTACGATCGTCGGTCGTCATCTGGAGAAAGCGCAAGTACAAGTTCAGTAGACTACAATTACAGTCCACAACTATATAAATTATAGTAGTAGTCTATTCTTGTACCATGTTTTGGAATGTATATATTCCTAAGGAAATTTAAATGAATATTTATGATGTACAATTTGTATCTATATTTGTTATGTAAATAATTTCAATATTTTGCCGGTATATTTGACTTTTTATATATTTATTTAAAATTGCTGGTGGCGATTGTAGATCAGTGGAGTGAACTGTACTGGACATATGTAAAAATAAAAGTAAAAATAAATGGAAGCGGAACACAGTGAACGAAGTGAAATTCGAAGTTTTAAGTTTCACTGCGGCTTATGGCATATATTTGAATTTTAGAATTCGCAGGAATTTTATAGAAATTGAATTGAATCGGATTTGAATTCGGAACCTGGCGTAGTGTCGGATCAATCTCACTCGGATTTAGACAAAATCATACAAATGATCTTCAGCAAAAATTTAATGTTTACTTACACCCAGTGCCAACAAAAATGCCGCACTCTAAATATTCATGCACTTCAAACTTTTCTTGCCTGGGGTTTCTTCAAAAAAAATTATTTTAACACTTTTTAAGTTTTATGCCAAATAAAAATGAAAAAATTAATATTAATTATAATAACTCAAAAATTCAACAAAAAACAATTTTTTCCAAAGTTATATTTTTATAAATTTACTAAAAAATAATATTAACTTTCTGGTATTTCAAGATAAATTATATTTTATAAATTTAAATTAATACTTTGTAGTACCCCCTTTGGCCTTAATTACGAATTTTACCCTATTGATATCAAATTTGAAGGATGAATTGGGCATTAAGTCCTTAGACTGGCCCAGAAACACCCCCGACCTCAACCCAATTGAAAATGTCTGGGCCCATATGAGCCCAAAAATAAAAAAGCGGAAGGCTAAAACAATGGCAGAGTTAAGGCAAACTATAGAAAAAGTATGGTTAAAGGAGATAACAGCAGAATATTTGAAGGCTTTATACGGTTCGATGCCCAATAGGGTAAAATGCGTAATTAAGGCCATAGGGGGTACTACATTAATATATACAAAAAAAAATTAGACGATTCAAAAAACATTTGAAGAAACCCCAGGCAAAAAAAGTTTGAAGTGCACGAATATTCAGAGTGCGGCATTTTTGTTGGCACTGGGTGTATCTTGTGTGGTGTTTAAGCCACCGGAGCTGCTGGGGATGGAATTATCTGGCTCTGTTAAACCAAATGTTGGAGGGGGAAGTTTTAACCTAGAACACTCGATAAGTAAAAATCGAAAAAAAACCTGCGTACGGTACACACTGCCTCTGCAAAATAAGCGCCCGTTTGGGGTGAACATATTAACGTATGTATATATAAAACTAACCGATCAAAGCTAAAAATAAAGGCACAGTCGAATCTACTCAAATGACCCCATTAAAATATTATTTCATTAAATTCAAATAAATCTAAACTGTTTTGATAATATTTATTTAAGTCAAAAACAGGCCCCCATTTCTTTCCAGTGTCGGAAAACTCATAATTTCTTTAAAAAAATCGATACGACTGTTTCATCAAGGGGGGTGATTATGAATATTATGATTTGGTATATATAATAATGTTATGATTTGTGAATATCCGATTTAATTTAATTTGAGCTATCTATATTTGTACTAATTTTAATTGATTTTAGAAAATTAACAAATGTTTCCATTCTTTTCCGATGGCAAAATTTTATTGTGTGAATTCTGACACTTCAAGGATTCATTCGGTGGTTTTCCACTTCCACTACAGCCTAAAATCAAAATAATAATAATAAACGCATTATTGTGATATGTGCATTTAATTGTCATTATTTTTGCAATTAAGTTGTGCTGCCCTTGTTTTTTCTTTATATTTTTGCATTCCTTTGTGCGTTCTCTGTTTAGCCGTTGTTTGCGCCGGCGCGAAAGCTAAACCCGCTTTCTGACTCTCTCTGCGCAGCTTCACTACTTTTTTACCTCTCCTTATGTAAAGGCTACAGTGGTAAGTCCCTATGTCTGAAATTGTCTGCGTCGTTAAAATCTGTAAAAAGGTAATTGCCGCTAATGGTCTTGCCGTTGGTTGCTGGCTGTGCTACAACATTGTGCATGCCAAGTCCATTGGTGGTGCAGCTCGAAAGGTGGACGAAGTAAGAATAAACATTGGTTTGCGGTACTGATGTGAGCCCTGTCGCGAGGTTGAAAGCTTTTAAATTGACTAGGCGCAAAAGCACCGCGGTCGGCAGCATTTAGACGGCTACCCAAAACCATCCAAGAATGCTAAGATTAAGTGCTAAAAAGGATTCGGTACCCAAATGTTTTGCCGGAGGGAACGTGCCCCCGGTTATTTCCCTTTTGTTCGCTGAAGTTTGCAACGCAGTGAAGGAGACATTTCTGACCCTATTAAGTATATATATTCTTGATCAGCATTAACAGCCGAGTCGATCTAGCCATGTCCGTCTGTCCGTCCGTCTGTCCGCCCGTCTGTCCGATTATACGCAATCTAGTCTCTCAGTTTTAAAGCTATCTGATTGAAACTTTACAGATAGAATTCTATATGCTCTCACTACTATATAAGTCGGAACGGGCCGGATCGGACAACTATATCATATAGCTGCCATAGGAACGGTCGGAAAATTTTTAGAAAAAAAATTGTCCAATTTTTAAAATATTTTCTTATAATTTGAGAAATGGCCATTTTATATTATTATAGAATTTCGGTTTTAATTTGATCAAAATCGGACTACTATATCATATAGCTGCCATAGGAATGTTGGGAAAAAATTACGTATACGCAATGTTAAACCTAATTTTTATATGTATAAATGTTGTATACAATTCCTGTTAGCTTTACTTTCCATTTGATAACATTTTTTTAATTCATAATGATCCAATTGTAAGCTGCAAGGGTATACAAACTTCGGAGTGCCGAAGTTAGCTTTCTTTCTTGTTTATGTATGCGAACGACCTCCAGACTATATTAACCAATGGTATTATTCATATTTACGTTGACGATGACGATTATTAAGTGGGCAAGTGGCAAGACTTTTACTTTTAGTTGTAAGTAAAACATCGTCATTATTATTTATTGAGTATGTAGAAGATGTTGTTAACCTTGGTATTACTGCATGTTTATTTTCTCTCTTCCAAGTGAACGGACGTGTATTTTTCTTGCGCTCTCGTTTTGTGTAAATTTTACTGAAAAACCACCGGGGTTTTACTTTAATCTTCTACCTTGTGTTTAATAAAGTTCCCGTTCACTTCGCGTGCATGCAGCTTTCCTGATTTGTGCATTTAATTTAATTATTTTCACCTTTTTAGTTGTGCTGCCAGTGTTTTGCTTGTGCTTATTTTGGGTATTCCTTTTTGTGCCTTCTTCGTTTAGCAGTTGTTTGCGCCGTCGCGACAGCTAAACGTAAATCTTGTAAGCTTTTGCTCCCACGCTCACTCGACCACCCGCTCTCTCTCTCTCCTGTTCTTTGTGCAGCTGCACTATTTCTTATCTTCACTTAAAGGTACAGTGGTAAGTCTTTATAATGTCCGCTATTGTCTGCGCTGTTAAAACCTGCAAGAAGGTAACTGCGGCTACTGATCTCTCGATCGGCTGTTGGCTGTGCGACAACTTTGTTCACGCCGATTTGAGAAGGAACATCGGCTTGCGTTACTGTTGGGATACCTGCCGCTAGGTTGAAAGCGAAATGATGTCTTTTATGCGGCAAACTAAGAGCGGTTTTAAGGACGTATTATCGAGTTTTCGCAAAACTCATGATATGATCTTAGAGCTAGATACTCAATTTAAACTCAATTTAATTTCAAAAAAACTGCTACTGGTCTGCAACACAACGACGAATCCCTTAAACCGCAGCGGGCTCTCAACAGCAGCCTCCCTCGGATCAGCAATCGACCTTAGGATAAAATCCTAGAATTTTTAGGTCGAGTGTCAGGAAAGATTCGGTACCCGAATGTGCCGCTGGAGGGACCGTGCCCCCGGTGATTTCCGTTTTGTGTTCTGGGGGATCGCTAATTACGACCTCTCAGACTCCTATTAATTTACCCCCCAGGGCGTCAGGCCCGGATTACCGGCCGACATTGGCAATCCAGACAATGCGTCTGCATTGCCATCTATATGTCGGCTAGTGCGTTGGAATCTGCTATCTTTTATCGACTTCCAGTAAAAATTTCATGACATTTCATCGATTGGAAGTGAAGTTATTGTTTTGCAAGTGTGCGCATGTTTTTGTCATCGGTACAAAAATGAGCTTCGAACAAAGAGCCAACATTTAATTTTGTTTTAAACTTGGTAAAACTTTTACCGAAACGTTTCAATTGATGAAACAAGTTTATGGCGATGGTTGCCTATCCCGTAGCAGAGTGCACGAGTGGTTTCAACGTTTTCAAAGTGGTCGAGAAGACATAAATGCCGATGAACATGTGGGCCAGCCAAATTCCTACATTATTGGAACCATCTTTCCGCTATCCAGATGGTCTCCAATCGTCTTTCGGATAAGGACAACTTAGTAGCTCTTGGTGATTTAAATATCCTAGGGGCTATTTGGTCCTCCAATAATTCCACAAACTCACTTCTTAATAAAACACAGCATGATTTTATTGCTAGCTTGTTTGACATTTCGCTGTCTCAAGTCAACCATGTACAAAACTCTTTAGAGCGCTTGCTTGATCTCTGATTTGTTTCAGATCCTGCGAGAGTTAGTTTAGCCGCTGACGCTACGCGAAGATCCCTATCATCCTACTTTCGTTGTGAGGAGAATAGAGGAGAATAGAGGAGAATAGAGGAGAATAGAGGAGAATAGAGGAGAATAGAGGAGAATAGAGGAGAATAGAGGAGAATAGAGGAGAATAGAGGAGAATAGAGGAGAATAGAGGAGAATAGAGGAGAATAGAGGAGAATAGAGGAGAATAGAGAAGAATAGAGGAGAATAGAGGCGAATAGAGGATAATAGAGGAGAATAGAGGAGAATAAAGGAGAATAGAGGGGGCCGACTAACAGAATACATCTGACTGTCCTTTGTTTTCGCAAGGCGGACTTCGAGCGGCTGAATAATCTTGTATCTGATTTTAATTGATCCGATCTATACATGTGCACTGACATGGCGGAAGCCGTGGATATTTTTTACAGTGCCATGAATTCATGTTTTACTGAATGTGTTCCGTTATACTACCCGTCCACCTCTAATAAGCCTCCGTGGTTTACTAAAGAGTTGAGTCGCCTTAAAAACAAAAGGTGTAGGCTGTATTCTAAATTTAACCGCACCGGTTCTCAATCTGCTCTATCAATTTATTTATCGGCTCGGTTAAGCTTTACCGTGTTGAACGGGCAATGTTACAAAAATTATCTTGCTCGTTGTAGGGCCCAGTTTTCTCAGGACCCAAAACAGTTCTATAATTTTGTTAACACTAAACGTAAGCCAGTTACTCATCCTTCCTCGCTCTCATTTGAAAATACAACCGTGAATAATGATCCGGCAATAGCCGATCTATTTGCACAGTTTTTTCAAACCACATATTCAAACACCACTGACTCAAATCAGACTTATTCTTACATCATTCCCAAATCGAACTTAATTTTCAGTCCTAGTTTAAACGAAAGCTCTATTCATTCAGATCTTCTCCGTGTTAAGCCAGTTTATTCGCCAGGTCCCGACGGATAACCTTGCTGTGTGCTTAGGTATTGTGGCGACGCCCTGTGCAATCCCCTTTTGAAATTTTTTACCTAATCCTTAGAAACCTCCCACTTTCCCCTTATTTGGAAGGAGTCGTTTGTCATTCCTCTTCACAAAAAAGGTAGCAAATTGGATGCCAACAACTACAGAGGAATCTCTAAGCTGTCGGCCATTCCGAAACTTTTCGAAAATATCATTATTCCACATTTGCAGCACCTTTGCAGATCAATAATTTCTCCATGTCAGCATGGATTTATAAAGCAAAGATCAACTACTACTAATCTTTTGGAGCTCACTTCCTTCATTATAAAGGGCTACCATAACAACTTTCAGACAGACGTAATCTATTCTGATTTCAGTAAAGCATTCGACTCTGTTAACCATTCTCTTCTTGTTCGGAAACTCGATTTAATGGGATTTCCGGTTGATCTTCTTAGATGGATCTCTAGTTATCTGAATGGCCGGACGCAAATGGTCCTTTTTAAAAACATCTTATCAAATGTTCTGAGGGAGTCATTTGGGACCGTTGTTTTTTTATTTATTTTATTAACGACCTGCTCAAAGTGCTGACTAACTCCAGAGTACTTATGTACGCGGATGACGTCAAACTTTGCGTGCAATATAAGGACGCTTCATGCCAGTCAGATTTACAAACAGATCTTAATAATTTTCAAACATTGTGCCGCGTTAACTTATTACATTTAAACGGCTCTAAATGCAAGCTAATGACATTTTCTCGTGTCGTTCCCAAGCTTGCAACTTACACGCTGAACTGTCGCTCTTTGGAAAGAATTGATATAGTTGATGATTTGGGAGTCCGCCTGGATCCTTGACTTGACTTTATTGATCATATTTCCTGCATGGTAAATAAGAGGTGTGCTTGGTTTTATTAAACGGTGGTCGAAAGAATACAATGACCCCTATGTTACTAAATCTCTAGATTTTTTTAGTTCGTCCTATCTTAGAATATGGATCTTGCGTGTGGAGCCCTCAGTATGGGGTCCACAGTAAACGCATTGAGTCGGTTCAAAAGAACTTTTTACTTTTCGCTTTACGCGGTTTAAACTGGGATGCAAACCAGAGGTTACCCTCTTATTCCAGTAGACTTCCACTAATTAACTTACCATCCTTATCTAATCGTAGAACTATGCTAGGTATTACCTTTATTTATAACCTTATTCATGGTGACGTTGAAAGTGCTGACCTTTTGGGTCAGCTTAACTTCCACGTACCAAGTAGAAATACTAGATCTTATATTCCCTTAGTTTTGCCCCACTTTAGAGCGTCCTTTGAATTGCATGAACCCTTTAGAGCCTTATGTGCAAATTATAACGATTTGTACAAAATAACGTCTAACGTAGATACATTTCCCAAACTAAAAACTTTAATTCTAACCCACTAAGCAGGCATGCAAGCAAACAATCTGGCAGCACGCCAGTAGTCACCTTCTCGAATTTCTTTTCTATACTTTAATTTGTCGCGCCTACTAACACCTAACACGAACAAGCACGTGCTTGGTGTTATACGGGCCACTTGAATGTACTGATCGTAGTGCAACGTCCTGAAATTACTATGAGTAATAACCTATCCTAGAGCGCATATGTTATTAAGCCTACTTAGGCAGCCCGGCTATGGCTCTAATAATAGAAAATATGTTATGGGATTGAATTCTTCGGTCTGCGCCGTTTCCTAAATTAAATTTAATATTTTAGAAAGAGTTGAATCAATACCAAAAATCTCATTCTTCTGCATAAGATATAAGTACCCTCAGTCTCGCTCAACGATCCTCTTCCTTTCTCTCTTTCACTCAAAAGCGAATAAGTTCCTGTCACTCTGCTCTCAGACAATTTTGTTTTTAGCCTCTCGCGTTATAGGTTCAAACCTGAGCCGCACATCTGTTAATGATGGCTCTAAATAACATTCCGCATTAACTCCTCTCACAATGACGTTGTCAGTATGTCCCTCTCTCTCTCAATTTGTCAAGCGCACTTGTATTCGATGAGCTTAAGCATGCAGAGCACAACGCATAATATATAACTCAAATCTACAAAACGTTTTGCCTTCCTGTGACAATTACCGGGAATACAGTGGCGACGATGTAATTAAAACCGAAACGAAAAATCTGTAATAATACTATTGCAGGGTATTTTAATTTCAGTCAGAAGTATGTGACGCAGTGACGCAGCCATTTTCGACCCTATAATGTATATATATTCTTAGCTTCCTTTCTTGTTTTAAACTTAGTTTGAATTAGTAAATTTATACTTTTCCGTTAACAGAGTCGGAAAATGAAAATTAAGCAGACAAGGCCAAATGAAATGCGAAGAGGACATTGTGACTATCCGTCGTTGGTCGGGCGGCTCAGGGATGGCCAGGATCTGTCGCAGGTATTTATTTGTGTCAGGTGTAGCTGCTAGAAGAGATTTCCGACCCGGTCCCAGAGTATAAGTCAAGGGAATTACTCAGTAATTAGTTAAAGAGTACGTTTATTCAGATTTAGTATACA
Source organism: Drosophila jambulina (assembly GCA_018152175.1). Classification (NCBI taxonomy): domain Eukaryota; kingdom Metazoa; phylum Arthropoda; class Insecta; order Diptera; family Drosophilidae; genus Drosophila; species Drosophila jambulina. The sequence goes on from JAECXH010000017.1 coordinate 1,651,331, forward strand.
ATTAGGTGGAAACTGAATAGCGTGTCTGCTCGTTCGGCTCCTTCCGTCAGGATCTGTGTGCTCGGCTCCCGGTCCGGTGTCCTGGATGATGCTTGTCGCCTCTAAAGGCAACGAAACCGTTTGCGGAGTGGCCGCTGGGTGCCCTGAATCGAGCCGATCGCTGTCTGTGGCTGGAACGATAAGAAGCCGTCTCGGAACCTTTCGGTCGACCGCGAGCGACAGGAAATATCTCGGGAACCTTTCGGTCGGCCGCGAGAGCGAGAGAAGATGTAACTCGGGAACTTTTCAGTCGGCCGCGAGAGCAAGAGACAAGATGTAACTCGGAACTTTTCAGTCGGCCGCGAGAGCAAGAGACAAGATGTAACTCGGGAACTTTTCAGTCGGCCGCGAGAGCAAGAGACAAGATGTAACTCGGGAACTTTTCAGTCGGCCGCGAGAGCAAGAGACAAGATGTAACTCTGGAACTTTTCAGTCGGCCGCGAGAGCAAGAGACAAGATGGAACTCGGGAACTTTTCCGTCGGCCGCGAGAGCAAGAGACAAGATGTAGCTCAGGAACTTTTCAGTCGGCCGCGAGAGCAAGAGACAAGATGTAACTCGGGAACTTTTCAGTCGGCCGCGAGAGCAAGAGACAAGATGTAACTCGGGAACTTTTCAGTCGGCCGCGAAAGCAAGAGACAAGATGTAACTCGGGAACTTTTCAGTCGGCCGCGTGAGCAAGAGAACAATACTTAGCTCGGGAACTTTTCAGTCGGCCGCGAGAGAGAGAGAACAATACTTAGCTCGAGGACTTTTCAGTCGACCGCGAGAGCGAGACAACAATACTTAGCTCGGGAACTTTTCAGTCAACCACGAGGCGAGACTTAACCCGGGAACCTCTCGGTCGGCCACGGGATAGACGTATTGCGGATCGGTGAACCGAGCCGGGGGGGAAGGCGTGTTAGGGGGGAACAAAGTAACTACTAGGGTAGCTAACTACAATGTATTAGCCGACCTGATCAGAAGATCTCGCTGGGCCGAAAAAAGTGACTTGTCTGCTGACTACTTGGGAGGCTTACCTCACCCGATCGCTGTCGGCTGCTGAGTGACGATACAAGGGCTGTGGCACGCCTTATATAGGAATCCGGCAGGTTTCAGTGTGCCTGTCCGCCTATCTGGCGTTAGCCCCTTTCCCTACTGTGCTTAACGCCTTCTCCCCGCAGTGTGCCCGCTTGTGCCGGCGCTTAGGCGCGCCCTTCGTTTGAATTCAAAATTCTTTCTCTCTGCGCTTGTCTTCTGTTCTTCTGTTTTCCCTTCTTTGTCTTCTCGGTTTCTTTTCTTGTTATTCTCTTTATTTCTGTTTCTTCGTTTACAGTTTTTATTTCTTATTTCTATTTCTTTGACTATTTTATTATTTCTTACATTTAACCGTTATGTGCGCGGTCACGCGTCACAACATTAAGATTATATTTAATAAACTTTAGTTGGCACGAGAACAATGTATTATATAAGAGATTCATTATTCAGAAATTAATACAAATGTAAGCTTAAACTGATAACGCAATCATTTTTTTCAGCAATGTTTTTATTTTTTATTACGCTGTTATGAGATGCATCTACACATCGACGGATATCGACATAATATTTTCCGTTGAACTTGCTTCACTATCCGGGGCTGACCCGATTGGTTCTCCGAAGGAATTCTGAGGTATAACCGCAGGTGCCACCATGTTCTGTCCTGAACCGGACACCGATTAACCCTCAGCTATTAAAGCCCATACCCACTCTTCCGAATTTCTTGATAAGGTACTCCAGATCGCTGTCGTATTAAAACGGAGCTGTCAAATGTAGGCGAATCCACTGGATCGCATGCTCTAGGACATTTATTATTCTAAAGCAAAGCATCAAATGGTAAAAGTGTCTTTTTTTCAAATTGTCAACCAGTATGAGCGCATAATTTCAAAAGGATATATATTATTCCGTTCCAAAAAAGTTTTAACTTCACCATACCGAACTGTAGTCAGTGTCTGTATATGTGTGCACATTTATAATAGTCGGTCGGTGGCCATCAAGTTAGCAGGGAAGCTTTGGAAAATCAAAATTTTGTTTATGCCATAATTTTTCGTTAATTTTTCGTAAAAGCAAAACATTTGGCGTTCAACTCTGCCTTGGGAAATCACTGATTTACCTAGCAGCCAGAAGCCCATCCACTGTGAGCGGGTATACTTGTGGTGAAGGGTTGTTGTCAAAGTTATGGTGTTAACTATATCGAAACGTTTGCACCAGTTTTCCGATTGGAGAGCATGATGTTGATATTAGCCATGGCATCCGAAATGGATTTCTATTTACAATCAGATGGACGTACATATGTACGGTATACCTCAACGTTAACAGAATTACTAGGTTTTGAAAAATTACAAAATAATAAGTTTTTGATACCTTGACCGAGATTGTCTCAAAATTGGTACGCGACAGTATGATCTGTTCGAAATGTACGGACTAAGATTTTTCAGAAACAGACGCGTTTAGTCTGTGTATAAGCAAAGATAAAATTTTGGCGACTTGGAAATAGAATTAGTTTAAAATAATGCCTAAGTAAAAACAAAGTGTTTGATTTACACCGTCCTTTTCAGCAATGAAAGTTGAAATTACCTTGTCACTACAAGATGGTTATTTAATAAGAAACAAAAAATTTTTATAAAATGTATACATAATTACAATTATATATTATATGACTGTTATAGGTGATTTCGGCCAATTCATAAAAGGATCTAGGATAATATCCAATAGAGGTTGTTCACGCCAAAAGGGCGTTTATTTCCCAGAGGCAGTGTGATCCCGTACACCCTCGCTCTCTCTACCTCTTCCTTTTGACTTTCGGTCCATAGAGGTTCCAATCCGCTCTGAGATGCTAGTTTAAGTCTTCATGTTATTTAGTTCTAATTCCTACATCTAACAATAAAGACGGCACGTCGCGCAATACCCCGAAAATAGTTTCTTCCGTGTTTTACTTATCGAGTGTTTCCAGGTGTTAGCCACCCCCCCTCCATTTCAGAGGTGGAGAACTATTGATGTGTGTATTTACATACGTATGTCGGGTAGAATTAAGAGAAATAAAATTCAAAAGAACTTATCTGCGAGGCGTAGCAGAGAGATAGTGCCAGTCTATGCTTGTTAGTGTGGTCCGTTGTCAAGTAACTGTTTTAAGTCTTATGAAAAGAAGAGATGACTATATAGTACGATAAAGGATCATAATGGGTGCGAATAATTAGACCAGGGTTGAGAATGATGATATGAGTTGAATTTAGTCCTGCTGTGACAAGGATTGAAAGCGAAAATCGCTGGGTCGCCCAATTAAATATAAAAGTGGACGATAAATAAATATCTCACTTGCTCGTTATTTTTTTATAATTGTATAAATATAAACATTTATTTAACATTAGCTATTGAACATTCTATATTTTGTAACATTGCTTTAAGATACACATTTACTCTAAATATTTTAGGAAGTGGTAATTGCTAACTCTTTACCTGTTACCAGTGGTATGCTGAATCTGATGGAAAATTGTCCTAAAGAAGCAGCCCATCTCAGGAAGGAATTATTAATTGCAGCGCGACATATATTTGCTACAGACTTACGTCAAAGTAAGTAAAATTATACAGTTAAGACTTACGTAGAATTTGTATACTCAAAGTTATAGCTTTTATTATAAACTATACCCAAAAGGTGTGTGAATTTAAAACGAACATATGAGAACATTCCGATCAAATGTTCGTTTGTCTGCATGGTACAAAAATGGCAAAACGAAAATAAATTGTAGAGAGATATAGTAGCTGTCATACCTGTTTTATATAAGACTAGTTGTGACCTTGACAACTTCAATTGCGGATATCAAATAGATTGATAGAAAATACTTTATTTTTGGGAGGGGCGTTTTTACTGAATCAAATTATAATTATAATTATATAAAAAAATTCGTCATGCTTTACGAGATTTTGTCAAACTGGGTGGGAAGAAATTAATTGAAATGCTAAATATTATTTAATATTTTAAAAAATATTAAAATACACAATTTTGGCGCGATTTTCGTTTTTAAATTTATTTTTTGTAAACAAATATTTGACCTATATAAAACTAATTTTTACTAAGCCCCATGTATACAATTGAATTACGCCATGTAATCGTGTTAAACCTCCAATCCAAGATACCCGTACAAGGTACATATATATGAAAAAACGTAGATCTGCCTAATTAATTTTTGAAGTTAAACAAGAAAGAAAGCTAACTTCGGAACACCGAAGTTTGTATACCCTTGCAGCTTACAATCGGATAATTATGAAATAATAAAATTCTATCAAATGGAAAGTAAAACTACAGGAATTGTATACAACATTTATACATATAAAAATTCGGTTTAACTTTGCGTATACGTAATATTTCCCTAACATCCCTATGGCAGCTATATGATATATGTAGTAGTCTGATTTTGTTCAAATTAAAACCGAAATTCTAGAATAGTATAAAATTGCCATATCTCAAATTATATGGATATATATTTATAATATTGGACAAGTAATAATTTTTTTCTGAAAATTTACCGATCGTTCCTATAGCAGCTATATGATATAGTCGTCCGATCTGGTCCATTCCGACTTATATAGTAGTGAGAGCATATAGAAGACTATCTGCAAAGTTTCATTCAGATAGCTTCAAAACTGAGGGACTAGTTTGCGTATAATCGGACAGACCGACAGGCGGACAGACGGACAGACTGACAGACTGACAGACTGACAGACTGACAGACTGACAGACTGACAGACTGACAGACTGACAGACTGACAGACTGACAGACTGACAGACTGACAGACTGACAGACTGACAGACTGACAGACTGACAGACTGACAGACTGACAGACTGACAGACTGACAGACTGACAGACTGACAGACTGACAGACTGACAGACTGACAGACTGACAGACTGACAGACGGACAGACGGACAGACGGACAGACTGACAGACGGACATGGCTAGATCGACTCGGCTGTCGATGCTGATCAAGAATATATATACTTTATAGGGTCGGAAATGTCTCCTTCACTGCGTTGCAAACTTCTGACTGAAATTATAATACCCTGCAAGGGTATAAAAGTAAGAGTTGTACTAAAGGATGTAACTGGAGAATGAAATCAAGAAAATATTTTGCGCGCTCTAAAAAAATCAGTTCTTCGGGCTTATAACCTCAAATACTTCCAAATCCTGACACGATGGGGACACTTCGACACCGAATTCGGTTTTAGCATGCTCAGTTACATATAAAGCATGTCTACATTTATCAGAGTCTTGTGAGTTGTTGGAAAGGTGGAGGTCATTCCCGATGTATTTTGCCTTGTAGAATCAGAAACCGTCCGGATATTTCGATATTATGGTTATGTACTGAGGTTAGTTTATATACTGATTTTTTTTTTGTACTTTTGAAATTATGTAGAGGGCGGAACAAATTTTTCTGGTCTGTCTCTACATTTATCATTTTGTATAACACATAACCTATATCTGAAGCGCTCAAGATATCAATTACAAATTTTCTTCGCACAGTTATGGCTGTCCTACGGCATTACGAAAGCAAGGGTTCATGCAGATACTAATAACATCGAGGGAGATATGTTTGATAAGTTTTCGATTCATGGCATAAATTTGCGAAAAAAAATTCTCTTGAGGTCTTAAATTTAAGAGTAAGAGAGAGGGTAAAAGTTCTACTAAATGATGTAACTGATGTAACGACAGACGAAACTAACAAAAATTGTGCGGTCTACATAACCTTAAAAGTACGAAAAAAAACTCTGTTTTTCGGGTACATAACCTCAAATATCTAAAAATTCTGATGAAACCGTGTTGACGTGTGTAATCCTATCATAAGTTTATGATGTCAGGTCATTCCAAACAAAAATAAATTAGTACACAACAATTTATTGTTATAAATAAAAAAGAAATATTAAAAATGTAAATATTAGAGCTTTTTGATTAAAAAAAAAAAAAAAACGAAACCAATATATTAACTGGGCAGTTGGAGGGTAACCGAAACAACAGCTCTTATGTCAAGCTTACAACTCATTCCAACAAATTGAAGAATCGTGCTCCTACCCAGGAGGGTAGGCTCTCTTTGGGAAAAGGCAACTACGGCACACATCCCAACTGTAACTGTCTAGTAAACTACATATCAACATCTCTCTCTAATCCCATCAATAATTTAAAGCACCTCTCTACGAGAGTTAACTCAAAAAATGAATTACCACCTTCCCAGCAAAGGAAAACCTTCCCCAGCCATTAGAAACCGACTGAAATTTCCGTACTATTGGGGAGATTCAACCAAAGTAGCCTTCAGAATAATGCCAACAAACATCATTATGATTAAATCAAAAATGAAATCCTTAGAAAACAGATGCAGACTTCTCACAGGCAAAGTTGCATTCAAAATAATCCTTTCTCACATAGTCAAACTGTACATTCCTAATGATTAAAATGAATGAAAAAATGAACACCCTAGAAAACAGATGCAAACTTACAACAGGCAATATTCAACCAAACTAATCATGACACACCGAAGGGCAAACTATCAAAACTCTTAAAAAGAAAATACAGAAATAGAAAAAAAAAAAAAAAACGAATCACCGAGTCCTTGAAAAACCCTATTATTCTCATAGTTTTCATCCAAATACCATCCATCCAAACAATACAACCCAGATACATATATTCCGAAAAGCCACAACACGTCCCTAACCGAATCTAACACATTTGCTGCTCCCGTAATATCCGTTTTCCGTTTTCTAAAAAAAAAACCTAAACAACCAACAATTCCTCTATACATTCCATGGCAAACAACACAGACAGAATCAACTCTGAACTGCTACCGAATACTGCTCAGTCCTTGCAAAGAAAATTAGATCTATCAATGAAAACGAAAAAAATGTAATCTTTCGACTAACCCCCTTCGAAAATTCAGACAAGTTGTGATAACAATAGCTCTATAACTGCGGTTTTCAGCGATGATACAACTAATTTAATAATTAATAAAATAAAGGAGGACCTAATATTGTCAGATTAAAAAAAAAAAAACAGGGTCATCTAGGCGTCAGGCTCCTATTTGGATCAAAACTGTATCTGGCGGTATTGTGTTGTCTTGTAAATTATTTCAGGGCGGAAGGCAAAAAATATTTTGGGAAATTAAAGAAAATGTTGCTAGGAATGTATTGTGCAACATCCCGTTGGTCTTACAAACACAAATGTTTAATATATACTTTATTATGTAATAAGACTCATGTTTATAGTCAAATGATCTAAATGGTAAGTAAGAAAATTCGTAGGTGGAACTGAAAGCGATCCCGGGCAGCGCCTGTGAATCAGGTTTCGATGATTGGAAAATGGCATATGTGTATCGCTGTAAAAGAAGCCTATTTTTTAAGGCGATAAAACAAATATTGATTTAGATTTAGATTTAGAAATGGCCGTTTTTTATTTAAAAATTCTGTTAACTTATTGGTGCATGTGAAAAATGGCTGCAACATTTTCCTTCGTATGATTAATACTTTCAAAAACAATACATAAAAGCGGATTAAAGAAAAACATTATTTCATATTGGATTAATTTGCGGGATCGCAGCTGTCCAGATGTGTTTCTCTTCAGTCTTCGTTGTAGTCCTGCAGATATCTCTGGCTTGTTGGATGGGCTTGTGGTTTAGAATCGAGGGGTGTTCAGGTCCCTGGTAATTTCATTGTTGCGGATGTACCACTCCGCACCCGAGATTCGCCTTAGCAGCTTCGACTTGAATGCATTGGTTTTGCTGAGGTGAGTTCTTGCAACGATTTCGTAGATTGAGTGGCCTTATTTCCAGATTGACGCCAAAACTGATGTGTATATCCGTGCCTTATTGGCCAGGCCAACATCTTCTAGCATGGTCCCTGTTTGACTTGCAAATGTAAGTCTTTTATCAAAGTAATTCCAAAATATATCTGCTCATTCATCTGAGGAATTAATTGTGTAAAATGACCCCTGCGCAGGGAAAATGTGAATTTTGCACATTTATATTTTTGAACCAATAATCGTTGGCTGTTAATGGTTTTGTAGACACAATGAGACACTTTGAGAGGAGGGTTTCGTCGTCTGCATAGGTGCCGTTACGCATCTTATCTGTTCGACTTTGTGACTGATAAGGCGCAGCATACATCAAAAGGCTATACAAAGTTAGGCCAAGTAAGCTACTTTGAGGAACGCCAGCCGGAACTCCTCTTGGGGAAGCAGAGATCCCGTCTTGGACCACTCTGAATTTTTTTCCTATTAGGAAGTATTTTATAAGCTCCAGGAGATCTGGATCCTTTTCCTTCTAGGTTAGATAACAAGATAGGGTGCCAAAAAACTGATCAAGAAACCGTCTTCGTCAGAGTTATGTATAGCCAGCTAATTTTGCAAATTAAAGACCGCGTAGGCCTATTAGGTTTGACTTAAAGCTCGATCTCGCTTTGCCTATACGAATCAACGCTTACTCCAACAGTTTCACCCACTTAGACTTTAAGATACAAGAGCAGATCCAAGGTCGCAGTTTACAATTGAATATTTTAACAAACCACTAAAGGAATAAAATGCAGCAATAGGCAACTAACCACAGTCTAAAAATTACTGCTCAAAATATATATCCACAAATGCATTACAAGTTCCTAGTGCTTGGGAATTAATGCTGGTTACAATGACAAACACAGAGGTATGTAGCAGACGAAATTCGCGGGCTACTATGCACAGTACTGTTGGGCAATCGACAATCGTCCATTACATTCGATATCACTAATCGTCGTTACCATCACTATAGGAGACAGAGCAAATAAGATTAGTTTCAGTTCGCAAATCTTTACCTTAAACTAGAAATAATAACCAACCTACCTAATAAAAACACTCTTAAAGTCAGTCCATCACAGATAGGGACACACAACACTGCAGAAGCTAATGCACGCTGGAATTCTTCTTCAAAATATTTTCATAGGGATTCTAACAATATCATTCTGGAATTTGAATGGGTTTTAACTGAACATATACGAAGTCTTGGAGTTCCTAGATTAACGTGACATTGACGCCGTACTCATATCAGAGACACACCTAACAAACAATACATTTTCATGCCTGAAAAATAGAATTGCCAATTTGTGCAGCCTTATTTCTCACCATAATATTAAACAGTATGGTGAAAACGTGTAATTATCTTTATCAATGGATGAAGTCCTTCCTACAAGAATATATGAACCGGAAAGGGTCTGTGTCTTACCCCCGTCATATACGCTTATTTGTCTGCTGCCGTGCCTATAAAAGATATTTGAGAATTTGATTGTCATTTCATTTTGGACGTTAAAGCACTATAATCAGTACACTCAAGTGGCGCTTATAACGCGAAGCACGTTCTTGTTCGTGTTAGGCGTTATTAGACGCGAAGGAAATTATACTGCATGCGTACCAAGTTTTTAGTTTTAGAAGGCTATTCGTTTGATGTTATTATGTAAAGATCGTTATCATTTGCACACAAGACTCAAAAGGGTTCATGCAATTTTAATGTCGTTCTACAGTGACGAGGAACTAAGGAAATATATGATCTAGTATTTTTAGTCAGCACTTTCCACGTCACCGTGAATTAGGTTTTAAATGAATGCAATGTTAAGCATGGTGCAACGGTTAGATAAAGGTGGTAGGTTAATTAGTAGGAGTCTGCTAAAATACGACGGTAACCTGTTTGCATCACATTTTAACCGCGTAGAGCGAAAAGTAAATAGTTGTTTTGAACCGAATTGATGAGTTTACTGTGGACCCCATAGTGAGGGCTGCAACGCAAGATCCATATTCTGAGATAGGAAAAATTAAAGATGTATATAGGAATTTTGTAACATTGAATTCATTCGACAACCGTTTAATGGACCCAAGCACATCTCTGATTTTTTGTACTATGCACGAAATATGATCATTAAAGTCAAGTTTTTCAAGAGCTTTTTTTTAAAATAGGACTGAAAATTAAGTTCGATTTGGGAATAATGTAAGAATAAGTCTGCTCTGGGTCAGTGGAGTTTGAATATATGGTTTGAAAAAACTGCTCAAATAGATCGGTCATTGTCTGATCATTATTTACGGTTGTATTTTCAAAACAGCGAGAAAGGATGAATAATTGACTTACTATGCATGAAATATGATAAATATTGTGGAAGCCTTTTATTATGAAAGAAGTGAGCTCCAAAAGATTCGTTGTATATGATTTTCGATTTATTTCCGTGCTAACATGGAGAAATTATTGATCTACACATGTGTTTGCATTGCACTCCTCGAAAGTCAGTAATTCAGGGGGGGGACTGGAGTCAACTGCTATGAGGACCCCACTCCCACATCTGATAGGCCGACCTAGACGTCATATCGTGAACCCAGCTGGAAAAACTTCGGAGCTCAGAATCTCCGGCTTTACCCAGGCTTATGTGAAAACAATTACCTGGAAAGCAAACGAAGGCTATCAATACAATTTGGGAAGCTAACTACGTAAGCCAGTTGCATTCTGATAACAGATGAAAAGGGAGCTAATTAGTTTTTCGGAGCGGATGTCACAGAGGGCGCAGTGGTCTGGTCGGGCCTGCAGGACTACAATATATTCAGGTCAGAATTTGGTAGAGTATATTGTGTCAAAGAGTTCGTTTAGATTCGTTTATTTTGAAAGAAGAAATGTGAAATGTCCATAGCATGGGAAAATTTGAACATTTTTCCACCTTAATTTTTATTTTTTCTGCTTTGAATAATTACATCTTCGGGTGTCGAACAATGCAGACAGATTATCTTTATTGCCAATTTCGGCCGGTAATTCGTTCCTGGGCGCATACATTACCTGGACTCGTTATTTGTGACCCGCCAGGGAAAAAAACGGAAATCACCGGGGCACGGTCCCTCCTGCGGCATATTTGGGTACCGAATATTATTTAGCTCTAGAGCTCAGAATTCTTGGATTCAATCCTGAAGCTGCTGTTGAGAGCGGGTTTTAGAGATCTGTCTTTTTGCCGCAGTCCAGTTGCTGTTTTTTTGCGCCTAGGAGACTTAAGAGTTAAGGCTTAAGATTAAAGACATAACATTAAGGCTATTACATAGACTACTTAACGCTAAGAACATATCGTGAGTTTTACGAGAATTATCGAGTCCTTAAAACCGCCCTTGGTTTGCCGAATAAAAGACATCATTTCACTTTCAACCCTCGCTACAGGCGTCACATCAGTAACACAAACCGATGTTTCTTCTTACATCGTCTTACTTGGCGTGCACAATGTTGTCGCATAGCCTGCAGCCGATGGAAAGATCATTAGCCGCAATTAGTTTTTTTGAGAAATTAACAGCGCAGACAATATCGGACATTATATGGACTTAACACTTTTACTTTTACGTATGGAGAGATAAGAAAAGTCCAGCTGCGCCGAGAGACTGGGAGAGCGGACTTCATGAAGCTGTCGCGACGGCGCAAGCCACAGCTAAACGGAAAAAGCATAAAGGCATAAAGAATACAAATATAAAGCAAAAACCATTAACTGGCAGCACAACTAAAATTGCGAAAATAATAGAAATTAAATGCAAAACGAGAGCGCAAGAAAAGAACACGTCCGTTCACTTGGAATAGAGAACAGTAACACTTTGTTGCATTGCATAAATAAAACCAAAAACAACCAAAGCGTAACAGAGAACTGAAGAGAACAAGACGTGTTATTTCGAAAGTTATTTTTAGAAACTAATAAATGAAAAAAAAAAAATAAATAAACTTTAGACGCGCGCAAAGACACAGGAACATATAAAAGTCGAAAACCACTCAATAAGCATTAACGCTCACACTCAAGAGGAAGGGAAGAATACAAAACACTAGTAGACTCCGTTGCACTCACAACGAAATAATGGTTTTGAGTGAGGGAGAGCGGATGAAAGAAAACACTGGGGCTAAGCGAGGAGGCCCATCTGGTGTCACTTCTGAAGCTGTCCAACCAATGATGATCCCAGTCATAGGTAGTCGCTTTTATGAGCAGGCTCAGCACATTAAATCTACCATTCGAGGTGGAGGTCGGCTTTTGGGTGTCACCACGGAGATGAAGCAGGTGGCCCATCGTATGTCACAGCTGGAGCGGAAAGTTGAGGAGCTGCGCTCCCTGAAATTTCAAATTGGAACTGTGCAAGGTAAGCTGGACGCACAGCGTGCCGAAAGCGAGGTGTGTGTACTGCGAATGCACGGCGTTCCATCCGAACGCGAAAAACTTCGGCCGATATTCAATAAGCTATGTTTTGCGATGAACCTAGTCCCTCCTCCGAGAGTCCGCGACATCTTCAGGGTCCGGAAAATGCAAGAAATCTTGGTTGACTCTCCAATTGTAATTAAATTAGAGTCCGCTAGGAAAAGGTGTCACTTCTTCGCACACTAGGTGAATACCGACCCTCAACGAAACAACAACTGAACACCTTTTGGTCTTTGACTCGCCGGCCGCTCTATATGTAAACGAGCAGCTCTTGAGAGATAATTTCGTTATCTTCAAAGAATTCCTTCGTCTAAAAAAGCGCAAATCTTTTGCAACCGTATTTACGCAACGTGGGACTGTGCACGTGAAGTGCAGTGGAGGAGATGACTTTTACGTCATTCAGCATCCCGATGAGCTTTTAACGCTCACTGGAGCTCAGCCACCACTCTCCTTCTGTGGCTCCATCTCTCCGATCGCCAAAGTTACGCATTTTGCAAATAATAGCTTTCGCTCGTAATTGGTCTTATTTTATTGTCCCTATATTATTATTTGTAGCTTCTAAGAGACATAAATTTTGTATACCCTTGCAGGGTATTATAATTTCAGTCAGAAGTTTGCAACGCAGTGAAGAAGACATTTCCGACCCTATAAAGTATATATATTCTTGATCAGCATCAATAACCGAGTCGATCTAGCCATGTCCGTCTGTCAGTCTGTCCGTCTGTCAGTCTGTCCGTCTGTCCGTCTGTCCGTCTGTCCGTCTGTCAGTCTGTCAGTCTGTCAGTCTGTCAGTCTGTCAGTCTGTCAGTCTGTCAGTCTGTCAGTCTGTCAGTCTGTCAGTCTGTCAGTCTGTCAGTCTGTCAGTCTGTCAGTCTGTCAGTCTGTCAGTCTGTCAGTCTGTCAGTCTGTCAGTCTGTCAGTCTGTCAGTCTGTCAGTCTGTCAGTCTGTCAGTCTGTCAGTCTGTCAGTCTGTCAGTCTGTCAGTCTGTCAGTCTGTCAGTCTGTCAGTCTGTCAGTCTGTCAGTCTGTCAGTCTGTCAGTCTGTCAGTCTGTCAGTCTGTCAGTCTGTCAGTCTGTCAGTCTGTCCGTCTGTCCGTCTGTCTGTCTGTCCGTCTTTCCGTCTGTCCGTCTATCCGTCTGTCTGTCTTTCCGTCTGTCCGTCTGTCCGATTATACGCAAACTAGTCCCTCAGTTTTGAAGCTGTCTGAATGAAACTTTGCAGATAGTCTTCTATATGCTCTCACTACTACATAAGTCGGAACGGGCCAGATCGGACGACTATATCATATAGCTGCCATAGGAACGATCGGTAAGTTTTCAGAAAGAAAATTATTACTTGTCTAATTTTCCACATATTTCCATATAATTTAAGACATGGTCATTTTATATAATTCTAGAATTTCGGTTTTAATCTAATCAAAATCGGGCAACTATATCATATAGCTGCCATAGGGATGTTTGGGAAATATTACGTATACGTAATGTTGAACCGAATTTTTCTATGTATAAATGTTGTATACAATTTCTGTTAGTTTTGCTTTCAATTTGATAAAATTTTATTAATTCACTAGCAGACCCGACCCGCTTTGCTGGGCCCGAATTAATTATAGTTGACTCGGCAAACACTGTTTTGTCAAGTATATTATTTGTAGGAAATAATGAGGAAACAATGAGCATTTTACATTTTAATCATTCATTATTATTTCTGTATTTTAGTACATAGGTTGCTCTTCACTTAAGCACCTTGTGATACACGACATTTTTTGTTTTATTATCAGGCGCAAAAACAAACAACGCAGATGGTCTTCCGACCCGTGAACATGCCACGTATAATTGACCATGGGAAAAACATGAATGTTCTAGATTTAAACCACAAACTTTTAAGGATTGGCCTTGTGATTTGTTGATTGTCATGGCAAATGCAAGACGTATTGGAAATTGAAGTCTTTTAAATTCAAACGGCATATCGGTTGGGATCATCGGGATCCTCGGAATGAAAACTTCCTCACCTTTGAATTTTCCTATCATTATCGTAGCGTAAATTACGTTGTTCATCAATTTACTAACCACCAAACGCGTACCGTTGCACAGTTTTGGTTTGTTTATGTTTCGAAGCATGATTACTACGGAGCCAACCTTTAGGCGTAAATTGTGCGGTGGTAAGCCAGGCACGTCCAAAGAGTTTAAAAATTCAATTGGATAGTTGGTGGCTTCATCTTCATTTGTGACGCAGTCAATAGATTTGAATGAATGCATTGTTCCAATGATCTTATTTTGAATTATGTAGTTCAGGTCATCTACATCTTTATTCTTAGCCGCTAAAATTGCTCGCTCACTCAACCATTCATTATTTTTGTAGTTAGAAATAATATTTGGAAATACATTGTTGATAAGTTCGTCTTTTGATGAGACAAAATTACAGAAATTATTTGGAAATGATATTAATCCGCTCGATTCATCGACAGGTACTTGACCATTACCGATAGTCAGCAATTGCTCCGAGAAATCTTCAGCAGATGTATCATTAAGCAATGAATACAATGCCTCATGTGGCGGAGTCAACACTGGCAATTTCACTTTACCATTAACGCAGCATAATCCAGGCGTTTCTCCGGAAAACTTTAATGCACCACAATACTCGCAAACAACGTCCATTTGCCCAATGCAAACGCTAGGATGCAAGCTGTAATCATTGCTGCAATCGTATCGAAACCCAGCTCGATTCAAATCAGCTAAATATCTTGTTCTGCGTCGCAAATTATCTATTTGTTGACTTCTGTTGTTCGCTCGACGATTCTGCATTGCCAACCGAGCTGTTTCACGGGCTGCTTCACTTTGCTCTCGTGATTGAGAAGCACGAAGTCGAGCCATACTATTGCGGCGCTGTTCACGTGCAATTTCTTGTTCTTCTTCAGTCCTTTCATTTGCAGTATTTTGTATTCTTCTTGCATTACGGCTTTGTCGGGTAAGATTCGATCCTCTTGGTTGCGGCATTATTAATTAAACTTCACTTCACTTCAATCCACTTGGTAATTATTTATTTAATAAAAATAGTTTTAATATTGATTTCTTACAAATGTCAAATTGTCATCCATACGTAATGACGTAAAATGACAGCTATGTCTAAGCTACCTCCCTACCAATTTTCATCCAAATCTGTTCAGCCGTTCTTGAGTTATAAGTACCACGGGAACGTTGTCGAACGGGATAAAAAGTATCCTATGTCCGTCTCCTGGCTCTAAGCTACCTCCCTACCAATTTTCAGCCAAATCTGTTCTGCCGTTCTTGAGTTATAAGTGGTGTAACTAACACGACTTTCTTTTATATATATAGATAATGATCCATTTGTAAGCTGCAAGGGTATACAGACTTCGGCGTGCCGAAGTTAGCTTTCTTTCTTGTTTAGTTTTCAATTTTTAATAATTCTTATATCAGATGTGTCCAATTTGACTAGCTATGCAATTCTACGAATTTTGAGCAAAATGAAGATTGGTCAAACAATTTGTCACATTAACTCTCAGAGCTTGTGTAACAAAATCGAAGAATTCTGATATCTATTCATCAATTTGAATGTTGATTTTATATGCGTCTCAGAAACTTGGTTTGTTGCTACCTTAAACAGTAAATTATATGAATGCACAGGATATAATCTTTATCACTCAGGAGGAGTGGCAATATATGCGAAATCAAAAATAAAATACAAATTATTTTGTAAACGATCGGCTGATGATCCCATAGAATATATTTTCGTAAAATAAATAATATAAGAAGTGGTAGATCAGCGATATTACTCAGCGGCATATATAGACCCAACAAACTGTGTAATGACCCTCTTTTGGGTTGCACGGCCTAGCTCGCCTAGGTCGGGGTTCATACAGATAATTTTGTAGTTTGTGCCCCTCTCGTTCCCCATATACCAAATGAAAAAGAAGTGAGATTAGGTGAAATTGGGTTTTTTTTTCTTTATTTACTCGTATTTTTCTGATGTGAAAAGAAACGTAAGTTATCGCGATCGGCGTGATGACTTCTGGGCTGTGGTCGTGTCTTTGTGGTGACTAGCAGGATGGCCTGAGACTACCCTGCGCTTCGGGTTGCGACGTCGCGTCGTGCTGGCGGATCGTCGGCTCGGAAATACCCTGTGCTTCGGGTTTGTGCGACTCAGCGCTGTGTTAGCGGATCTTCTGCTCGAAATTACCCTGTGATTCAGGTTAGTGCGCCTCCGCGCTGTGTTAGCGGATCGTCGGCTTGAGGATACCCTGTGATTCGGGCTTGGGGCTCGTGGCCTGTTGCGGTACTGGCCGCGGAGTAGCCACGGTGTGCGAGTCCGGGTGACGTCGGTCCAAAACGGCGATTGTCGTGGCCTAAGCTCGCACCATTATACCATAAAACCGGCGTGATACCCTTTTTCTTTGTCATGTTATCTCGTACGAGTTCGGCCGCAAGAGCCTTACTCGGCTTCCCTGTTCTCGTCAATGCCAGTTATGCAAGAGCTTCACATTGGCCCCTGCCTTTACTAAAGTTCGGCTCCAAGAACCTTACTCCGCTACTTTGTACAAGTTCGGCTGCAAGAACCTTACTTGACTTACCTGTTCCCGACAATGGCAGCTGTAAAAGAGCTCCACATTGGCCCGCGCCTATGCTGCAAGAGCCTCACTCTGCTACTACTTGTTAGTTTTCAGACTCACCCATATGTTGCCAGTTGCGCTGCTCGCCAGAAGACTTCTGGCCACAAAGTTTGTGGGCTAGCTATAGCAACTGATTTGGTAATTGGTGAATTAGTTTTTTGATGATCCTGTACATATTTAATAGATAGTGCTTCCGACAAATGTGCAGTGGTCAAAGTGTTGGTGGCCTCAGAAATCTTCATTTTTCTTGTGAAATCCGAGCATTCTTCCATGTTTTTCGATTGCTTTCCTCTTCCGTTAGATGTCCTGGGTTCATCATCAAGTTTAAGTTCTTTAAAACACTCTTCTCAGAAATCATAGTAGACTGGGTTGTCTCTAAAGATTTTTAAAAGTTTTGTGTTCTTGATCTTTGGCGTCTTGTCTTGTCAGCGTTCACTGATAGATTAATGCTGGCCATATTCAAATTTGGCAATATATAGCCTAAGTTATTACCTGTTAGGTACCCTTTGGGTCAATAAATGGGTTCAACCAGACACCTGCTATACCTGCATTTTTTTTAAGATTCCCTAAATGTAAATTTCCCCCAAATTTCTATTAATTAGGTAAGATATTGCCTACCTAGGGCAAAAAAGTAATATCGGCGTGTACCTGTTTTCTCCAAGGAATAATTCATTTTTTCCTTTGGAAGTATAAATAAAAAACTTAAAACTTCATACAAACCCATTTTAAAGGTATGTTTTGTCAATCAATACAAAACATAAAATTCAATGTAACATATAAAGGCTTAAAATCAGTTGCGCCCTACATTTTTATTATATTTGTAGGTATGCGCATATATTTTTTTTTAGTATTTTGGTATATTTTGCCCTGAGTTGCTTCTGTTTTTTGCTTCGCAATGCCAGAGTCGCAGCTGGACGCAGCAGTGCGTAGTCATAGTGTAGTTGCCGGCTTTGGGCAGCTTCAGAAGTAGAAGAAGAATAGACTACTTTAGCCAGAAAAAGGTGAAAATAATAAACACCTGGCAGGTAGCGATTTACCTGTACAAGCCCACCCAAAACTATTTTTTTTTAATTTAGATAAGAGTTAATTAATGTACCTGTAATGTAAAAAATCACGATCATTGACTATGTAGTTTTTGTGTAATATTACCTGAAAGTCGACTAATTTACCTATTTTGTTGTATGACGCATACACGGAAAACAATTTCGACTTTGAATGCTCATATATTCCACAAAAAAAATCTGAAAATTTGTTTGGTTCGGAATCCTTGGGAAATTCTCTGTCGAATTTGTATGGTTTAAAACGATTTTGCGATTATGAATTTACCTATTTTTGCAACAGCTTTTGTTCGAGAGGCGCTACTGTGCGACGCTTACCAACATTGTTTTATTTGTGCATAGTAGTTTTTTTTGCACATTTCATTAAAGGGTCTGTACTTCATAACAATCTATTGAACAAATCCTTATTTGTTTCAAGACGTTTTTCTAGTATGGTACTCACTTTATTTTGTATATCTCCATTTATATTCGGCAGATTCTTCAGACCCTGAAGACGGTGTTAGTATTTAACATTTGTAGGCACATCCCAAATTTCAGCAGAAAATTTTCACACATTTGTTATCCTTAAAGCCCGACAAAAACATACAAACCAAATATGGATTTTTGTGGGGTCACAACTATAACTTTAGCTAAACATAAAAAATACGTTCAAATTATAGACAAATACATGTATTTTTTCTTCCTAATATAACAATAAGAAAAATTAGTTTTTATATATCAAATTATATCTCATTTTATAGAAAATACCTTCAACTTCAAAAACCGTTACACTACATTTAATTCGAACACATAAAGAATGCTCTGACTATTTTGCTTAGAAAAATTTTCGATTCGCGCAGTTCGGCTCAGCAAGTGAGCACGAAATCACAGCTTCGATTCTATGTTTAGAAAGTCCTGTTAGATTTTCAGAAAAATCGGATTTGCCATGAGAAAGCTTGGACATTTTAGGGCCGCTTTGTTTACTTTTCGTACATTTTTGTTGCTATGACTTTTTTTATTTTTGGCCAATGAAGCAACGAGCGGCGGCGGCAAATGCACGGGGGCCATGACGGCTTCGACTCAATTGAAAGGAAAACCCCGTCGGGCAAAAGGTTGCTCGGTGAGCGGCGGATTTGAGTCGAGGTGCTGCGAGGGGTCTCAGAGGTGGGAAATCCCCTCCAGTAATCCGAAATTAAGGACTGCCGAAGGGGAATGAAGGATGTGACCTAGTGCTCTTTGGGGCTGTCGGTGTTGGCTGCCAACCTCCGCTCCGAGAGGCTGACGGCAGCTTGTTTAATGCGGACGACACGGCATTCCTGGAGGAGTCCACCTGCGTCGTTTAGGCGGGAGCCTCGGTTCCTCTCTAGGGTGCGCCGACGGGGTCGTCTGCTTTCACGGCGGCGACTGTCCTCACGGTGGCAGCTGGATGTCTTCGATATTGGGCTCTGATGCGGCAGGCCATGTCGAGGGCATCTGTTAGCGATCGCGGATTGCTGCTTATGATAAGGACTTGGTATCCGGTCTCTGGGATCCCGTCGATGAAGCGCTGCACTATGATGCTGTTGTAAGTCGCCTTCCAGCTCCTTTCTGACCAGTAGTACTCCTCGGCCATATCGTATAGGAAGCGCTGAAATTCCGGCTAGAGACGGGTGCCATCAAAGGTGAGCTGTAGCTTCGCGACCGATACCTCTAGAATTCTCCAATGTGAGGTTAGATGGCGCTGCTTCAGGCCCGATTTCCAACCTGTGAGAATACACCTGCCACACCTGGCCGGAGTCGTCGTTGGATGCCTCTGCCCAGAATCGTCCTTTCGAAAGTCGCTCACATTTGCTTGACCTTCTGCTCCACTTTGAGGTGAAGCGACTGATGCAAAGTCTCCACTCGATCAGCGAGAACCTATGGTCGATGGCTCGATCTATTGCGTACCGCGTAGCGTCTCCATCCTACGGTTCTCCTTAGTTATTTCCCTCTGGCGAGGCTTGACGGCGGTGACTAGCGGTATTCCTAGGCATCTTCGTAGGTCAGGGTCTTCACAAACCCTGGTGACCCCACACACGACACCAATGTAACGAATTTCGGCTGCAAAAGGGGAGCGGGCCGAAGAAGAAGCAAACGAAAAACAGGGAGACTAAGCAACCTGACTGCAGCTTAGCTCGTTTTTAAATCTGAATTGCCAACACTGATTATGGCGCAGTTGCTTGCTTTGCAAACTGGTAAATTCGGTTTTAATATGTTTCTATACTGAACGAGGGGCGAAGCCGTGTGGCTTAAAGCACACTCGCGTCCTATACCTTAAACTCCCTCCTACAGTGAACTAGTAGGGGCTCTCCACGGTACCGTGAATTAACATTAAAGACGACAACAACATTGTTCTACGGTTAGCTATAAAAGGTAGGTTAATTAATAATAACACGGTAATCTCAGGTCAGCATCGCAAGTTAAACCATGTTGGGTGAAGGTAGGTAGGTAAAAGTGGTGAGGCCCTTTCTTGGGCATCCAAAAAGAGCTAGGGTCCATTTAGATCCACACCCTCCGTATCATGGTTGTGACTAGTCATCTCTAACACCATCCAGAATCGTTGAGGAAAGCCAGGATATCCGTGATCTTGAGCTTCCCTACTTCTCCCAGCTATTCCAACTGGAAGGCACCGAAATGACGTATTCTATCGTTGTTTAGCGCTGTACAGTGACAGAGCCAGTGCTCCGGCGTCCCCTGTTCCGAAAGTTCTTTGCAGTTTCTTCAGGTGATATTATAGGGCAGCCCCATCTTCATTGCGTGCGATCCTAACGCCCAATGACCGGTTAAAGCTGCCGTGATCCTGCTGATATCCTTCTTGCTGTGGGATATCAGTTCTTCAGTGCGTTGTTTGTCGAAGTTCGGCCAACAGAGCTTCGATCTTCGGTTCTGACTCGTCCTCTGCTGGCCTTAGCTTTGAAGTAGTCATGGATCATTGACTGTGCTGTCCTTAGTGCTATTGGTATCCTTTTAATGTTGCTGTTCTCGATTGAGCCTTTGCGGGCTAGCTCGTCCGCCTTTTCGTTCCCTGATATTTCGCTGTGCCCTGGCCCCCAGGTTATTTAAACCTGTGTCCGGCAAGATCGTTCAAGGCTCTCTTGCACTCCGCCACTAACTGTGAGTTCGTTTTGACTGCTGCTAAAGCTTTGGTAGCGGCCTGCCTATCCGAGTAAATTCTCACTTTGGTATTATTAGGCCCCGCTGTATTGATAGTTTAACTGCCTCCAATACTGCGAGTACCTCTGCCTGAAAGACCGTCGCTGATGCTGGGACTCCCAGCCTGGGAGACTGAAAGTCGATTCAATCCCCCAGCTCTCAGCGAAGACCCCAGCCCCACACCAGAGCTCATCTTGGAGCCATCGGTGTAGAGTGATACCTCATCTTGTTCAATTACTCTGCCTCTAGTCCACTCCTCCCTCGACGGGTAGAAGGTGGTGTACCTGTTTCCGAATCTAATTTCGGTTGTCATGTAGTCTACTTCCTTGTCTATTTGTGCTGTGATCCCTTCAAGAATGCGATGTGCGATAGCCTATGCAGTGATCTCTCCAGCACTTGCTTGCTCTGAGTCTCGCCGCACTCTTGGTCGCGGAATCCTTGATGAATATGTCAATGGGCAAAATGTTTAGAATTACGTTCAGAGCAGTCCCTGGGCATGAAGGTAAAGCTCCCGTTGCCCCCGCGTATGCTGAACACTGTATCCTGGTTAGTTTTGTGATGTTATAGGCTTTGGTTAGTGCCGGCCACCATACTGGAGCCCCGTATGTTAGTATTGGTCAAACTACTGCTGTGTAGAGCCACATTATAGTCTTTGGGTGTAGTCCCCAGTTCTTCCTAAACATCTTTCTACAGGAGTAAAAAGCAATTCCTGCCTTCCTGACTTTTTCTTCGATATTGGGCTTCCATGAGAGCTTTGGGTCTAGATTACTCATAAATACTTCGCCTGCTTTGAAAGTTTCAGCCCTATGCCCTCTATCATAGGCATGTTATACCTTGGGATCTTTGTTCTCCTTGTGAATAGCATTAATTCCGTTTTGTTTGGGTTAGTCCCTAGTCCGCAGGATTTCTCCCACTTGTTTAAGCGTTCCAAAGCTCCCGACACTATGTTGTTTATGACGTCAAGGAATGGACCTGATAGTAGTAGCACTACGTCGTCGGCGTATGCTACCGCCTTTACTCCACCACAATTGAGATTCTTCAAGATGTGGTTCATGTTGATTAGCCAGAGTAGAGGCGATAAGACTCCGCCCTGGGGTGTGCCTCTATTCACTACTCGTGTTAGGTGAGTGCCACCCAGTTAATATCGTCCTACTCGTGAGCACAGCACCTAACCACTCTCTTATGCATCTTTCAACACCTATCGAGTTGAGGGAGCCCTGGGTGGGTTCGGCGTTGTTAAACGCACCTTCTATATCTAAGAAGGTGGCCATCGAGTATTGCTTATAGTTAAGCGATTTCCTGACGTGACCCACCACTTCATTCAGTGCTATCTCAGTTGATCGACCTTTTCGGTACGCATGTTGGGCATCCGACAGGTGACAACTATCCGCCTTATCTCTTATATGTATGTCCATTAGCTTTTCCATCGTCTTCATGATGAATGATGTCTATAGTCTTTGGCTTAGGATATGTCCCCTGGTTTTGGTATAAGTATTACTTTCGCGTTCCTCCACGGAAGCGGTATGTGTTCAAGATTGTTGCTCGCCTCATAGATGGCTTTAAGCTACCTGCTAACGCTATTCTTTGTTGCCTGTAGCATTGCTGTAATTATACCGTCGAGGCCCGGGCTTTTATATTAATCGAAGGAGTTTAACGCCCATTGTATCTTTTCAATGGTGGTATAGTCTCCAGTTGACGTGTTTGTCTGTACGGTTCTTGAGCTTCCACGCACGTTCCCTGGAAAGTGTGTGTCTACCAGAACCTCTAGGGATTCCTCGACTGACTTTGTTGACGTGCCGTCAGGTTTGTTTATTAGTGATGGGCTTGTGTGACCTTTAGCAAGGATCTTACTTAGTATTGCCGTATCCTTTATGTCTTCTAGAGCTTCGAGTAGCTTTTCTGAGATTCTTTCTTAGCTTGGTACCATGCTTTTTTGTATTGTCTCTGTGTTGCTCTATATGGTGCCCATTCTTTGGACACAGCACTTTCGTGCTCTCTTTCTGAGATCACTCAGCTGCGGATACTGCTTCTTTGAGAATGACACCTTGCATGTCTCGTTGAAGGCGTTATTTAGTATGTTCGTGAGGTCCTCAACTTCCTGAGGATTGCACCTTTATCCTCCTGTTGCTGACCTTAGCGTAGACAATTTCGCAAAATTTGGCCCAGTTTGTCTTGCGTGGATCACGTCTCGATGTAGTTTTGCTAATCGGTACCGATAACTTGAAGAATATGTACCTGGGGTCCGAAAAATAATGTTGGAGCGACACATTCCGTGTTCTACGAGTAAGGTGAGATCTAGCACCTCCTCCCACCCTTGAAAGACTTTATTCGGAAATACAAAGGTTGGTATATTCCCTTTGTTATGATCAAAAAGTGATCACCAGGGTCGCCTTCGTCTCTTTAGCTACTTTACCACCGGTTCTGGCGGATCCGAGTCGTCATGGGCCACCCGCTGTCACGATTCTGACAACTGCTACATGTGCTGGGATTAGAAAAGAAAAAACGTTAAAGTGCATTTTTTGTTCTACCTGTCGAGTTGGGGTATAGTAGGGTGTATCCACGCCAGACCAGAAACTTGCTTGTCCGTGGTCCATGGTTCTTGTAGTAGCGTAATGTCGATGTACTTCTCCGTTAGAAAGATCATCAGATTAGCTAAAGCGTGCGAGCTGCGCTTCAAGTTAATCTGCACTACTGACTGTTAGTCGGAGTGGAGTTGGGCGACTTGTCGTCGATGATCATGTGGTCCAACAACTTGTTCGTGTCGCCCACCTCCTCCATTAGCTCGTCCGGTTCGGCAAGAAAAACCTTGATCTTGACCTTCCTAATGCCGTACCGGATTTTGTAGTCGCTCTCCTCTAGCTGGGGCAGGCAGCGCTGGTTTATTAGCAGTTGAAATGACTCGTCTTCATTTCTTGCTCCACCTTGAAGATGGCCCAGTCCTCTGTATGGATACCAGGATTCTGTGCTCTCAGACACAGGTGCACCCTTGCATGGCCAGATTGCCCTAGTGGTAACCAGACTCGAGCTCTTGGTCTTCTGGGAATCTCCCTGGCATGGACCAACCTAATTCTAAGGCCGTTTCACGTGTTGCTGATCTTAGCAACACTTTTTTTCAGCAAGCTCCTCGAGAATACATTGTCGCACCTGATTGCACTGTGCCTTCTCACTGTGTCCGAAGAGTCGCTAACGCTGACATTCTGTGACCGTTCACGCTTCGCCTTCGGGGGTTAAAACGCTTCCGGGTTTGCCTTTCGTCTGCAGCGTCTCTCGGGTCCACCTTGCCCTCAGTCTCATTCTTCGCTATCTTGCTCAGAATGAAACGGGCTCTGTTCACCCTAGCTCGCCTCCTTTGGTGTGTTAGCGGGTCGCGTTTCCGCTTTTGGGTTTTATTCCGGTGGTGCCCAACTGAGCCACACCTGTGTGAGTTATGGTCTGGGGAGTGCTAGTACTAGAGAGTATAGTCGCACTACCGACGGTGTACACAGTTACAGCGGATGACTCAGTCAACCGTTATTCCCCCTGTGTACCCATCGGCCATGTTGGGCGAAAATAGAAAGTTTTTTTGAACAAATTCAATGCGGGTAACATCCAAATTAAGGACTCCAAACGCAAGATCCATACACCAGAATAGAAGGAACTAACGAAGCAAAGAGAGTCTTCGGTACATAAGGGGAATTGAATTTCTTTAAGCAAGAACGCCTTTGGCCTTATTAATCATTCAAAATATATGTTTAGAAAACGAAAGTTTTAATCTGGGCGGACACCTAGGTTGTCAAGATTCTTTCCGAAGGGCATTCTTAACGCATATATGTTGCATACTGGGGAGTGACACGTTAAATTGTCATCAGTTCGCATTTGGAGCCATTGAGATGACATAAGTTATTTAGTGAGGTGTAATAAGTTTAAAAGTTTTTAAGATCCCATTGTAAGTCTGATTGGTATGAGCTGTCCTCATACTCCACGCATAGTTTGACGTCTTCAGCGTACATAAGTACTCTTGAGTTGGTTAGAACTAGCGGAAGATCATTGGTAAACCAAGTAAATAGCAGTGGGCCAAAGTAACTGCCTTGTGGGACGCCCGATGTGACACTAGAGGAGATAAATAGAACGTTTTTAAGCAGAACCAAGAACAAGTAAGGGGGTTGAGCAATTGACGGCCGTTTTTTGGTCCGTTTTTATTTTTAACCACTTAGCAATTCACAATTCTGGAGAATTGGGTAGGCCGATTTAAAAAATTGTAATCTACTTTATAAAAATAAGTCGGGATTTCCTTTCTATAACTCCAGAATGCACGAACCGATGTCAACGGTTTTGCATTCTTTGAAAAAGTCTCGGGCTACGTGAGGTTTGTAGCAAAGAAAATATAGGACAAATTTTAACAGAAAAGCGGGTAAATCAATCTTCACATACAGCGCCATACATAGCATGTACTACAAACCCAGATTTTAAGTAGATGGCGCCTGTGCTTGATACACTGATTGACAGCTACTCATTGTTTCCTGCTCAATTAATTTTACGTGACAAACCGATTTTGTATACACTATGAAATTGTGAAAAAAGATAAAAAAAATAAAATATTCGTTTCCTAACATTCCAATTGGAAACCATCCAGTTAATCATGTGTATTGTGAAAATGCAAATTCAATTTCAACAGCAGGCATTTGTCTTTAAGTGTGTTAAACTGTGTAAATTATATGGATCGTGCATTTGAGGTTAAATTCACCACAATACATGCAAGCCAGCAACAAGTGTATTCACAGAAATTAAGCGAAATTGAGACAACGCATGAGCACACTAAGATCATTGGCGTCATACAATCGCTTGGCGTTCCAATCACACTGCGAACTACAGTGATGATGAAAATTTAGATAAGGAATGTACCGAAAAGAAACTGCACACTTTCAATTGTGAAAAGCTCTCAGTGGGAGCTTTCGATCATGCCATGTGGTGCACCGTTAGAAAGCTCTATTAATTCTGCGTTGTTTGCATGTTCTCTTTTCACTATTTGTTTTGCACATTTCGCAATTACTCGTATTGAAGAACACGTCCGTCAAAAAATTGTGCACAATTACTGCACAGAAAACGGTGTTTCGTACCGAAACTTAGCCAAACGCTATAAAGTAAGCGTTAATAGTGTTAAGAATATTATTATCAAATTTGGGAAGACATGTTCTCTAAAAGATTTGCCAAAAACTGGCAAAAAAAAAGGTCCAAGGGATGCCAGCGTCGATAAGAAGGTGCTAGCTTTAATTGAGAAAAATCCCACGTCGTCAGTTCGAGATTTGGCCAAAAAAGCGCGAACGAGTGTAAGTATGGTGCAGCGCATAAAACAACGGCATGGCCTAAAGACTTATAAAAAACAAAAAGTGCCAAGAAAAAGTTTGCGCCAACAAGAAGTCGGCAAAACGAGAGTACGCAAGCTTTATGATCGCTTGCTCACTGATGCAGTGGAATGCGTCGTAATGGACGACGAAACATATGTAAAATTGGACTCAAAAACATTACCAGGCCCCCAATTTTACACAAAAGCCAAAGGTGAAACAATTAGCGACTCGGTCACCGAAATAGAAGTGGACAAATTTGGGAGAAAGTCCTGATATGGCAGGCAATTTGCACATGTGGCCTAAAAACCAGCCCATTTTTCACAAATGGCACAATAAACGCAGAGGTTTACCAAAAAGAGTGCATTAAAAAACGTTTAATACCGTTTTATAGAAAGCACAACGTGTCGACAATATTTTGGCCAGACTTAGCGTCAGCGCACTATGCCCGGTCAACATTGGCGCTCCTTGAGGCGGAGAACATCAAGTTTGTTTCAAAAGAGGAGAACCCACCAAATTGACCAGAGCTGCGTCCCATTGAGAGATATTGGGCCATCGTTAAGCGAAATTTAATAAAAAATGGTAGTCTCTCCCAAATAACAAAGAAATGAAAAAAAACTGGATGCGTGCAGCCGGCAAGGTCACCAAGGAGGGTGTGCAGAACCTGATGAGAGGAGTTAAGCGAAAAATTCGCTTAAAAATAAGAAGTTAATTTTTTTTAAATTCTGTTTATAAAAATTGAAAGTTTAAGTTTTGCTATAAAAAGAACAAAAAGAAAAATTGAAATCGAATCAAAAACATGAAAGTTATAGTAGAAAGAAAGTGTGCAGTTTCTTTTCGGTACATTCCTTATTGGACCATTGACGACTGTTTAGTAGGGGGGCGATCCTTCCGCTGACGATCCTTGAAGGAGTTTGACGAGAGGTTCTAACGACGCAAGACCAGGAAGGGAAAAAACCCAGAAGAAGACAAGAGTCAGGGGCGTCGTGAGGAACGTCAGACCGCTTTATTCGGCTGCATACATGTAACTAACTAAACTTAAGCATAAGACCACGCTCCCGCCCGCTTTACTCCGCTAAAGCGAGAGCGGAAGATCGGCAGCGGCCGACCGTAGAGTCCAGGGCGCGGAAGCTGCGAGATGGGACGAGAGCGGCCGGCTTGGTCGAGAAAGGTGCCGAGGAGCGGCGTCGAAGTGCCGCGAAGCGTCGGAAGAGTGCCGAGCTTGCGCGGAGGTGCGCGGAGGCCCGACAGACGGGAGCGCAAGAGCGGTCGAGCTTTCGGAAGCTCGGTGGGCAGAGGGCGACACTGAGGGCCTTCTAACCTGAAAACGACTATATGCCGATATTGCAATCCGTTACAGTTCAAAAAAGAAATGGCTGGAATGTGCTGCGAAATTGGAATAGTCAAACTGGATCCATTACTTACACCACACCAGCCACTGAAACATTTGTACGATGGAAGTGATCCCGATCCCAGCAATTTTCTTCAACACATCCTTGAATATATTATTATATAGAGAATGCGGCTGATGCCGACTTGCAAGATAATAGATACAACATACTTAACATATACTCACACCAACACAATGAATTGCAACACATAACAACTATGTATACACCACACACGGCACCATAACACGGTCAGAAGTTACAACGTAGTCTTCAACAAATGATTGTTTGAAATTACAGATACCAGGACAAATATATCATTTGCATGGTTCAATGGTTCCAACACCAGACGAACCGCATCAATTTCTGCAAATATATTTCATTCATCGATGGTGGATAAAATAAGTATATACAGGGAACACAACAGTTAAGGAGACGAATTATTGAACAGCTGCAAGCATTTTTTCACGCTAATAATGCTGTGGTTAATATGTTCAAAACAGCATGGGAACGAATACCATCGGATACGCACAAATTTGTCATAAGAGCGGTACCCCAACAGGTGAACATGTGCGAAGATTCAATGCACCAATAATGTTGCTGCAATTATTATTGGCGATCAAACTAAATCGCGAGACATTGTCGTTCAGCGAAGAAGCAATACCATGCATCGTGTAAACGAGACACATCGTTTGTACGATGCGTTACAATATCCAATAATTTATTGGCAAGGGCACGACGAATACAACATCACGTGGAAGATGGTCGATCCAATTACAGGTACAATATTCACACACTAATTATTGCTATTTCCATTAACAATTCATTTAATTTTGCATTTTCAGGCGTATTTACGAATAAAAATCTAAGCGCAATGAATTACTATGCGTATCGTACACATGAGGAGAATGTCATTCTGAAGTGCCGTTGGCTTCCAGCAATTCGATGTCGACACGTATGTCAAAGTCGAGACCGAACGTTTAGCTTTTATCCGATTCAATCAGGCAAAGCTACGATCTGAGGACTATATACACTTGCGTGATGCTATTCATTCAGGTGGTGATGTTCAAAATATTGGACGTCTGACGATTCTCCCATCATCTTATTTCGGAAGCCCACGCCACATGCACGAATACGCTCAAGACGTTATGACGTACGTGCGAAAGTATGGAACTCCGGATATATTTATTACGTCACGTGCAATCCGAAGTGGACTGAAATTGAACGTGAGTTCCGGGCCAAAACAGCAAGATCGCCATGACATAATCGCCAGAGTATTTCAGCAAAAACTCAAGGTTATGATGGATTTGCTTACTAAGTATCGAGTTTTTGGTGACAAACGTTCTCGGTGGAATGGCAGAAGCGGGACTACTACCGCATGCTCATATCCTAATTTGGTTGCTGAACAACTTACATTCAAATGAAGTGGATGACAGCTGAAATTCCTGATTCTGTTACTGATCCTTATCTACACGGCATTGTGACGACACAGATAGTGTATAGACCATGCGGTGCATTAAATCCATTATCGCCATGCATGGCTGATGCACAAAACGATATCCGCGGCGTTAGTTGCTTAAACAGCAAAAGGAAACGAAGGATACCCAGTTTATCGTCGGCGTTCAAAGAAGATAATGGTCGAACTATCAAAGTTAAAGTACAAAAACAAAAGATTGAGATCGGATATAAATTTATTATACCGTATTGCCCACTGCTATCACGAATTTTAGAAACACATTTAAACGTTGACAGGTGTCATTCGGCCGAATTAATCAAATATTTCTGCAAGTAAGTCACAAAAGGCAGCGACATGGTTGTTTTTGGTATTGCGTTGGAAAATTACACTTGAAGTCAATCAACAAAGAAATTCCAACGTAGCAAACAATGAACCCCAGGTTCAGATTGGCCACAGGTGTTTTCCATGCACTATGTTGCATGCGTACTGATCATCCTAAAAATGATTAATGTTTTTATTTGCGACTGCTGTTGGTGGACCCAAATCATTTTCGCATTTAAAAACTGTAAACGGCCACCAATGTCAAACATATCGAGAAGCATGTCAACTATTAGGTTTGCTGGAGAACGATTCTCATTGGGATTTAACACTTGCGGATTCAGTTGTTTCATCAAATACGTACCAAATACGAACGCTGTTTGCAATTATCATTACCACATATTATCCTTCACAACCAATTCAGTTATGGAACAAATACAAAGACGACATGAAGAAATCTTGATTCAAACGACCGAATCTACAGTGAAGGATTGATTCTGATTGAGGATCAATGCTTGACTATTGAAAACAAGCTACTAATTGAAGTAGGAATGATTGCGCCAAATCGATCAATGCACGATGCATTCAACCAAGTATTAAATCGAAAGCTGCAATACAATGTTGATATATTGCAGGAATTCGTTCGAAATTATTATTTATTGGCAGGCGATTTCAGGCAGACGTTGAAGTGGTTCCCATTGGAACGCCTGCATTTGAATTGAATGCTTGCCTGAAGGCAACACCTTTATGGAATAAATTAAAAACATTATCGCTAACCACTAATATGAGAGTTCAACTTCAAAATGATCAAAGTGCTGCACAATTTTCCAAACAATTGTTAACCAACGACTTTTACCTCGACAATTACCTCTTATTGAAAATGTTTTCCCAAACATTAGTGAGAATTATCAGAATTATGCTTGGCTAAGTCAATGAGCAATTCTTGCCGCAAAGAATAATGATATGATTTCACCATTCAATTAAAAATACATAGCTGGCGATTTGGTGACATACAAACCCGTTGACTCCATAACAAATCCGGATGATGTAATAAATTATCCAACATAGTTTTTGAACTCTCTGGAGTTATCAGAATTTCCACCACATAACTTGCAACTCAAAGTTGGTACAGTTATGATATTGCGTAATTTGAATCCACCGCGACTTTGCAACGGTACTCGACTTTCGGTAAAAAGACTAATGCCTAATTTTTTATTGAGGCAACCATTATTAATGGAAAGTATGCAGGTAAAAATTTTAAATTAACCTACAACACGGATTTTAACTTAGATTTAAATAGGTAACTTGGTGGTAAACCTAACCGCACGGCTGCAGTTCTCCTTCTGCATTTTCCGCATCTGGCTCCAGTGGGGGGAAAAAAAACTGAAGGCCGAGGATCTGGCTATTTTCCAACCCCTCCGCTGAGTCGGTGCCAAATAAATAAGGGGCTCTGGGGACGGAGAAGAGGCGGTATAACCCCCAACAGGCATAGACCGGGGGAAATCCCTGTGCACCGAGGGACCCCAACTAGGCGCACGTGTGATGAACATGGAGAAGCCACCAGCAGGTCGGGACGACAGACCCAGGCCCTAGCGGTATCCAGAGCTGCTGCGCAAAATGAGGAGGAGACGGCCACTCCGAAGAGAAGCCGGTGCGCGGTGAGCACTGACGGGAAGCCCGACGGAACCTGCAAAAAGCAGAAAGCCGAGGTAAACGTATCGGCTCTGACCGCGAAACTTGGAGCGATGGTGGACGAGATGAACGCCGAAACTAAAAGCAACAACAAGAAGGTAGTCCGTCATGTCACGCAGAATACCATAGACGCAATGATTGCCATGAAGAAGCTCCAGCTCGGCATTGCAGAAGCGCTGGGCGACTCCCACCCCGAGCGCTCCACCTCGTGCGCCAGCCAGCAAACAACCCCCACGCTGGCTACGACTGAGGCAAATACCCGGACTGGGAGCAGGTTAAGGCAAAACCCAAACCGATGGGTCCTCAAACCGAAGCTTAAATTACAGCGCGCAAAGAGGAACGTGCACCCCGCACTACGATATCCAGGAAGCAACGCTCTGATGCGATCCTGATAAAGTGCAGCGAAGGATCCTACGCAGACATGCTGAGGACCGTCAAGACGGAGCCCTCCCTACAGGCACTGAAGGACAACGTCCAAAGTCTGAGAAGGACAGCAAACGGCGGACTACTGCTAAGGATGAGAAGCCCCTCGACCCAGCTACGCAACAGCAGCAAGCGGCTATAAAGACGGCCATCTCCGGGAAAGCGGAGGTGGCAGTGATGCAGGAGACGGTACAGGTGGAGATCCGCGACCTGGACGATATGACCAGTGGAGAGGAGGTCACCATGGCCCTCTTTGTGGGCGAGGACTGCGACATCCCAGGGGACGCTGCACCCAGGATGCGAAAAGCTTTCGGCGGGACCCAAATTGCGACGGTCAACCTCAGACCAGAGTATGCGCAGAGGTTGCTAGAAAAGGGCAAAATCCAGATTGGATGGGTCGTCTGTCGAATAAAACAGAAAACGGAACCGAGGCGCTGCTTTAAGTGCATAGGCTTTGGCCACACCTCGGCGAGATGCCGAGCCTCGGACGCAACTTTCAAGGCCCCGCAGGATTCCTGCTTCAGATGCGGGGGCTCCGGTCACAAGCATCACACGGGCCAGGTCAAGCCAAAGTGGATCCTGTGCACCCGTGGAGGTAAGAGCGGGAGGGAATCGGAACACGCGACCCGGAGTACCAGAAGGCCACCAAGCACATGTAGAATGGTTAAGTTTATCCAACTTAACCTGAACCACTGCAGAGCAGCCCAAGACCTCCTGTCCCAAACTGTTGCTGAGCTAGGAATCGACGTCGCTATACTTGGCGAACCATACAAGGCAAAACTCGATGGAGTATGGCAGCAGAGGGCGAACGGCGGGGCAGCTATATGATCTTGCGGGCAGCCTGCTGGCCAGCTATCACAGAGGGTGTCTAGACCTGGCTAGACGAGGGCTAAACTCTATGAGACGACTGTGTATACCTACCCCCGAGCATGCACATAGACGCTTTCATAGACGTGGTGTTGGAGATCGCCCAGGACGCGCGTGGGAGATCCCCTAACTTAATCGCAGGGGATTTCAATGCGTGGTCCACCGCGTGGGGGAGAACAAAAACGACGCAGCGGGGAACTGTACTCCTAGATGCACTTGCAAGCCTTGATGTCTGCCTGCTCGACGATGGGGGCAGATGTACCTACAGCAAGGCAGAACGGGAGTCAACTATCGACCTGACCTTTGCCAGCCCTGAGCTCACACGGAATATATACTGGGGAGTCAGCGACCTGCCCACCTACAGCGACCATGCAGCCATAATCATCCAGACGAGGAACGGTCAGCCGTGCCCACCAAACCGGCCAACTGCCTATAAGGTGGGCACCCTCAACGGCGATGTTCTACTAGCCAGCATGGATGCAAACACCATCATAGGTGAGGCTAACACATGCGCGGACAGGTTAGCCGAGAGAATTAAAACAGCCTGCAGCTCGGCGATGAGGAGGTCATCTGGAGCAGGCGACCAGTCCCCTGGTGGAATCAAGAAATAGCCACTGCCAGAAGCGAATGCCTCTCTGCGCGGCGGAGATGCCAGCGAAGCAGAGGACGCCCACTGCAGGAGCTGTACGAGTTTCGCTATAGGGAGAGGATGTAAGCCCTCAAGATGGCCATAAGGAAAAGCAAAAACAAGTGCTTTCAGGACCTTTGCGATGCCGCTGACAGGGAACCGTTTGGATCAGCCTACAAGATGGTAATGGGTAAGCTAACCCGGCAGCCGACATCAACCTCCCTGCAGCAGCTTGGAGCGATTGTTGCCACAATGTTCCCAGCCCAGCCGCCCTTAAGGTTACCCAGCGCGAGTGCGGGCGAGCCGATCCCGACCAGCGAAGAGGAAGTCTTGAGCGCACTGGCCAGCTGCAAAGCATCCAAGGCACCCGGACCAGATGGAATTCCGAACGCAGCGCTGCTTGCCATAGTGCAGGCGTACCCGAGGCTGTTCGCGCAGGTGTACAACAAGTGCATCGCGGAGCGGACCTTCCCAAGAGCGTGGAAGCGACAAAGGCTTGTGCTCATTCCAAAGCCTGATAAGCTTACCGACGACCCGTCCTCATACCGACCCCTCTGCATGCTGAACACACAGGGTTAAATCTTTGAGCGCATCATATGAAACAGACTTGAAAGAGAAATCGAAGAGCGTGGATCCCTATCTACCTACCAGCATGGATTCTGGAAAAAGCGAAGTACCATTGACGCAATCCGAGAGGTAACTCAGCTGGCAGCAAATGCAATTGAAGGCGAAAGATGGCAGGGAGGCTCCACGAAGTACTGTCTTGTATGCACCCTGGACGTCAAAAACGCCTTCAATTCTGCAAACTGGAGTCTAGTTCTGCAAGCACTCCAACGTGGCGGCATATCAGGGTACCTCATACAGCTGATAGCCGACTACTTCAAGAACCGCGTCCTGCTATACAACTCAGACTCCG
The DNA here is from genome assembly GCA_018152175.1 of Drosophila jambulina. NCBI lineage: Eukaryota > Metazoa > Arthropoda > Insecta > Diptera > Drosophilidae > Drosophila > Drosophila jambulina. The sequence goes on from JAECXH010000017.1 coordinate 1,685,421, forward strand.
GTAACCAGAAACACCAGGTTACAGGAGGCGTACCCCAAGGCTCAGTCCTCGAGCTAATCTTGTGAAACGCCATGTATGACGGTGTACTGAGGCTGACACTGCCTGAAGGCTACTCCGTAGTGGGCTTCGCTGACGACATCGCGCTGATCACCGTGGAGAAGCAATTGGCTGACGTATCTGCCTATCTAAAAACTCTGCATTCAAATAACCGGGCTACTCGCACACGGCATCTTCGTGGTAAACGCTGCTGCATAAACTATACGAACGGGCCCGAAATGTGCACAAGCGGCACAGTCGCCGTTAACATTGCTGAGAAAACTCTTCGGAGTACGTTCTCGCGGCATTATCGTAGCTAACACAGTTGGGAAAACTGCGAAAATGCCAGGAGTTCTCGTTGGCGGTAAAATTGCAGCTAACACTGCTGGATGAAACCAACGGACGGGCTTGGAAAACGCACAGACGCCACCTTCTCGGCTAACAGCGCTGCACATTGCATAATTGCTGCTAACATTTGCGAAACAAAATGCTAATGGCGTTTAACTTTGAAATTATTTAGTATTATTGCATTTCTTTTTAATATTTCGCTATATGGACATGTCTCACTCATTTAAGCTTACCCTGTTTGTCTCAACCAGTTTCCCGGTGTTCTTGTTCTTATCGCTTTGCTTAGGACTACCTTAATTATAATACTCCACGATTGTGTCGTCGAAGATCGGGCACTCCCCATCGGCACAGCCCCCGACCCCAATACCATACCCAATGGTTTTGTGATCGGGTGCAGTAGTGGATTCGGTAACCGAATGGGGTGGAATTGGCGAAAGCTCCGCCAGTAGTTTCAGTTGAGTCAGTTGCGGTGTCCCAACCCCTGACACCGCAGACTTCAATATTAAAAAATATCCAGGATCAAACAAGGCCCGGATTACCGGCCGCTGTTCTACCAAAGACCCTTACGGCTGTTCCACCTTTGAAAATAATATTTGTCTCGATCTCGATCTTGCCCCTGATCTCGAATCTGAAGATGTACTTGCCTATATAAACGGCAAAACCCAAGCCGAAAAAAAAAGTGAAAAAATTCAAGTTTTCTTACCCCAGGGACATCTCATCTTTCAAGATAAGTGTCTCGCTCAAGTTCTGTGACACAATTTGCTCTGGTGACTTCTGGTCCGAGCACGTTGTAGTTAAAGAATACGATGCTAAAAAGAAAAAAAAAGCGGCCAGTGGGAGTACAACTCCCTAGGCTGTCACAAACCTCTGCGACCACTGCGACCACACCCATTTCAGCTGCAAAAAACTAACCACCTCCCTCCTACTTTCCTATCAGAATACTAGAGGCTTACGCAGCAAGCTCTCGAAATTGTACTCTGATAGTTTTTCCTTTGCATCCCAGGTAATTGTGTTTACTGAGACCTGGTTAAAGCCGGAGATTTTCAGCTCCGAAATTTTTCCAGGTAAGTACACAATTTATAGATTGGACCGTCTTTCCCAGCGAGGAGGTGGAGTTTTAATTGCCGTTGACTCCTGCCTTATCTCCGAACTGGTCGTCTTAGATGATATCACAGATTGTGAATTCATCTGTGTAAAACTATCATTCCCAGGTAGTTTTATTTACATAACATGCTCTTATGTTCCTCCATCTGCTGATGAGCCTATTTATTGGAAACACCTTTCGGCAATTCGGGCCGTTTCCAATAGACTCACAGATCGAGACCAACTTGTGACTTTAGGGGATTTTAATATACCTGGAGCGCGTTGGTCATCAGATGGTGTGTCAAATGTTCTTCAGACTGCGGCACAGCATGACCTTATTGATGGCCTGCTTGACTTGTCTTTGTCGCAAGTTAACCATGTCTTTAATTCTTTAAACCGCCTACTAGATCTCTGCTTCGTCTCCGATCCCGTAGGTGTGACCTTAAAAAGAGTTTCTCCATTGACGCTACCTGAAGATCCTTACCATCCTACTTTCGATGTGACTATCGATATGGGCATCGTTGTAAGGGAAAAATCTAACCGATTGGCCGATAAAGTTCACTGTTTTCGTAAAGCTAACTTTCAAAGGCTAAACAGTTTAATATCTGAATTGGATTGGTCTAACATTTACATGTGCACTGACATGGCAGCCGCCGTGAGCATTTTTTACAGTGCCATGAACTCGTTCTTCTCATTATGTGTTCCGTTAACCTATCCGTCGGCCTCCAGTAAACCACCTTGGTTTAATAAGGAGCTGACACGCTTAAAAAAAATAAAGTCAAGGCTTTATAATAAATTTAAACTTACCGGCTCTCTAACTGCTTCATCTAATTATATTAAAGCTCGGTCGAATTTTACCGTGCTTAACGCTCAGTGTTATAAGAATTATTTGACTCGTTGTAGGGGTCAGTTCACGCAGGACCCGAAACAGTTCTATAATTTTGTTAACACTAAGCGTAAACCTAATTTATATCCTTCCTCGCTTTCATTTAAAAATTCTACAGCAAAATCAGATCAGGCTATTGCTGATCTTTTTGCTGAGTTTTTTAAAACAACTTATTCTCCCTCGACCAATTAAAACCAGACATACCCTTACTCTATGCCTTGTTCAAACTTAATTTTCAGTCCTATCTTAAACGAAAGCTCTCTTAGTCTGGATCTTCGACGTATTAAGCCAGTTTACTCACCGGGTCCCGACGAAATACCGGGCTGCGTGCTCAGGTATTGCGCGGACGCTCTGTGTAACCCCCTTCTTAAATTGTTTAAATTATCTTTAGAAACTTCTGAATTTCCCCTTATTTGGAAGGATTCCTTTATTATTCCTCTCCACAAAAAAGGTAGCAAGTCGGATGCCAGCAACTTAAGGGGTATCTCTAAGTTGTCAGCCATTCCGAAACTATTCGAGAATGTAATAACTCCACACTTGCAGCATTTGTGCAGATCCGTAATTTCTCCATGTCAGCATGGTTTTATGAGGCGAAGATCAACCACTACAAATCTCTTGGAACTTACCTCATTTGTTATTAGAGGGTTCCAACGCAACTTTCAAACCGATGTGATTTACACGGACTTTAGTAAAGCTTTTGACTCGGTTAATCATTCTCTTCTTGTAAGGAAGCTCGACTTAATTGGGTTCCCTGTTGATCTTCTTAAATGGATTTTGAGTTATTTGTCTGACAGGACTCAAAAGGTTCTGTTTAAAAATGCTCTCTCCAAATTCCTCAGTGTCACATCTGGCGTCCCACAAGGTAGCCACCTTGGCCCACTGCTATTTTCATTGTTTATTAATGACCTTCCGCTAGTTTTAACCAACTCTAGAGTACTAATGTGCGCTGACGACGTTAAACTATGTGTGCAGTATAAGGACAGCTCATGTCAGTCAGATTTACAATCGGATCTTAATAATTTTCAAGCATGGTGTCGTGCTAACCTATTACATCTCAACAGTGCTCCAAACGCAAACTGATGACATTTTCGCGTGTCTCTCCGCAGTATGCTCAATGACTGCTCTTTGAAGAGAATAACTCTTGTCGATGATCTTTGAGTCCGCCCAAACTTTCGTTCTCTGAACACATTTCTTGCATGGGTAACAAAGCCAGAGGCATGCTTGGATTCATTAAAAGATGGTCGAGGGAATTCGATTCCCCTTAAGTAACTAAGAACCTTTTTGTTTCGTTAGTTCGTCCCATTTTGGAATATGGTTAATTATTAACCGCATTGAATCTGTCCAAAAAAAACTTTTTGCTTTTCGCCCTACGGGGCTTAACCTGGAATGAGAACTTGAGATTTCCGTTTTACTCTAGTAGACTTCTATTAATTAAGCTTCCCTCCCTAGCGAACCGTAGAAAGATGCTTGGTGTCGTCTTTCTACATAAGCTCATTCACGGGAACGTGGAGAGTCCCTACCTGTTAGGCCGGCTCAGGGAGTTTGAAATGCATGATTACTATTACTATATTGCTGGTAGTGATAGTCTTCCCAAACTTAAAACTGTTTTGCTTATATAATTAGCCCGTTATGTAGCACCTTGGAAAAATCAAAATTTCCTCGTTCTTTTATATATACTTCTTCTCACGTGTCTATCAAGAATGCATTCGTGCCGTACGTCAAACGGCTCCGCCTCTCGGTAGGTTGGGCGGGAGGAGGGTCTCACTGGGACCCGCGCGCAAAATGAAAAAAAAAGTACTAAATTTAGTGCTTTTTGTGTAAAAAAATGTATATAAAGTTAATTTTCGGCTAAGAAAATGTGTGTCCTCACAATATTTATGTTTTCAGAAGGACTTGTACCACAGTTTTTGGGTTTATTGGTTGAACTACCCCCGACTCTATTAATTTGTACGGAAAGTTTAGTTAATGTATGAATAATACATAATTAAGGACGATCTAATATTAAGATTAGTAATGGCCATACATTCGTTTTGCAGTATGAGGCTGCTTTTTTTATGGCAACAACAATTTCTTTCTGTCCCTCTCTATCCGCTCACACAAAGTTGAGAGCGTAAAATTCTAAAAAATGTTATTATTATTATTATTATTTATTGTAATAACAAATTAAATTTATAAATTACAATGTGTTGAAGCCAGAGCGACTAAGGCCTTCAGGCTGCTAAAAAATATAATGAGATTGTTTATTTATTTATTTATTTATTTATTTATTTATTTAGAAAATAGCAAATAACTGCCATTGAAGCCAAATCCTTGCCACTGACCGGATAAGGAGTAATTTTTATTGATATGCCCCGACTCACATCAGGTGGTCAGAGGCAAGGATAGGTGTCTTAAAATAAATTGAGAATTGACATCTAAGGACAACTCCACATGTAACAAAAAATATAATTCATTGTAAGACGAACATAAAACGCGGAAAGGGTCGTGCAACTCGAAATTAGATTTACATAAACTTAGTGCAATCGGCCGGAAATAACGCGACGGTCTTGGAGGGACAGAGAAACTTAACTGACTTAACAAATAAGACGAAGAAATATATCCATTAATCAGTTTATAAATGAACATCACTCCGTGGCAGGTCCGACGATCCTTAAGCGAGGGCAGGCTCAGAAGACGTAGCCTGTCACTATAAGAGGGGAGGTGACGCTGAGGATCCCAGTTAAGTCCCCGTAGAGCAAACAAAAGGAATTGTTTCTGAACTGATTCAACAAGGTCTTGATACTTCGCGTATTGAGGAGACCATACGCACGAACAGTATTCCAATATTGGGCGGACGAGAGAGACATAAAGGAGTTTGGTGGTGTAGGGATCGTCAAACTCCTTCGACCAGCGCTTAACGAAGGCAAAAACCCCTTTGGCTTTACCGACAATTAAGCCAATATGGTCGGTGAAGTTTAAGGTATGGTTAAACAGAACTCCAAGGTCATTTACTGAAATGATGCGCTCAAGATTACTTGTCCCTAAGGAATAATTTGTCAAGAAACAGTTTTTACGAAAGAATGACATACATTTGCATTTAGTGTTGTTAAGAAATAGCAAATTATTGTTGCACCAGGACTGCATGTTATTTATATCAGTTTGCAAAAGAGAGTGGGAAACTGAATTCGTCAATGGCAAACATAGTTTTACGTCATCAGCGTACATTAACACATGGGAGTTACGAACCACATCGGGTAAGTCATTAATAAAGATGCCAAACAGAAGTGGACCAAGGTGGCTCCCTTGCGGGACACCCGAAGTGACGTGTATACGTTTTGAAAATGAACGCATAAAAGCAACTGTTTGCGTTCGGTTCGATAAGTACGTAGCGATCCACTTGATCAGCAAAATAGGAAAGCCCAAAAGAGTCGGTTTTTTCAACAGCAGCTGGTGATTCACAGAATCAAAGGCTTTGCTGAAGTCTGTAAAGATAACGTCAGTTTGTGTGTTACATTTAAACGCATTTCTTATGATAGCACAAAACTCAAGAAGGTTTGTGGAAGTAGACCTGCGTTTCATAAAGCCATGCTGCGAGGGAGACATTATAGAGCCACATTGGTGTTGAAGCTGAGCAGTCACTAACAGTTCAAGTAATTTGGGAATTGCGCTGAGCTTAGCAATCCCTCTGTAGTTTTCGATGTTGGATTTACTACCCTTTTTTCATGAAGGGGAATTATGAAGGATTCCTTCCAACATTCAGGAAAAAATGCAAACTAAAGGGATAACTGATACAGCTTGGTGAGTGGTCCATATATCGCACTAGCACAATTTCTCAAAACACAGCTGGGTACCAGATCTAGACCGGAAGAGAAGCACGGCTTGAGTGTTTTGAGACTTTGAAGAACATCGTCCTCACTGATCGTAGGCATAAAAATGCAATTGGAGTGTGGAAGAGAATATGGATACGAAGAGGTTGTACTGACACTAATAGCTGTATACGTATATTGGAAAATGTAGCAAATAAGTTCGCGGTGTCAGGCTCGTTAGAAGCGGACTCAGTGTTGAGATGAAGACAGGATGGAAAGATTTGGGATTTACGTTTAGAATTGACAAACGCGTAAAATTGCTTAGGATTCGCCTGAAACTCGTTTTTACACCGATTCAGGTAATAATTGTAGCACTCAGAATTATGTGTTATAAAATTATAGCGTGCTGTTAAGTATCTAGCACGATCGACTTGCAACCCGGTTCTACTGAACTTTTTAAAAAGTCTAGACTTGACATTTTTCAAGTTGGAAAGTCGACGAGAAAACCAGGGAGGCTTATGTGAGACGTCAGGAGGAGAAAACGAAGGAACGTACAAGTCAAAACCAGAGTATATGATATCATAAAAACGGTCAACCATGTTTGAGGGATCGTCAGAAGAAGAGTCCAAAAAAGTCCAATCGACAGAAGATAAATATGTATTCAAGTCAGAGAAATTAGCTTTACGAAAGCAGCGAAAAGTTGCTGGCTCAGCTAAAGGACAAGGCAGTAATGGAGTCGATACTTCTAGAATTATCTCCAGAGTGGGATGATAAGCGTCTTCGGGGCTAGAGAGAGGGCTGATTCTAGAAATGTTGGCATTGGCAAACTCCGACGCAAAAATAAGATCGAGGACATTGTCACGACAGTTCCGTACATAATTTAGTTGTCCCAAGGAAAGGTCAATAAGGCCGTGAACAAGATCATGGGGTGCAGTGGGAATTAGAAGATTGGAGTCCTGAGAGGGCATCCAAGATATGGACGGAAGATTGAAATCCCCCATGACAATAAGGTGATCGTTAACACCAAGAGAGGAATGAATATTTTGAATTAAAGATAAATGATGTAAGTAAATATTCGTGTCGGACCGGAGTGGAATATAGGAGCATGAGACATAAACAAAATAATCATGAACTTGAATGCGAACCGCAACAAACTCTAAATTGCAATCTATGTCACTTTTCGGAACCAGAATGGAAGGTAGATCGGACTTAACCGCGATAAGAACACCGCCACCGATTCGCAATTGACGATCGCGTCTATAAACGATATAGTTGCTTGCAAACAATTCACTATCGGAGACAGAAGAGTTGAGCCACGTTTCAGTAAAAACAATGGTATTGGCATCAAAAGAGGCACTATTGATGTGCAGTTTGCTAAGTTTGCCTAGTAAACTGCGAACATTCTGATAGTGTAGGATAAATGAATCATTCAGTTTTTTGGAGTTCTAGCAGAGGGAGTCAGAGGACCGCGAGCTCGAGGATTACTTTTATGAATAACTTCATGAACGATGGCATGCTTAGGCCATACAGAAGAATCAAGAACCCTGGCCAATAATGCATCAGAAAGTCCAATTTTAAACGAAGATATTTCACGTCTTTGCTTAAAATTGAATTTTGAGACGGTAAATTAAGTATTAGAAACATTCAGTTTGTTGCTCAAATGGGTTAAAACATCAAGTTCAGAAGCACTCGGATTAAGGTGGGAAACAAAAACAAGTTTTTTGGGGGCAACTCCAGCAAGTGGGGCCGGTCTCCTTTGGGCAACTCCAGAAATAGATGACGGTTGTGGTCCTGGGCTGGTTAATGGCAGCGCAGAGATTGTGACCGCCGGAGGTACCGCCGTCTGAGGAACCACCATCAGGGGAGCCGCAGCCGAAGGAACCACAGCTGGAGGAGCCACAGGAAGAGCATCGAAAGCCAATGACACGACATTGGAGGCAGCAGCATGCGACGTGGATGCCTGGTTGATGTTCATTAGCTCTAGAGCTCCAGAAATAGGGGCTAATGATGGTTCATCAGCCAAGCTTTCGTCAACAGCCACGGCAATATCACAATTGTTCGGAGGGCTGAACTGCATAAGAGGGCACACAGGGTCTGGAATGAGCAAAGAGTTATTAGCTAGGTTGCTCTTTGATTTGATTACTGAGTCACTAAGCAGTTTTAGTGACTTAAAATGATACTCCGCCGTCTGGAATCGGTTAGACAATTCCTTAAATCCGGCCGCCAATGATTGAAACTCCAGGTGAGTTTGCCTCATGAAAACCCTCATATCGGATTTGATGTGAAGGCAACTCGTCCAGTCCAATCCGGCGTGTTCACGTATACGATCAGCAATGCGCGGGCCAATCTGTCCAAGATCGGCACATCCAGGGTGAGCAATGTTGTCGCAGAGCCAACAATAAACGGTGGCCTGCCGCGGAGTTATTTTGGCAGCGTTCGGACACTTAGTGGCACAACAGGTAGCCATATTTATTGGATATGATTATTAAAATAATAACCGCAGCCGTAAATAACCAAAACGGAGATAAAATTGTACAAATTTCACGGCGAAAGAACCGATGAAAACAAAAGCGAGAAAAAGCTTTTGAGTATGTATGAGTTTACACAAGAACAACCCTGAGAATACGTGTGCACACAAACAGTCGGCTATTTTCGCTGTATGCGTAAAAGAGAGCGGCTGGCACTAGAGCCAGCGAGAGAGAACCTGAACCCAGAGAGATACTGAAGCCAGTGAGAGCCTGAAGGCTGTTGAAAAGCCAGCCCGAAAAAATCTTATGCAAAAAAATCGTATGGCGTTCCTTATCGATGTACTGTCTTTGCCATAACACACCAAACATAATTTTAATTCAATATGAATAATGAATATTTTATTTCCTTAACTTTTAAACAGAACAATGTTATTTAACTTAAAAACAACATCCAGATTATAATTATGAGACCGGGGCTCGGGGCTGGGAGGACTTACTTTTAAGTTTATTGGTTGTAGAAGGACTTACGCTCATGTGTCTGCATTTTGAAAAGGTTTAATTACATTACATTTTATTGCAAGCTTTGTTGTTACTTTGTTTGCTGCAATGTTGCGACTACAAGCAAACAGCACATGCAAACAAGCAAGCAACTGACGCAACCAAGACAACGCAAGAAAAATTCTTGCAATATTTGCATAGGTGTAAACATTTTTGCAAACTTTTGCTGCAAATTATTTTCAACTTGCTGCAAATTGTTTGCATCGTGTGTACCTATGTAGCTTAAGAATAAAATCGGCTCTGTTGGCCCTAGTACGCTAGCAGCTCTTATTTGCCGCTGTTGGTGTGAATTGTGTTGGTGCATATGCTGTGATGACCGGACTTGGCGTGAGAAGCAAATCTTCGTCAATCTCGCAGGGGAACTCCTTTTCGTCCATCTTACACATGTTGCATGGTTTAACCTCCCCCACGGATTTAAATCCACGGCAAGTCCACTTCCGGTTTGCTCCGCCCTGAGAAGGCATTTTTTTCTGATACAGCGAAATTCTTATTATTTAAAATACTAGCTAATTTAAAAAAAGTTATATTTATTCTTGATTGAACTGAACACATGCAGCTAAACCAAAATGAATAATTTTACTTAACTGTTTTATTTTATAGAATTTATTCCATCAATTGAAAAACTTTTTGATGAAAACTTGCTTATTGGGAAAGGCGTTACATTGGACTCGATTCGCCCTTTAGCATACTCAACACTAGCTGATCTCGCTCATCATGTACGGCAGAGTCTAAGCTTGGATGTATTAATAAAAGCCGTCAATCTGTTTTCAAAAAATGTTCATGATGAAAGTCTTGCTGTAGGGATACAAACTATGTCTTGCAAGCTTTTATTAAACCTTGTTGATTGCTTGCGACATCACAGTGAACTAGAGCCTCAACGATCCAGACTTATTTTATCAAAACTTTTAAAAGTGTTCGTAAAAAAATTTGAAACTATTGCTAAAATTCAACTTCCATTAATCATTCAAAAGTGGTAAGTAGTCCCTTTTAGCTTAGGTTGTATTAAGTATATAATAATTAATTTATATGATCCGAAAATGTGTTCTGTTGGTCTTAGCGTCCAATCAAATAAATTACACAGATAGCTTAAGTAGAATAGCTTCCTTTTTAAACGGTTTTATTTAGCTCACCCCGTTTGATTTATTATTTATTCTTGGGTCAAATTTAGTAATTCAAATTTCACCCTCTTCCTGTCAACTGATTAATCTGAAATTTTTTATACACTTTGGATTTTGGTGTCTATACAATTATGTTTATTTATTATTATTATAAATTCAAGATGGCCGCCGCTACAAGATGGCGGATAACTTATGTTTTATTAATCCCGTCCATATGGGTATCAAATGAAAGGGCTCAACAAGCAGAATTCAATATACTATAAAAAATTTTAATCCTAGATGTCGGCCGCTACAAAATGGCGGATAACGTAGGTTTTATCAATCCCATCTATATGGGTATCAAAAGATCTCAACAAGTAGAATACAATTTACTATGCAAAATTGAAATCTAAGATGGTGACCAAACTTTTATTGATATTTTGAATGCTTTGAGAGTCGGTGAGCTAACAACCCAACATTTTAGTATTTTAATGGGGAGATTTCTTCAAGACACGAGTGATGAGTTTGCAATAGACAATGCGTTAAGGGTATATATATTGACGTTTCAAAGGTAGTAAATAGTAAAGTTAGTAAATTGCGCTATAGGCTACATCAACCAAATCGTTTGACCTCAATTTCGTCGAACTCAGATGTATGCAACAGATGTACCTACCATCCGAATTGATTGAAGAATGTTGCCTTTAATACTATCATGGGCTTCTACAATGCATAAAATGCAGGACAGCACTGTGGATCACGCAGTCGTATACCTAGGTGCGAAACTGTTTAAAGAAAGTCAAGCCTACGTGGCTCTTAGTAGAGTAAGATCTTTGCAGGGACTACGTAAATGGAAGTTGGACTGCAATAAACTAACGGGCACCATCCAACACAACAACAAAACCTGAGAGACAAGTCCGTATAATAACGGACAGCCAACGCTAGATTGACTCGTCTTTAACCCCTTTATTCGACAATCGATTGATTTAAATTCGATGAAATGATGATGAACTGCTGAATTGTTTCATCCCTGCAGAACCATTAATTTTTTGGCATAAAGGTTGATGAATTTTTAGTTTCAAAATGTTGATTAAAATATATTAAATCATTAATGAATTTGTCACTGAAGACAGCCTTGGACATGCCCATCTTATATTCATCAATAATTTGTATGGGCTGTCATCAACTTTTCATCAACAACACCGTCTGGTGTGTTGATGAATTACTGATGAATGGTACTGCAGGGCATTAACTATAACAATATGATATGCCGCATTTTAAGATACAAGGTGCGTTCCAAAGTAAACAAGACTTTTTTAATTTAGCGCCCTCTGGTGGCACCATCTATATGTCGGCTAGTTCGTTGGAATCTGCTATCTTTTATCGACTTCCAGTAAAAATTTCATGACATTTCATCGATTGGAAGTGAAGTTATTGTTTTGCAAGTGTGCGCATGTTTTTGTCATCGGTACAAAAATGAGCTTCGAACAAAGAGCCAACATTAAATTTTGTTTTAAACTTGGTAAAACTTTTACCGAAACGTTTCAATTGATGAAACAAGTTTATGGCGATGGTTGCCTATCCCGTAGCAGAGTGCACGAGTGGTTTCAACGTTTTCAAAGTGGTCGAGAGGACATAAATGACGATGAACATGTGGGCCAGCCAAAATCCGTGATCACCAAAACTTCCATCGAAACTGTGCGTGATTTCATAAAAAATCAGCCGAAATCATCATTGAAATTAATGGAAATAGAATTGAACATCTCCAGAACATCGATTTATTGGATTTTGATCGAACATTTGGGCTTACGAAAGGTGTGTGCACAGTTTGTTCCGCACAAATTGACTGACAACCAAAAATTGCTCAGAATTCAACATTCAAAGGACCAAAAATCAAATTTTAACAATCAACCACTTCACACTGGTCCCAAAGTCCAAAATTTGTGCAGTAATTAGAAAAATGGAGATATACGCTTGAAACTTGGTACAGTTAATGGTTGTTGGATATAAAAAGCCTGTGCAAAAATTGTTTGCGATCGGGCCACGCCCTCCTTACCTCCCCTTATAAACAACAAAATTACTCATACGTCCGTTTGTCAATTGATATTGCTTTCAGTTTTACATGGCTTAGATTTTAGTTTCTTATCAGAAAATAAATAGTTTAAATGAAAAAATAACTAAAATAGAAAATGAGGAAAGTTTTCGGCTAATTTTATTTATTTTTTTTATCACATATATTTATTAAATTAATCATTTTCTACATCTAAATCAAAAGAATAGTCATTAGTAAATTCAGTTGTGTCCAAGTCATCTCCATCATCATGTGCATCATCTGTATTAATATTATTATTTAAGAAATTGACATTTGGTTGTCTTAACAGGTGAATAACCTCTATTGGATAACTGTTGTATTTTTTGTTGGCAAGTAGTCTATCGTTGATGTAAATACTGGAAACAAATGGATCCGACGAATCGAGTGCTCTACAAAAAACATCTGTCATGGTATTCAGTCGACTATTTTGCCTTGCATGCGAACGTCGATCATTTTTATAAATCTTGTTTCGAGCCTCAGATGCGTTCTCACCTAGACAGCCAAGAGGTAGGGGGGATGCGGCTACGATCTGAGACCCATGTACTAATATTTTATGTACCGTAGCTGACATTGGGTACCAGGGATATTTTTTCATGTATAAAAGAACAGCATTTTCACAGAAACTTTTAAATTTTAAAATATTAATTTCAAATTGGCTTGAAATAGTTATTAAAATGTAATAAAAGTTTCTCAAAACTTCCAGGTCAAAGCCAAGTGTTTTCGCAAATTTGTCTGTATTGCAAAAAGCTCTCCTAGCGGTATTCCCGTCATTAGTACTGCCGCTTCCATTTGCCTTAGGTTTATCGACATGAAGTCCAAGTTCCTCCCATAATTTTCGTTGAATTTCGCTTTTTCGAATAGTCATTTGTTCTTTATCTTGTGGGCCGCGTACTTGCCATTTATTAAGACCAATTCTATAGGAAACTTTTAAAGCAAATTCAAAAAAGGAATCCACGCGTGTAGAGGACTTACTCCATGTTCTAGTGCTTCGGAGCTTTTCGGCATGAATTTTTCCGATTGAAGATCGGTGATTGTCAAAAATTGTGTGGGAGTCGCTCCACAAATTGGACAAGACTGCGTTGAATTTGTGTTTGTTAAAATATTTAGGACTTTTCCATCAATTAATGTCATTTTTGGCTCAAAGTGTATGATATATTTTTTGTCTCTTTCATTTTCAAAAACAAATGGCAGCAAGTTTTGAATTTCCAAGTCCAAATTTGCCTTTTCTTTTTGATATGGTCCTTGGTTTCTTTAATAAATTCAATTTTGAGGGGCCTACAAAATCGAACAGACTGCGGACTTCGGTTCATCCAAATAACTTGACCTGTCGAATCAATCAATTTTAGTGGGATTATTGTTGTTACAAACAAAGACTGATCAAATGTATCTGGTATACAATCTTCAAAATATTGTTTGTACAAACTTTGGCCAGTTGAACCGTCAAATCCATAACTGGCAATTAATTTCATATTACAAATATTTGGATAAATGTCAAATATGTCTTTTTGTAATTGTAATATACGTTCGACAGTGTGATTAAGCATGTTTTGTAGTGAAACAGAAGCGACAGACTCCGTAATATTTATTCCTTTAGGCCTGCACTTATCTTTTGCAGCGATAATTTTTTTGTAGCTCGGATAAATGTCGCAATTCCTGCATTTACTTTGCAGCCTTATGCTCATATACTGCTTTTTTGTAAAGCCGTTTTCAATTAAAAAGTCTAAGGCTTCTTCTGGAGTGAAAGGTACAGGCTCTGCTTTGGAAGATACTTCCTCAACGGTCAATCGCGCCTTTTTTGCAGCCAAGTTTGCTGCATGAGCAAGAAGATTAACGTCGTTATTATTTTTAGATGAAAGATCGGCAGCTAATCTTTGCTTTAATCGGCAACTTCCTGCATCATAGTTTAGTCGTGGGCGTCCTGCATTTTTGGGGGCCTCTTCCAAAAAATCAGATGGTAATAATTTGATTTTGAAACGTAATGCGAGCCAATTTTCATGCTTCTTCTTAAGTCTTGAAACATCCCGGTTACAATTGTTTAACCGTGTTTTTAATGCAGCAACAAAGTTGCTATTTTCTTGTCTATTGAGTTCTTTATATGTTCCTTTAATGTTTTAATAATATGCTGCAGCACAAAATCATAAATACTTTTATTTTCACGACCATTTGCCAGCCAAACCTCTACCATTTCAGCATAGCTCAAATCGATGTTGTCTGTCAAGAAACAATATATCATGGAATCGGGCAAAAACGGGCAAAAAAAATTAGTGTAATCAAAAAATATATATGTTTAAGATAACATCTGTATCAATAGTTTCTTAAATACGATTAAATACTATATACCTTTATTCCACGGAACACGACAAAAGTTAGGTTAGAATTGCTAAAACACATAACATCACAAAAACACATATTAATAAAGAAATTACACATATAACAAATATTGCAATATTACATAATATTTCACATACCTGCACAATTATCATCCATTTTGAATTATTGCAATCGAGATATTAGATTTTACACAATTTGTTTTCAAACTTTGCATTAATTTCACGAGAAAGCAATGCCAAAGTTTGCGGTAAACGATCAGCTGATTTCCAGGGCTGCCAGCGATCGCAGGGATGCAATTTCAATTGAAACTGTATTATTTTCAATTGCCCTGAATATTACTCTATCGCAATAAAATATTGTTTTTGCCCAACTCTTAAAAAAAAAAATTGGATTCTTGCACAATTTTTGGACTTTGGGACCAGTGTGCACTCCCCGTATTCACCTGATATGGCACCGTGCGACTTCTACCTTTTCGGAAAAATGCATTTGCCGATGAAAGGAAAGCGTTATGCAGACGTGGAGGCCATTCAAAAGGATTGTACCGGCATACTGGCGGCCATACCGGTCAATGAGCTAAAACACTCGTTCGACATGCTTATGGACCGTGCCAAAAGCTGTATTCAAGCAGAAGGAGAATATTTTGAATAAAATTAATTGATTTTGCCGATAACTCCATGTGTTCTTTCTTTTTTTTAAAAGTCCTGTTTACTTTGGAACGCACCTTGTAGAATGCAACATCAAAATTGGAAAAAAATTGTAAGAAATTATATAAGTTCTTATACCCTTGCAGGGAAAGAGACATTTCCGACCTTATAAAGTATACGTCGGATCTTAAATTATGGTAGTCAGTGTAAAAGAATTAAATCAAATACGTGTACCAAGTGACAATTTCCGTCTCTGCACTCTAACGGTTGTTTGTTAGTACGCTTTGTTCCGTCTATTCGCCAGATGGTCAGTATAGTTCGACGCAAACATGAGAGAGAAAATTGTGTGAGGTTAGAGGTTTGAGAGAGAGATGCGCACTATGATTGTTGTGCGTGTGTGCTTGAGCCACTACGAGAGACAGAGGTACAAGGATGTTCGTTGCAGGATTTTCGGGAGAGCATTTTCGGTATGCTAGAAGGCTGGCTGGCATTCTCAAGTTGGCGGTGGCGTGATCAAGTGTATTCGCCGTATACAACCTTTGCAATTAAATAAGAGAAATCTTAACTATAACCCGACATATATTCTTGTTCAGCATCAACAACGAACTGTCCGTCCGTCTGTCTGATTACACCGAAACTAGTTTCCAGTTTTTAAGCTATCTGATTTGCAGATAGTCTTTTGTATGCTCTCACTACTACATAAGTCGGAACGGGCCGAATCGGACGACTATATCATATAGCTGCCATAGGAACGATCGTAAAATTTTGAGGAAAAAAGTTATAACTCAGCCAATTTTCAACACATTTTCATTTAATTTGAGACGTGGTATATTGTATTATTTCAGGATTTCGTTTAAATTTTATGAAAATCGGAAATATTACGTATACTTAAACGTTAAAACAGAACTTTTATATGTATAAAAGTTATACATAATTCCTATTAGTTTTACTTTTCATTTGATAAATTTTTATTAATTCATAATAATCCAATTGTAAGCTGCAAGGGTATACAAAGCTTTCTTTCTTGTTTGGATTTAATTTCAATTAAAAGGAACAACCCCATCTGGCATTTATTAGCCTATTCTATGAAATAATTATAGTACATTAAAACTATTAAAAAAACAAGGGGGGGGGTTGCACTCCGGGAGTGCAGGCAGAAGTGAAAACTTGAACTTATGCGTTGGCACTTTTTTTGGTGAGCATTTTTAGGTGCGCTCGCGACATGAGAAATTGTACATAAAAAATTATAACTTCAACACAACTTCTTATAATTTTAGATACAAGCATTTAATATTATTTCAGAATTTTGTTTAAAATTTCATAAAAATCGGACGACTATATCATATAGCTGCCATACAAACGATCGGTAAATGTTTATGTAAATTACATTTGACTTTACATGTAAAAATGTAAAAAAAATAAAACTGTAAAAATAAAATTGAATTAAAAATAATTCATTTTAAAATAGATAGGCTTAGATTATAATTAATGCAATTGAAATCTGCAAGGGTATACAAACTTCGGCGTGCCGAAGTTAGCTTCCTTTCTTGTTGTATTGGGTTTCGAAACATAGGCGAGCAAATGCCTATATGTACACGGCTATCGGCATGCGTCAATGCTAATTGCAAAAACAATTTTTCACTTTCGTTTTCTTATCTCTATTCTTCATCTGCATTTGAGCAAGGTAACTGCACTTGCATGTGGTTGTTGTTGGGTCATAAAATAAAACAAATTTTATCTTTACTAGTGTTGGTGTTTTCATTTGAATGTATTGAAATTTGCTCCGTCGTAAGCAGCGTTTGGGCGCTCTGGCGTATAGCATGCAGCGCTCTCGCATACCCATACACACAGAGTCTATCTGTGTAAAATCTCATCTGTCGCAAAAACGACAGAAAATCCTCACCCACAAAAGTGCACCACGCGCCATAAGAAGTTTTCACTTAAAAAAGGGGTTGGACACGTAATTGACACAAAATCAATTAAAATTGTTTTTCTATAAAATTATTTTACTGGATTAGTATTTAGTGCAGTAGCCACTTTTTTTATTTTAAGTCCTTTAGGATGGAGTAAAATGCTTCTTCAGGTTCAACAAACAAATTATCAACATTTTATATTTTTTCCTGGCTTAGAAAAACTTGTACATCATAACACTGATTATTGATATAATTCAGGTCTGGACTTTGAGCTGGACAATTCATAACTTCAGGTTCTTCCTTATAAAACCAGTTCTTTGAGATCCTTGATGAATGGTTTGGATCGTGACCCTACGTAAGGTCCATAGTGTTTTTAAATATAACTAAATATTTAAAGCGATCCATTATATAATTTATTCAGACGTTCGGGCCCTTACTCTTTTTTTAGGGCATCTCGGATCGAGGCTTGGTGTTTGGACAACCCACAGCTGTTTTTTTTATTAGGTCCTATCCTATTTGTTTTGGTTTTATCACTCTATAAAACTTTTTTAATACGAAGCGCCTTAGTCTTGATGGGCTTTGCAAGGCACAAACGCTGTTTAGTATTTAACTTTGCTTTTATTTTTTGAATCTTTTCCTTACGAGACGAACAATAAGTCTATCAAATCGTATACTTTAACCTAAGTAGACTGGAGCAGTAAAAGTGGCCCTGACAAATTATTGCTGGGTTGGAAGGTCGTTACGTTGTAGGCGGGCTCTTCTGGAAACCCAAGTCAAATCCCTAGCGAGAGGATTTGTGTGGGCTGAGAGTTTTTACTTGTACGACTCTTTTTGCTTCTCTATTTTACCTTTTACTGCGAGAATGCCAAGATCCCTGTGGATGTTTTGGTTTCGAATATACCATGGTGCCCCAGTGAAAGTTCTCCGAATTTTTGATTGAGCGCGCTGTATGATGTCTATGTTGGTTTTGCTCGCGTTCTCCCAAAGCTGGGAGCCGTACGTCCAGATTGGCTTGAGAGTGCAGTTGTAGAGCAGGACCTTGTAGTCCAGACACAAGGACGATCGGGCGTTTATAATAAAGTCGAGGCTGCTGGCTTTTAGTTTTAGGTGTAGTTTCTAGCATTCTATATGTCTACGCCATATTAGACGTCTGTCGAGGTGGACGCCGAGATACGTTACTTCGTTGACTTGGGAGATCTGTGTGCTATTCAAGTAGAGCGGAGGGCATGTTTGTGTGTTAAGAGTAAACGTTATGTGTTTACACTTCTGTTCGTTTATTTTAATACGCCAGTCGGATAACCACTTCTCCACTACCGTGAGGTGTTTTACTAGTTGGGATGTTGCACGGACTGGGCATCTGGAACGGCTGAGGATCGGAGTATCGGAGTTGTTGTGTTGCACCTCAGTGCGAAGACTCTGTTGTAGAGATATGACTCAAGTAGTTTATGGGTATACCCGAGCAAATGTTTTTTGATTTTATGCATGAGACCATTGAGCCAGACGCGGTCGAATGCTTGAGATACGTCGAGGAATATTGCACTACAGTATTCTCTATGTTCGAAGGCTGTGCGAATCTCTGATGTTATTCTGTTAACTTGCTCGATAGTTCCATGTTTTTCTCCGAAGCCAAATTGATGGGCTGCGATAATGTTGTGAGCACCCATATATGGTATTATGCGTGTTAAAAGGCACTTTTCGAACAATTTGGACATGCATGATAATAAGCTTATTGGTCTGTAAGAGGACGGTATCGTGTGATCTTTCCCGGGCTTCGGTATCATTATGATAATAGACTTTTCCATTTTTTTGGGTAGTAGCCGTGACTTATGTCCCCATTGAAGAGTTTGCAGTTCAATTATCATTTTTGGAGTTATTTGGTCACCGCCGGGAGTCTTTTTCGGTTTTAGCTCCCGGATGACTTTAGTGATCTCGTTCGTCGAAACGCTGTTATCGCGGATTCACTTTCAGGGTGAATTTGCGGTAGAACAAAAGAATTTGCTGCAGGGTTCGGCTGGAAGACGCTTCTGAGATGTGAGGCAAATGTTTCGGCTCTGTCTATGTCGCTGCGTGCCCAGCAACCTGAAGAATTTCTTATCTGGGAGACGGTTTCAACCGAAGAGCTTAGATTTGGGTGAGCCCTCCACAAAGGATGCTTTGTACTAGTTGGTGAGAGTTTCTCAATATATCTTAGTTGTGCGTTTTCGGCATCTTGCTTCAGGGCCCGATTTATTTTGCGGGTTGCTTCATTTAGACGTTACTTTGAGCATGGCGATCTGCTGGTTTGCCACGCCGGTCGCAGACGCCTCTTTTCCAGAACGAGCTGTTCAATTTGCAGGTTGGTTTTGAACTTCTTTATTTGCACATCTTTCCATTGTGGTGTTGAGGTCATGGCTACTGTGACGAGTACCTCTTCCAGGGCTGCGGTAAAACAGTCGATGTCCGCTTCGATATTGAGCTGGGGGGTTAGCTCAATGTGGGAACTCACATACTTCCTGTATTTCAACCAGTTAGTTCTGTGCGACGTCAGCCTGTTGGGGTGGTCCGTAACTTCTGAGCTTTGAAGAAGAGTTATCAGTAAGGTAGGGCCTTGGCGCTTATGAGATTGCGTGGAATGTTTTTTGTCACAGCGAAATCAATTAGATCTGGTATCTTTCTGGGATCGGCTGGCCAATATGTGGGGCTACCAGGAGAAACGTAGTCCAACTTATTTCTCACACCTATGAGTGCATTATAAAGTTGCCTCCCCTTGGGAGTAACGAGGCGTGATCCCCAGTGCGTATGCTTGGCGTTGTAGTCTCCAGCAGCTATGAAAATTTCCCCAAGTAAGTTGTAAAAATCCATGAATTGACCTTCAGAGATTGTAAAGTGAGGTGGGCAATAGACAGCGGCGATGCAAAGGTTGTCGTTTCCTGACTGCACTTTTATAGACGTGGCTTGCAAGTAATTTGTTGCAAACCTTTGATGAAAATGGTGTTTGATGCGTTCTCTAATTAAGATGCCGGTGCCGCCGTGGGCTTTACCATCGGGATGATCTGTGCGGTAAAAGGCGTCAATGTGATTTACATTCAGGAATTGTTTAATTTCAAGTTTAAGCCGTGAAATGCCGTTGGCATTCCACATGGATATGCGTAGATTGGGCATTGAATATTTGGACTATTGCGATACAAGCAGCTGAACCACCATATTCTGGTTCTTAACCAGCGTTTGCATAGTCGCTTTCATAAAGGATATGAGCTCCATCATACTTTGTTGCATTGTAAACATCATAGTTTCCAAATTGTTTTGGATTTACCATGGATTTACCATGTCCGTTCGTAGAGCATCAGCATAGGAGATGCCGTTGGTGGCACTGAGCGGACCTAAGGATGATCTGGCTGCCTTGCCGAAAAAGACGTCTGGCGTAATTGTTGATTTATAATACACATTTCTTGGATTTTGTTGTCTCGTAGCTGTCGCTCGTCGCATTCGACTCTTCAGCTCCTTGTGCACCAAACAGCCTCTGTAGTTTGCCGTATGGTTGCCTCCGCAGTTCCCACATTGTTTTGTACGTGGGTCTTCTTTATTAGCAGGTCAGTGTACGGAATTGTGGAAGTCTCCGCAGACTACTCAGACTGACCGAAGTGTGCAGTATGTCCTGGTGTGTCCATACTCCTGACATTTGTGCATTGTACTGGACCGTTGCGTTTTTGGGGTTCTTTCACGGTGATCCTCCGATGCAATAAGAACTGCAGCTTGTAGATCGTGTGCACTTCATTTTTCTTTAAGGTTTTGCTGTCTGGCCCGAGCTCGATCTTGAAGAGCGGTTGCGGCTTTTTGTTTTTGTTGATAATATTGCTGACATTCTTACCATAGAATCCCTTGTCTTTAAGGGCTTCTAATATGTCAGAGGGGGCGACGTCAGGTTCGATACCTTTTAGTACTACTTGTAGTTCTTTGCTGCTTTTAAGTTGGTAGGTGTAAAATTTCTTTTTTGTTTTCTCCAGGTATCGAAAGTGTTCTTCATATTTGGTTTGAACTTTGGTTTCGTGGATGTTCCCTTTCATAAGCGGAACAACGTGAAAATTTTCATCCCCGACCAGCGCAACAATTTTGTTGACCAGGGCGTTTGAACTTTTTTCCCTAATAAAAAAAGGTGGGGGCTTTGGTTTCTTCTGGGTCACCTGCTCCGGCTCGGCTTGGCTCTCAGCAACTGCTCAGAGGGAAAATCTGTTAGTGTTGTTGGAACTCCTTGCTTGTTTGTTGGATTGGTTGATACGGTTGATCTTTGGTTTGTTACCAACCGTATTTTGCGGACTCAGCTTACGCTTAATCTGGATGTAGCGATCCATACTGGTCTATATGGCCGGAACCGCTTGTTGCTTATCGAAGCTTTCGGTTTTTGTTGCCCTTGCAGTTGCCGATGGAGCCGTTGACACCGGTTCCGCAATATTGGTCGTTGTTTTAGTTATTGCCACTTCTTTTGCTGAGGTAGCAGAAATTGCAGCACTGCTTGTTGTTGGTGCGTCTTCCGTAGAAGCCGGTGGTGGTGGGGTCTGGCATTGATGGCTCCAAGATGTGGGAGTAGGAATTAGTAAAGCTGGTGATAGAGAGCGCGCTCTAGTGCTTTCGACGGCCAGTAAGGCCGGGTTGCTCTTTGTAGACGTTTTTACTACTTCGGTATCGCGTATTGAGAAGTACGAAAAACAACAGTTTCTTTTGTTAACAGACTCTCTACGCTCTTTATTTTGATCGCCGCTCATTTATTTGAGCTTAACGCGTTTGGCACTTAAGGAAGTAAAATCGCACATTTAACAATATTTATTTATATATCGCGTTTGATTTATATATATTGGAGAAAGAACTCAACTCGGAGCTCTTGAAAAACACGTTCATCCCCGTCGAAGACTAAAGAATTACTTACGCCCTCATCAGCCAGCGCCAGCAACATAAGGCCGCGCCAGCAACATAAGTCGCGCCAACCAGCGCCAGCAACATCGGTTGGGAGCGACAAAACCAGCAGCAACAACCAGCCGACGCTAGCTAAAGCGCGCGACAACCGACGCCAGCAGAACAGCAGAGAGACACACGAACCAACGCCGGCAGAGGCGAGAGAATCGCCACGCACCCGAAGGCAAGAGAGGCGAGAGAATCGCCACGCACCCGAAGGCAAGAGAGGCGACAAAACCGAACGCTGCGACGCAATAGGAAACTTCGGCAATAGCGAAGGGGTCGGCAGAGCTTCGCCGATCGCAGCTCGCTCGCTGGCCAGGCGACCTCAGCAGCGATCGGACGTGCGGGCGGATCGAGCGGAAAAGGAAAAACCCCAAGCACGTGGAGCAGATCACCCGGAGGCCACACGGACATGGAGTCCAGCGCCCGGGACTAAGAATAAGGTGAGCCGGCCAAGGGACCCGCGGGGCTAGTGACCGGCGGTGCAGATTAGTAGGGACAGAGAGAAAAAAAAGCCGACGGCAAATAAACAAATTAGAAAACGGACTCTCCGCAACTTCCTTGGGCAGGGCCTCCTCCTCCTCCCTCCTTTCCCTCTCGGACCTGGGCAACCGGCAGGGGGACACGATGCCGGCTCCCGGATTCAGGACCTTTTCCCGGCGGAAAACAACCAGAAGCCCGGCGCCATGGTCAACAGGACCGGGCGACTGGCCACGCCGCTGAGGAGCCGAACGCGACCGCGCCGACCCACGGCAGGCGGGCCCGGCCGGCTGCTCCGGCCATCACCTCGGTAGTCTCGCCCGACGGTCAACGGGGCGGGATTATCACCACCAGGCCGGGATCTCGGA
The DNA here is from genome assembly GCA_018152175.1 of Drosophila jambulina. Lineage (NCBI taxonomy): Eukaryota > Metazoa > Arthropoda > Insecta > Diptera > Drosophilidae > Drosophila > Drosophila jambulina. The sequence goes on from JAECXH010000017.1 coordinate 1,708,436, forward strand.
TCGGCGACTCGGACACCACGGTAAACGGGTTCCGGGGAGCTGGTCTGGGTGAAAGGCCGACCCCCGGCGGCAAGCCGCCCGAGGGCAGTTCCGCACGGACCGCCCCTTTCCCTCAAAGTCTCCCTAAAAATAGACCCACGCCTCACCGGCGTATCCCGTTTTCCCGCCTGTCCCAAAAATAAATAATGGGAGGATTCCGGAGCCGCTGAGGTTATCTCAGCCATAGATCGCATCCTTACATCATAATTTTAGTAGCAGCCCTAGTCCCCTCCAAGCTCTGAATCGTATTTCAAATCTTTTGCTTTCGAATCATATGTTGGGTCAAATACAAACGACTCTTGTTCAATAGTCCAAATGCATTGTATTCCTTTTTTTGAAAAAAATATTCAGGTATAGCTATTTCAGCTGGTTTTCGCTTGATTCCTTAAGTTACCAAATAATCAAACGTTCTTCCGCACTACAAATTTTTTCGCTACCCATTTAGGTTGAAATGCAGTACAATAACATATTAGATGAAAAATGTAGTATTTCAAAAGGTGTGACAATCCACCTAAGAGCGTCGGTTCCTGAACGAAAGCCAAATCACCAGTCGTGGGCGGTCAGAATGAATCTTAAATTGTAAATATGGCAGCATATGGTCAAGTGAGGATTGACGACCTCATAGGACGGGAGATCTAATGTATTTCGATTTTAAATTTTACAATTATGTTGGTACCACTAATAGATACATTCTATTATTTGCCTGATACATTATCTTCTGCCTTCGGATCTGTTTAATTTGAATTTTTTATACATTTGAACATAATTAAACAAAGAAAATTAGCCATGTCAATGTTCCTTAAATTTTACCCGCCATCCGTATCCGATCCATATCCGTATCCTCTATCCTAAATCTTTGTTTTATTTTTCTTGTACAAACAAGTTACCAGTTTTGTCAAGTAACTATTTTTGTATCTATCTTTTTATGTAATTAAGTTGAACAATATGATCTCAGACCGTAATGTCCTATACAGCTGGCACCTCTCAGGTGGATCCCACGCAGCAGACCAGAGGTAGCCAAAAGGCCGTGCACCTTTTAATGATAAAAGAGGAAGAATACGGTGGAAGGGTGACTTTCCCCAACTTTATCTGAGACTTACTCATATAGAACTAATGAATGCTTTAACGGCGATGCACTGTGGTCCAGCCGACCACTTGGCCAACCACACATTTTTTTGTAATTCTCCCAAATAAAGTGATTTTGGTCTCAAATAGAGTGACTATCAACGTAGCATACCTTCATGTTCATAGGTGGCGCCACTTTTGCGCAAGAAGCTTCCAAAGTCAGCTGTTAGTACGCGAGCGATCCGATAGAGTTCGAAAATAATCACAATTCTCAAATTAAAAAACTTTAAAAAACACAAAAACTGGTCAACTTTTTGAAATGAGTTTCAATCAGTGGGATTGTATTTTGTATTGTGAAATGTCCAAAGTCGTTGAGATGTTTCTGTAGTTTAATGTTAAAGTGTGTCGTCCAAAAGTAAATTAATTAAATCTTACTTTAAATGTAATATATTGTTGTTGTTGTATTAATGTCTGTTGACTCATGCAAACTGATAAATATCCAATAAAATTAGTTAAATATAGTCATTTGGGTAAGATACAATCTCAATACAATAATTTTGAATCGTGTAAGGTTTTCATAATCCATTTTTCATAAAATTATAGGCAAAAACAACACTATTTCCCGATTCTTATGAAAACTATAGCAACCGTGATCCGATTTCGATGAAATTTATAAAATACATACACCTACATAATTTGTATACCCTTGCAGGGTATTATAATTTCAGTCAGAAGTTTGCTACGCAGTGAAGGAGACATTTCCGACCCTATAAAGTATAAGTTTAATAAAATATCTTTATGTTTGCTTTATTGAATATTTGTTTCTCTTACTCCCGTTAGGGGGTAGGTTACTTTAAATATTAATACAATTTATCATAAACGTAGCTACTGCCCTTAGTCGTCAGTTACGGTCATTGTGGCATCGTTCACGATAAGGGTGCCGTGATCCACGATGGTAACTGGGTCTAGGTGACCCGGAAGCGTAGCACAGTGCGCAATAGCCCCAGAGACTATTTGCTGAGCGCAAGTGCCGTTTTGGAGCTCTTTGCAGAAGGTAGCGCCGACTGTTGTTTTGCAAAGACCAATGTTGAGGTTTCGCGTTGAACATCCAGCAACCAGATTTCCGCCTTCGAAGTCCAAGATCTTGTTTCGATGTTGGACTGGATGGACCGTTATCTTCTTACAATTAGACTTAGGTTTATGGAATTTAATGAGGAAGTGTAAAATATCTGAATTTTGAAAAACGCTTATGCTAGATACTTCTAATAATTCTATCAAACTAACGTCTGTCCTTAAATTCGCCAATGTCAGAGCTGTCTAGAATTGCTGGGCTTACAATATTTAATTTTGCGAGGGTTAAACCCATTAGGATATTTTCCAAATCTGTAATGACAATTCTATTTTTCGCTAAAATTATTTCCAAAATGTGTGTTTCTGTATTTGATTCGAATTTTTGTATTTGATTCATAGAGTTGGCGAGTTCAATCAATCGCTCTTGAAATTTGATATTTAATTCTGTCTGGCCCTCGTCGGCTTTCATTAGTAGTTCTTGATTGAATTTTACCTGTTCCCAATCATTGAAGTCGGGAGTGCCTGCAACAACCTTTAAAGCTGTCCCGATTAAGTTAATGCTTCTAGCGGCCCTATGATGGATGCGAATGTGTCCAAGGTCGGTCATTATAACTGGTATTCGATGGCCGTCAGTAAATGTCCCCGTTAATGCTTCAGTCTGGTCGGCATAGTCTTCGTAGGTCGTCACGTTAGTTGCGTGTTGCAGGTACCAATAGGATTCCCATAGTATAATGTCACCGTCTTCTATTGGAATGTAGTCTGCGTTCGTATAGTCGTTCAGTTTTACCGTCGAGTTCGTCCTAACGTCGTTAGTGCCAAAAGTAAGATGTACTTGCTTAGCCTAGAAAAGTGTAAAAGGATATAAAGATAAAAAAAATGCAAAAGATAGGTCGGGGAATCTAGCAAGATGTTTAGCGCAGATTGTCCTTGTGGACCACCCTCCCTTTAATTAGGACCGTTGTCCCCAGGTCTGCCTCGATAACCTCTTCTGAGCAATGTGGTGAGAGCTTGTTTCCCAGACGTTTATTTGTTTTTAAGAAAACTTTTTCTCCGACCTGATAGTCCTTATGAGTCCTATCCTTGTTCACGTGATTCTGACTCTTTTCCTGAGCTTGTTGGATTTTCTTGCTGATTTTCCTCTCGAATTCTATGGGTTTTGAGTGGACTACTTCTATTGGTTTTTTGTCGGTTACTGAGTGGATTGAGTTTTTTTATTTGGTAGTTGTCAAAAGGATTATTTCGACAGTGTCGTTTAGGTTGCTTCCCAATTTCAGGCATCTGGCTATTTCTGGCGAAGTGCTATGAAACCTCTCTATCTGCCCATTTGAGGTGCTATGTAGAGGTGGAGCATTGGAAATGGTTATATTGAAATGATTTAGCAAGATGGACCTAATGGTTTCTGAGTTCAATGATCTTTTATTATCGCAATAGATTGTTTTAATTTTTGGAAAGAAATTTATTATGTGTAGTAAAGGGGCTTTAATGTCCACAATAGCCCTTGAAGCGATATTTTGTACCGTTGCGAATTTCGAGAATTTATCGATGCAAGTGAGGAAAAGTGTTCCGTCCGTTGAAAAAATATCTACGTGTAGAATTTCTCCCACAAAAGAAGGGATAGGTGTTTCTGCTACTGCCTGCTTAGATGGGTGGCGCTTGTATTTTGCCATAGAGCAAGTTTTGCAGTTTGATGTTATTTCCGTTGCCAATCGGAGCATTTTTGGAAAAAAGTAGTCCCTAAGGATTTGCTTTACATTTTCCTGTGCTGCTCGGTGAGCCCTGTTGTGCTCCGCTACAACTATTTCCCTTTGTTCTGTTATGTCTGTTATATCCTGCACAAAGTTCTTCGTGTATTTGATGGAAGTGCTGGGAAATAACTCGACCAGTCGATGTTGGATAAATGCCAAAATTGGTAGTGAGCAGTGTATTGCATTTAGCACTTCGGCATTTACGGCATCTTGTAGAGTCTCCAGTAGGTTGTCTCGATTTGGTACTTTGATCAGGTGTCTTACCTTACTCTTAAATAGGATGAACGTGTCTACCGAGAAGCTGTTTCCTTCTTCAATTATTATTTGGTTTCAGAAGCAATTTACTGGGTTGTCGGTTGTATCGATGGTGTAAGTTAGCGACTGCTCGCTATGTATGGTGGCTACATCTGATTCTTGCCCATCCTCTAGAGCATTTATGTACTGGCGGGATAGTGCATCCGCCACAAGGTTTTCCTTTCCTGGCTTGAACACCAAAGTTGCGCCGTGGTCATCAATAATCCCTTTCCAACGTTTTAACTTCGCATTGGGATTCTTATCTGAGAGGTTAGCGGCTGGTGATCGGTAAAGATCCGTAAGCCTTTTACCCCGTACAGGTAGTTCCGGAGATTTTTTAATGCCCAAACAATAGCGAGGAGTTCCCGTTCGTTGGTTGCATAATTTTTTTTCGCAATCACGCAGGGCGCGTGATATCATTGTGATTGGGCGGCCGTCTTGAGATAGCACCGCTTCTAGACCAAATCCTGGCTCATCCGTTGTTAAATCGAATGGCCTCTTAAAGTCTGGGTATGACAGGAAGACGTCTTCTGATGCTAAGATTTCTCTTAGCCTGTCAAAAGCTTCTCTCTGTTCTTTTGTCATATTTATGTCAATTTTTCGTGACTGAAATTTGCTGGCTTTACCATTTTCCCCTTTTAAAATGTTTGTTAGGGGTCTTGCGATAGTCGCGAAGTTTTTTATAAAGCACCTGTAGTAGCTTGCTAACCCTAGGAATGACCTGAGGTCGAAAAGTGATTTGGGTGGAGAAATTCCTTTATGGCTTTTACCTTTTCAGGTGATGTTCTAAGCCCCCGTTTTTCTTGAGATACTCTCATGCCTGCTTCTAGAAATTTGGCGAGCACCCAGTCTACGTCTTTAACATGGTCCTCCTTCGTTTTGGAGAATATTATGACATCGTCTACGTAAACGTAGCATAGCTAAGAGATTCCCTCTCTTAGCACATCATCAATGGCCCTCTGGAATATGCTAGGGGCGTTTTTTAGTCCAAATGGCAATCTACAGAATTCGTACTTGCCGTTGTTTATGGAGAAAGCTGTCTTCTCCCTGTCTTTTTCCGCCAGTTCTATCTAGTGGAATCCGGATTTTAGATCGAGTGTTGTAAAATATTGTGACTTGCCTATGTTAGACAGTATTGTCAAAATTGTAGGAATAGGGTATCTATCGTCTACAGTTCTTTGATTTAGCTTTCTGAAGTCGATAACTAGTCGCTTCTTTTTGGCTCCATTTTGGTCTGTTCCTTTTTTGTCTACAACCCAGGTAGGGTTGTTGTATGGTGACTTGGATGGCCTTATTACGCCGTCCGCAAGAATATGTTTAACCTCTGCATTGACGAATTCGGTCACACCCATTGGGTGCGGGTATGATTTTAAGTATACCGGCTCGCCGTCAGTTTTAATTGTGGCGATCGTATTTTTGTTAAATGGGAGCGCTTCGTCTGGGTCAGCGAAGGCTTCATGATTTTTTACAATCATTTTATCAAAGGTAACCTTAATTGCCAGGGGGACGTCTTCATCATCTATTTTAATGAAATTTTCGTTTTCTGCCTTAGTGAAACGGATCTTTTCAGTCCCTTTGTTTGTGTGTAGAACATTGCCGGTAAAATCAAGTTTCGCATTCACTTGTTTAAGCAAGTCGAGTCCAATAATACCTTCAAAGTCTTTAAGGCTGTTTAATATAAAAAATTGTGCTTTACGTTGAACACCGAAACTAAACATTTTTCCTCTATTTTTGTGAAGCCATGGATTGACTTCACAGTGAACGGTTCTTCGGCTGCCACAATGCCTTTCAGCTCCGGGAATGGAGTTATATAATTTTTTGAAGTGCCTGTGTCTAAAAGTAATTTTACTTCCTTACCGGCTACCGTACGTGTATGGAAGCAGGGACTTTACTCCAAAAAATTGCAAGAGTCCTCTGTATCAAGGTCGTCCTCTATTTCTGTAGCACAGGCTTGTGCAACGGAGTCGTAATCTTTGTCCTCCGTTTTTTCTTCTGGCGAAAAGTTTATTTTTTGGTTAAACTTTGCTGACCGCCCTCTTTGCCAGTGTGTGGGCTGTTTGAACCTAGAGGTGGAATCAATCTCCATTGATTCTGGTGCCGGCTGAGCTTTAACGTTTCTTACGTTGTTATGTGCTCTTTGCCTGAAGGAGCCGTTTTGATTGTTGGTTTCCTTTTGAGCCCTGATAAAGTGAGGGGTTTTTTTTTTATTGCCCCTGAGTGTTGGCCTTGTTCGTAGCCCGTCTGGGAATTCCTCCAACTGGTCTGACGCTGGTTATTTGATTTGTAGGGTCTTTCCTCATTTTGCCTGGCGAAAGTTGCGGCAAAGACGCTTCTTTCATTGCTTGACTCAACTTCTTGCGCTAGCGCTAATGCTGAGGGCAAGTCCCCTGGCTGTGCCGGAAAAACGTTAGCTTCCGTTCTATCTCATCATAATATTTGAGGAGGGGTAGATCCCCTTGTCTTGACAAACTAAGCTCCTGTTTTATTACATGCGTCGCAGTTTTATCCGCGTATGTAAAATCTAGGCGTGCCAATATGGCATGAAAATTGAACACAGTGTTGAAAGAGGATAATACCGCAGCCGCTGGTCCTCTTACTTTATTCTTAAGTATACCGGCTACTGCCGCTGAAAGGTTCAAATACTTTGTAGGCTGTGGTGGCGGCTTGCCTCCAGGAGACGTAATTTTCCTGTTTGCCGTCAAATTCTGGGACCGACTTGACCATGTCAAGGGGTTCATTACACAGTATCGTGTGGTCTAAATCAATTTCTTGGAATGTTTGAATCTGTGGGGAGTCATCTTTCACTTTGACCGAGTTCAACTCCATAATTGCTTCTAATTTCTTATCAAATTGCTCTTGCTGCCTCTGGAGTGCCTCAGTTATGGCGACCTCCATGCTCGCAATTTGTTCTGCTTGCAATTCTATTGGATTTGACTTTGTGGCGTTGAGAACGCTGTCTCGAATAATTGCTGCCCTTAAAGTAGATGGGTGGCAGTCAATCTCAGTTTGGCTTTTTTGAGATGTCTGCCTTTGTACCCTTGTTTCTAAGAGTTTCTTATACTCTTCGATTATAATTGATTATAATTTATAATTTATTTTATGATTATAATTTATTTTTTGCACAAATAAATTATTGTTCGACAATTGGTCAATTTTTTTGCCCTTTTGTCACTGTTCGTTGCAAGTCTTCAGCTTTCGTTTGCTGGCTTCACTACACTGCAAAGGTTTTTGTAATCTTTTACAAAATTAATTCACTAGTTTCGCGAATTTTTTCGGCTAACTCTTTAACGCGGTCGCGAGATCGGTTACGTTGGGCGTCAGTTTAATAAAATATCTTTATGTTTGCTTTATTGAATATTTATTTCCATTACTCCCGTTAGGGGGTAGGTTACTTTAAATATTAATACAATTTATCATAAACGTAGCTACGGCTACGGAGTTCATATCTTAACTAAAACTAAAGGTCCGCTCCAGCGCCGCTCGATGCCTCCGGTGCAAGGCAACGCTGCTGACCAATGTGCCGGATCAGCATACCGGCATCCGGTGACGATCACTCGCTCCGCGAGTGCACCGGCCGGGCTCCGGGCAATTGCCCCCGGAGACCGTGGTCAGCAGTTTCTTCGCCGCGCGTGCAGGCCACCGGATATGGCCTGCAATTTGGCATTTTCCCTCCGTGGGAACTGCTTGTGTTAACTTATATATATTCTTGATCAGCATCAACAGTCGAGTCGATCTAGCCATGTCCGTCTGTCCGTCTGTCCGTCTGTCCGTCTGTCCGATTATACGCAAACTAGTCCCTCAGTTTTTATGCTATCTGAATGAAACTTTGCAGATAGTCATCTATATGCTCTCACTACTATATAAGTCGGAACGGGCCGGATCGGACGACTATATCATATAGCTACCATAGGAACAATCGGTAAATTTTCAGAAAAAATATTATTACTTGTCCAAATTTTAAAATATTTTCATATAATTTAAGACATGGCCATTTTATATTATTCTAGAATTACATTCTAGATTACAAAAATGAAGTGTTATTTAGTTGAACTTCTATAAGTTAATGAAAGTGAATCCAGAGTAAATATTGAATCGAAGCGTTATACGTGTCCGCAAATGATCATTTTTATTTAAGTGCTCTTTGGTAAACCACATTTTTAGTTTCTTGTTTGACGTTAATACAAGTTAATGGTTTCTCAACTTGTGAATACGCAACGTATAACTGCCCATGTGAAAAATAATGATTTTCTAAATGTATCCCGCAAACACTAAGTGATCGGCTTTGCGACTTGTTAACTGTAATTACAAACGCAAGGCCAACTGGAAATTGCAATCGTTTAAAGTTAAACGGAAGATCAGTCGGAATGATTGGTATTCGCGGAATACATAAATTTTTACCTACGTACTTTCCATTAATAATGGTTGCCTCAATAAAAAATTAGGCATTAGTCTTTTTACCGAAAGTCGAGTACCGTTGCAAAGTCGCGGTGGATTCAAATTACGCAATATCATAACTGTACCAACTTTGAGTTGCAAGTTATGTGGTGGAAATTCTGATAACTCCAGAGAGTTCAAAAACTATGTTGGATAATTTATTACATCATCCGGATTTGTTATGGAGTCAACGGGTTTGTATGTCACCAAATCGCCAGCTATGTATTTTTAATTGAATGGTGAAATCATATCATTATTCTTTGCGGCAAGAATTGCTCATTGACTTAACCAAGCATAATTCTGATAATTCTCACTAATGTTTGGGAAAACAAAGAGGTAATTGTCGAGGTAAAAGTCGTTGGTTAACAATTGTTTGGAAAATTGTGCAGCACTTTGATCATTTTGAAGTTGAACTCTCATATTAGTGGTTAGCGATAATGTTTTTAATGTATTCCATAAAGGTGTTGCCTTCAGGCACTAACCATACAACATATAGACTACCCATTTCATACAACGAAAATGGACACAAAAATTTCTTAGCGACAGGCCCCAGAGCTGTTCGCGACGGGCCCCGAGGCTTCGTGTGCGCTCTTTGGGCGGATTTTTCGCTCTCTCATTCTTATGCTCGCACACTGATTTCGAGAGCTCAGTCGCAGAGTGGCGCATCCTGAGAAGGTTGATCTGCGCTTGAATTCTTCTTTATATGTATGCGTGCTCATGTATTCACGTACACGTGTGCATGTGTGCTATCATTTCATTTCGGCCCGGCAAGAATATTTGGTCTTTTGCTACTTTTCATACTAGGTGCCCTAACAATATGGGCATATTCACTTTTGGGTTAATTATAAAAATAAGAATGTTATATGTTATAATATATTTCTTAACGAACAAGTACGTGCTTTGTGTCAAAAGGACCACTTGAATGTTTTGATCGTAGGGCATCACCACTACATGAATTCAAGTATTTCGCTGGTCTTAATTCGATTTGTTATTTCATTTGTTTTTTTTTAATGTAACTTTATAAAAATCAAAGACGACTTGGCTCGAGTCTGAAAATTATATTCAATTATTTATTCGATATAGGTCGTTACTAACAAAAACTCTTGTTCAAATATATATTGGTCCAAATATACATTTATAGACGATAAGCATCAAATGGCGAGTCAATGTATTAAGCTAAAGCTACAAAATCTTAAAGGCTAATACCATATTATCGTATGTTATTTACCCGGTACCCAATAGATTAAAGCATAGTGAGACAACTCATTAAAGTATTTTAATTGATTTTTTCTTTTTTACGGAACTTTTCCTTTCTAACATTTAAAGCAAAGGACAGACAATCCCTGGGCCCCCGGCAAACACAACAGGCAGTGTTCAACTATTACACTGCAATGTATCTGATTTGAAAGATGTATGTATCAGAAAAGTCAAATCAATTATAGCATTATTCTTAATCGAAATATATTTTAGCAGGATCAACTGTCAAATGACCACGGAAAAGGATCTGTAACTGGTACACAATGGGTTTATTCGGTTAATGTTGCAGAATTCCGAAGCTTAGTAAAAACTCTTGTTGGTGGAGTCAAGACCATTACATGGGGTTTTTTTAATTCAAAAGTATGTTCTGCTAAATTCTATACACGTATGGATGCTATTCTAATTTCTTAAAAAGTTTCAGATATCTGACACATGCCATGTTAATCACGAAAAGCTTTTTGGACCTGAAATTTTATGCTCTTACATTGACTTGGTTTATTATGCCATGGAAGCGTTAGATATTTATACAATCAACGTTAATCCAACTCAACAACGAACATCTGGATTGATATCAAGAAGTAAAGAAGAGAAAGAAGTATTGGAGCATTTTAGTGGAATTGTGAGTACTACAAATACTACTATCTTTAATCTATATACTTTTTTATGTAAATATTTCGTGACACAAAATAATAAACTATATAATTATATATTTCTATTTTTGTTATTAATTAAGCCAGAAATTAAAAATACAAAAAGAATACTAGTTATATAACCTTGTTATATCAGGACTTTGACCCGATGCTTATAATGCATATACATGTGTATATATGTCAATTCCAAAGGGTTTAGCTGCGTAGAATACGAATCCTATCAGAATTTTTCCACCACGTCAGGATTTTGAGATATTTGAGATTGTGTACCTGACAAACTGGGTTCTTTCGAACTTTTCAGATTATTAAGTGGTCGCAACAACCTTTTAAGGTAAAGGGTAAAAGTTTTTTTAACTGATATAACTAAAAATCAAATAAACAAAAGTTATTTGCGACCTCTTCATAACCTTAAAAGTATTAAAAATCAGTTATTCGAGTTTATAAACTCAAATACTTCCAAATCCTGATGCGATGGGGACATTTCGACACCAAGAGTGCTGCGTAGAGACAGAATCCGTCAAGATATTTAAAAATTTGATTATGTATGGGTTGTTTTGTACTTTTGAAATTATGTGAAGGACTGTCTTTAGATTTATCATTTAGTAAAAATGACTTCAAGAGATTAATTACGTTTTTTTTTTTCGCAAGGCACGGCCTCATGCAAATGGTAATGACGTCGAAGGAAGATATTGCATGTAGCCTTGCATTCGTAACTTTAAGCAGTCATAACTTTGCCCTCTACATAAATTCACAAGTACGAAAAAAATAATTTTGTTGGGGCATAACGTAAAATATCTCGTAAATCTCGTAAAATCGTAATGTGTTGTACAAATTCTGACTATACGCAGCTAAATACAAAAAACCACAACCTTATTGATGCTAAAAATATAAAAACTTTCGGTCTCCGAAATCAATTATAAATACTGCAAATTTATAATTTACTTTTTTTTTTTATTTAATTCCAGTTTCTAATGATGCATTCCCAAAACTTTCAAGAAATATTTTCGACCACAATTAATTTCTTGGTTGAAAGGATCTATAAAAACCAGTCCCTACAAGTGATCGCAAATTCCTTTTTAGCTAATCCAACAACATCACCCCTTTTTGCAACAGTGTTAGTGGAATACCTATTGGAAAAAATGGAAGAAATGGGGTCAAACCTGGAGCGTTCTAATTTGTACCTACGATTATTTAAACTAGTTTTTGGAAGCGTCAGTCTCTTCCCTGTTGAAAATGAACAAATGTTACGACCGCATCTTCACAAAATAGTAGTTCGTTCAATGGAACTAGCATTGATTTCAGATGAGCCGTATAACTACTTCTTACTTCTTCGGGCATTGTTTAGATCAATTGGGGGAGGTAGCCATGACCTGCTCTATCAAGAGTTTCTGCCACTTTTACCAAATCTTTTAGAAGGTCTTAATCGTTTGCAAAGTGGATTTCATAAACAACATATGCGAGATCTTTTTGTAGAACTATGTCTAACTGTTCCAGTTCGTCTATCTTCTTTATTACCCTATCTGCCAATGTTAATGGATCCATTAGTTTCTGCATTAAACGGATCTCCCACCTTAATTAGTCAGGTAAGTGTTACTTTAAGTGAAAAACTACTCTTTACGGCTCTTAAGGGTATACAAACATTTAAGAACATTATGATACGAGGATTTTATAGCTTAGAGCTTAGAGCTTAGAACCGAGAATTGTCGTTCCCTTTTGTACTTACTCTTACCCACTTATACACACATTTTTTTGATGCGTTTGACACCTTTGTGTAGCTAATCTAGCGAAAATACTATATTTTTCTTTTGCGGCTGTTTGATATTATAAGAATATTTTTAATACGGTCTTCCGACATAGTATGCAAACTAGGTGGGACTACTGAAAGAATTGAAACTCTGATTTTCACAGAGAACCAACCACCACCCAAAAACATCTGCCTGAACAAATGTGGCTAATCGGTGGAAAATAAATAGTTCACCAACTATTTTGACTGTTTTAACGCACGAAAACCATAGATCGCGACAGATTTTTTTGACACAAACTTAAATATTAATTCAATAATCACTGATTTTTCTCTAACAATGATTAAATGCCCCAAAAAGTGTGCATGGTGGAAGAAGCTCACAAAATCTAACAGTAATAAAGTTAAAGTAGTTAAATATATGCGAATCGTGAAATTTTGTGTCAAAGATATAACGAAAAACACTCACTTTTTTGGGATTACATATTTCATTTATTTCTGGCCAGCTTTCGTACGTTTTCCTAGTGAGTTAATTTTCAATGACAAGATAATGAAGATAGAGTTGCCCTGTTACACCATTGCTTTTTTTCGGCTAGACGCTAGACACTAGACGCTAGACATTTTCGAAGCTGTCGTTACCAGAGCTCGCAAATAACTGTTGACCGTTTCTCGTTGTCTGCAAATAAGTGTCTTCTTCTGACATTTTACGAAAAGACTCAGAGAGCAACCAATTTGTGGGTTCTTGAATAAGCTCGCTCGCGCTCAGAGCTATACCGCTTTTTTCTATTCTGTTTCGTTCCGGTTGTTCCAAGATCGTTTTGTCGTGTTCAGGGAAGCAAACGGTCTTTTGCGTATTATAACTTTAAACTCAAAGGCAAGCATATAAAGCTTAACACATAATATATTTAAAATGTTACAAATAAATATATGCAACATGTTAACAAAAATATTTGAAAATAAATTTAACTTGTTCTATTAAAGAAACTATATTATTTCTTCTTCACAACAACAAAAGTAAATGTAAAGGCCATTTGCGTTGAGTTTTTCGGTCAATTGGTCTTTTGCTGACTCTCATTGTGCGACCGCTTCTCGTTCCGCTCTTTACGCAATGCTCATTGAAAGAGCGACAGACAAAGATCTCAACGAAAAGCGCTCAAGAGAAAAGAAAAGAGCGAGAGAGTATGAAGTTTTCCGGTTGTGCTCAGAACGAGAGCGCAAGAAGAAAAACGGTCAACAGTTATTTGCAAGCTATGGTAGCTCAGGGTAGACCAGAATTCATCCCAAAATTTATTTGGTTCAGGGTGGTTGCTAAAAGAGATTACAGTCCGTTCCCAGAGTAAAAAAGCTAATGATTTATTCCTTGAAAGTATCTCAATGTTAATTTACATAATTTACTATATCTACTTGCCGTGCTTTGGAGTCGTGAGAGATCCGAAAGTATTTTAGTTAGCAACGAGTTTGAAAATACCTTATTTAATATTCTCAGGATCACTTTTGGAGTTCCGGAAGAGGGAGCAATTTGTATTCCTTATTCTTAACAATATTTATTAACGATCTGCCCAAAGTTCTGACTAACTCCACAGTACGCTGACGACGTTTAACTTAATAATTTTCAAGAGTGGTGCCGCGTAAACTTATAAAACTTAAGAGGCTCTTAATGCAAGCACATTTTATAGTGTCTTTCCCAAGAATGCGACTTACACCCTGAACTGCTGCTGTTTGGAAAGAATTTCATAGTTCATGATATGGGAGTCATGATGTGGGGAGCGCCAGAGGTGAGCTCAGATTAATGAACGGTGGTCAAAAGAATTCAATTACCTATCTGAGAATATGGATCTCAGTAAAGTGTCCCTCAGTAAAGGGTTTATAGTAAAGGCATCGAATCGGTTCAAAAGAAATTTTTACTTTTTGCTCTAAGCGGCTTACACTGGGATGCAAACCTCAGGATTCTAGTAGACTCTTCCTACTAATTAACTTACCTACCTTAGCCAACCGTAGAATTATGCTAGGCATTATCTTAATTTATGATTCGTAGTGATGGAACTAAACCTACGTACCGAGTAGAAACACTAGCTCCTATACACCTTTAATATTGCCCCAATTCGTTTGAAATGCATAAACCCTTTAGTGTCCTTTGTACAAATTATAATTACTTGTACACAATAACCTCCCACGTAGATAGCCTTCCTAAGGTAGGTAGGCAGGTTTAAATGGTGAGGTTACTTTGGTAACATCCAATAAAAGCTGAGCTCCAGTGTGTTCCACACCTTTGATTGTATTAGTCAACGCATTCCCCCTGTCTCCATGGACCATTCCTTTGTAACTAGTAGTTTGAAATAGTTGTGAATTTCCGTCTGGACTGAGATCAGAGAGACTGGAATAGCTGTTGTAATTGAGCTCTCTTCTTACTCTTTCTTGGCAGCTCGTCAGCTAGCCTCAAATTGTCTACTGCGAGTCTATTTAGTTCCTCTATACTTTTTGCCACAAGTAGTCGTAAGGTGCTTCGATGACCGCTTCGCTTTATCAGTATATTCTTACCTTGGTATTTCAGAGGTCTTCGAATTAATAAAAGTTTGAAAGCATTCAGTATTGCGAAAACTTCTGCCTGAGCAATCGGTGTACAAGGTGCGTTCCAAAGTAAACAGGACTTTTTTAATTTAGCGCCCTCTGGTGGCGCCATCTATATGTCGGCTAGTGCGTTGGAATCTGCTATCTTTTATCGACTTCCAGTAAAAATTTCATGACATTTCATCGATTGGAAGTGAAGTTATTGTTTTGCAAGTGTGCGCATGTTTTTGTCGTCGGTACAAAAATGAGCTTCGAACAAAGAGCCAACATTAAATTTTGTTTTAAACTTGGTAAAACTTTTACCGAAACGTTTCAATTGATGAAACAAGTTTATGGCGATGGTTGCCTATCCCGTAGCAGAGTGCACGAGTGGTTTCAACGTTTTCAAAGTGGTCGAGAGCACATAAATGACGATGAACATGTGGGCCAGCCAAAATCCGTGATCACCAAAACTTCCATCGAAACTGTGCGTGATTTCATAAAAAATCAGCCGAAATCATCATTGAAATTAATGGAAATAGAATTGAACATCTCCAGAACATCGATTTATCGGATTTTGACCGAACATTTGGGCTTACGAAAGGTGTGTGCACAGTTTGTTCCGCACAAATTGACTGACAACCAAAAATTGCTCAGAATTCAACATTCAAAGGACATCATTAAAGAGGCAAAAAAAAATCCAAACTTCCTTTACAGGATTGTGACTGGTGACGAAACGTGGTGTTTTCAATATGATCCCGAAACGAAACGCCAGAGTGCTGAATGGAAGGCGCCGGACGAGCCGAAACCCAAAAAAATCGCGCATGGAGAAGTCAAAAGTGAAGACAATGCTGATTTGTTTTTACGATTCCAAGGGTATTGTCCACAAAGAATTTGTTCCACCCGGCCAAAACGTTAATGCGGTATTCTACCTTGGAGTTTTGAAGCGTTTGGTGCACCGTATTCGACGTGTTCGGCCCGAATATCGCGAACATGGAAGCTGGCGTTTGTTGCACGATAATGCGCCGGCTCATCGATCGACGCTTGTGACCGATTTTTTGACCAAAAATCAAATTTTACCAATCAACCACTTCCCGTATTCACCTGATATGGCACCGTGCCATACCTTTTCGGAAAAATGCATTTGCCGATGAAAGGAAAGCATTATGCAGACGTGGAGGCCATTCAAAAGGATTGTACCGGCATACTGGCGGCCATACCGGTCAATGAGCTAAAACACTCGTTCGACATGCTTATGGACCGTGCCAAAAGCTGTATTCAAGCAGAAGGAGAATATTTTGAATAAAATTAATTGATTTTGCCGATAACTCCATGTGTTCTTTCTTTTTTTTTAAAGTCCTGTTTACTTTGGAACGCACCTTGTATAGTGATACCTTTTCTGACCCGCTTGTTATATAGTCCGCGTCTTCTGTTATCCGATAGTTCATCTCTTTCAGGATCCTACAGTGGCCGGTGGGGTAGTTCTTTCAGCTTTGACTTGTCTTCATTCGTACCGCGCTTTGGGCACGCCGTTTGTATACTTTTAATTCGATTGTTATGAATTGATAAAATTTTATCGAATGAAAAGTTAAACTAACATGAATTATTTAAAACATTTATACATTTAAATATTCGGGTTTAACATATTATATGACACCGAATATGCCACCCTTGGTTTATAAATAATAACGCACGAAATAGGTTGTTTTAAATGTGTGTTGTTTATTCGGAGCTGCTATCGGACTGTTAAAAACTTGGCCCCAAGAATCTTATATGCATATGGAAGCTTACTAAGTAGTTTGCTGGATAACGCGATAGCTTTAGCTAGATAAGAAAGAGGAGAAAAGAAAGAAGGAAAGAGCGCTGCAGGTGCAGTCGTACACCTATGCGCGCATGTCTAGGCGCTGACGATCTGCTCCGAACGTACTCCCCCCCTTGGAATTCGTACGGTTCCAACTATATCGGACTCGATGGGCGGAACGGCTGGCTTGGCGTCGGCTCTCCTAACCGGACCCGTAGCTGTACGGACTATAGCTACTCTGATGACCCCGTCCCGGCCGGGTATGACTTTCTCGATGCACCCAAGCTGCCATCTCAACGTTGGAATGATGTCGTCTTTCAGCAACACTATGCATTCAACTTTGATGTTGGAAGTTTAGACGCGCCACTTGCTCCTTTATTGAAGAAGGACCAAATATTCGCTGTTCAATCTTTTCCAGAAGTATTGCTGCATCCGGGTCACCCGTTGCCATCTGCTGTGGCGGCCTTTGCGAAGATATGTAATGTCAGGCTCAGAAAACTTTGTGCAGCTGGAACCCTTGAGAAAATGAGCCGACGTTAGCACCTCAAGGATTTCGGCATGGAGACCCGTTAACCCAAAGGGAATGCTCCTGCAATTATCGGAGTACGTCCTCGCGATACTACGTCAACCGGGCTTAAGTTTGTAGAAAAGTGATGCCAAGTCATGTTTTTCGTCATCTCCTGAATTTTCGCGATTCTGTTCGATACGAAAACGGTAAATTCCCCAGGAGGTTGCCGAATCCACGCCAACACAATAGACTAGTCTGACCAGCAATGAAAGGCGCTATTGAAATCTATGGTTTCCTTGACGTTTACGATTAGCTTAGCCAATAAAAGCGCTGTGGAAAGCTCTAATCTTGGAATTGTTAAGGCCTTTATTGGAGCTACTCTTGACTTGGCACAGACCAGATGGACTTTCAATTCTCCATTGGTCTCTGATTGCAAGTATAAACACGCTCCATAAGCTGATATGCTAACATCACAGAATCCATGCAACTTGATCAGAAAATGGATCCCAGACGAGTCCCAATGCCTTGGCAATATCCGATCCATCATGAAATTTGATTAACTGCTCCTTGTCGCAGTCAGACTCTCCTTCCAGGGCTGCTGACTCATTCGAACACCATTAGCGGATTGGAAAGTGGCCTCGCGACAGTAGTTCCTTCACCTGACTACGAATTTCTCTCACCTCCTAAACTGAGTCCCCACCACAAATTAAGTCATCCACATAGAAATCTCTACGAACAATTCTTGCTCCAATAGGAAATGATTCCACCTCATCGTAAGAGTGTTGATGCATGGCTCTTATAGCCAAGAAGGTAGCAGGATTGGTTCCATAAGTTACCGTGTTCAATTTAAAAACACTCAACTTATCCGTGGGGTTCTCTCGCCAAACGATACACTGCAAAAAGTCATCCGGGTGCGAAACACGCACTCAACGGTACATCTTGCAGATATCTCTACAAAGGGCAACTTTAAAAAATCGAAAGCGAAGCAGTATGTTAAAGATTTTTTGCTGAATAGTTGGCCCTTCAAGAATTAAGTCGTTAAGAGAGCTGCCAGAAGTCGTTTTGGCAGATCCATCAAACACGACACGAAGCTTCGTGCTCGTGCTATCCTGCTTATGTACGCAATTTATTTATTTATTTATTTATTTATTTAACAATAATAGCAAAATACTGCTATGTTAAGCCATACCCTTACCTCTGACCGAAGAAGGAAGTGTTTTTTAAGGATGTGCTCCGACTCACATCAGGTGGGCCGAGGTAAGGATAGGTGCCTTAATATAATATTAGAATTTAAATCTAAGGACATTCCAACATGTAACAGAAAATAAAAGTCATTATACAGGGAACATAAAACGCGAAAAGGATCATGAATGTCGAAATCCCAGATTAGACCACGTAGAGCAAACAAAAGGAATTGCTTCTGTACCGATTCAATAAGGTCTTGATACTTTGCGTACTGAGGTGACCATACGCACGAACAATATTCGAGAATTGGACGAACAAGAGAAACATACAGTAGTTTCGTGGTGTAGGGATCAACAAACTCCTTGGACCATCGCTTAATAAAGGCAAAAACCCCCTTAGCTTTACTGACAATTATACCGATGTGATCGGCGAAGCTTAAGTTGTGGCTAAATAAAACACCAAGATCAGTAACAGAATGAATACGTTCAAGAACACTCGTGCCTAAAGAATAGTTAGCATGGAAACAATTTCTGCGGTAAAACGACATGTATTTACACTTGGAGTTGTTAAGGAACAACAAATTATGAGTGCACCAGGACAACATGTTGTTTAAATCAGATTGCAAAAGCTTAGGAGAGTCAGGATTCGCAAGAGGCAAACATATTTTAACATCATCAGCATACATCATGACGTAAGAGTGGAGAATAACTTGGGGCAGATCATTTATAAAAATGCCAAATAAAAGAGGACCGAGGTGGCTCCCTTGAGGAACACCAGAAGTCACGTGAACAAGGTTTGAGAGTGAACCCTTGAATGCAACTCTTTGAGTACGGTTCAACAAATAAGTAGAAATCCACTTGATCAACGTGACCGGAAAACCCAAAAGACAAAGTTTCTTCAACAGTAACTGATGATAACATCGGTTTGGGTGTTATTTTTAAACGCGTTTCTAATCACAGCAACAAACTCAAGGAGATTTGTAGACCTAGATCTGCGTTTCATAAAGCCATGCTGTGACGGGGACATTATTGAGCAACATTGGTGCTGAAGCTGAGCAGTAATTAGAAATTCAAATAATTTCGGAATCGCACTAAGTTTAGCTATGCCTCTATAGTGTTCAATATTACATTTACTGCCCTTTTTATGAAGCGGAATGATAAAAGATTCTTTCCACACTTCAGGGAAAAACGAATGCTGAAGTGATAGCTGAAAAAGTCTAGACAGTGGTCTACATAATGCGCTTGCACAATTTCTCAGAACACAACTAGGTACAAGATCTGGACCAGAGGAGAAGGAAAGTTTGATTGTTCTGAGATTATGAAGAACATCATCTTCGCTGATTACATGCATAAAAATGCAATTGGAGTGCGGAAGTGGGAAAGAATACTCTGAGTTAATATCGAAATTAATTTGTGAGTATGTAGTCTGGAAGAATTTTGCGAACAGGTTCGCGATATCAGAATCATTGGAAGCGGAGGCATTATTGAGATGAAGGCATGAGGGAAATTGTTTAGATTTACGTTTCGAGTTAACGAAAGCGTAAAATTGCTTTGGGTTTGCCTGAAACTCCGTTTTGCACCGATTTAAGTGGTTTCTGTAGCAATCAGAATTGTGTGCTAAGAAATTTGAACGGGCAGTTAAATATCTCGAACGGTCGACTTGGAGACCAGATTTGCTGTACTTTTTAAAAAGTCTGGATTTCCGATTTTTTAAATAAGAAAGACGACGAGAGAACCAAGGGGGCTTGTGAGAAACATCTGGTGAGGGAAATGAAGGGACATACATGTCGAAAGCTGTGTACATTATGTCGTAGAAACGCTTAACAATGTTTGAGGGATCCTCTGTAGAGTTCAAGAAAGTCCAATCTGTTAAAGATAAGTGGTGATTCATTTCTGAAAACTTAGCTTTTCGAAAGCAACGAAACGTTGCAGGCTCTGCTTCCGGACACCCTAGTAATGGGGTGGAAGCTTCAAGGATTAGCTCCAAAAAGGGATGATAAGCGTCTTCAGGACTAGAAAGGGGGTCAATTCTCCTGACGTAAGCATTAGCAAACTCAGAGACAAAGATGAGGTCTAAGACATTATTGCTACAGTTCCTAACAAAGTTTAATTGTCCCAATGAGAGGTCTATAAGACCATGAATTAAATCGTGGGGTGTGGTGGGAACAAGAACATTAGAATCAGGCAAAGGCATCCAAGAGATGGAGGGCAGATTGAAATCACCCATGACAATAAGGTGGTCATTAACACCAAGGGAAGAATGAATTTCATGAATTAAGGATAGATGCCGCATATATATATCGGTGTCTGACTTGGGTGGAATATACGAACATGAAACGTAGATAGAATAATCGTGGACCTGGATACGAACCGCCACAAACTCTAGATCCGTATCAGTTTTAGAAATGATTTCAGAAACCAGATCGGATTTAACCGCGATGAGAACACCACCGCCAGTCCGTATAGGACGATCACGTCTAAAGATGGTATAGTACCCAGAACAAATTTCTGAGTCAGAAACAGAGGAGTTGAGCCATGTTTCTGTAAAGACGATAACATTGGCATCGAAAGAGACACTATTGACGTGCAGCCTACTGAGCTTGCCAAGTAAACTACGAACATTCTGATAGTTAAGAACAAAAGAATCCATTAGTTTTTTGGAGGCCTAGTTGAAGGAGTTTGAGGCCCACGAGCACGAGAATTACTCTTGTTTACGAATTCGTGAACAATTACATGCTCAGGCCATACTGAAGGATCAAGAACCTTAGAAAATAGTACGTCAGATAGTGCAATTTTAAACGAAGATATATCGCGTCTTTGCTTAAAATTGAACTTGGAGACACTAAACTCAGTAACAGAAATATTCAATTTGTTGCTCAAGTGGGTCTTAACGTCGCCCTCGGAAGCATCTGAATTGAGGCGGGAAACAAATATCTGCTTCTTAGGATCAACGCCAGCTAAAGGCACTGGTGTACGTTGGGGAACGCCAGAAATTGTAGACTGTTGGGGACAATTTCTGGTAACAGCCGGCGATGAGATAATGACCGCCGGGGGAACCACTGGGTGGGCATTCGACGCCAACGACGCATCATTGATGGCAGCAGCACGCGACGTGGATGCCTGGTCGGTGTAGACAGGCTGCTGAACCGGGGGCGTAGCGAATTTGTTCCGTCCGAAAATGGGGACCGGTACATCAACTTCAGCAGAGGCAGCAGCATGCAACGAGGATGACTGGTCGACGTTGATAGGCTGCTGATCCAAAGGCATGACGAGATCATCTAGTAAAGATGTTCGGGCCGATGCAGCATCTTTGCCATTATCCACGGCAACTGGCTCGGCACGTGGACTGAACTGCATAAGGGGGCTTGCAGTGTCTGGAAGAGATAGGAACTTATTAGACAAGTTACTCGTTTTTTTGTTTGTGGAGTCACTTAGCAGTTTTAACGAATTAAAGTGGTGCTCCGCCTTCTGAAAACGGATTAACAGATCGTTAAAGCCGGCAGATAGCGACTGAAACTCCAGGTGAGTTTGCCTCATGAAGACCCGCATTTCGAATTTGATATGCAGGCAGCTCGGGCACGTCCAGTCTAATCCAGCATTCTCTCGAATGCGATCGGAGATACGGGGTCCAATTTGCCCCAGATCGGCACATCCAGGGTGAGCGATATTGTCGCAGAGCCAACAGTAAATGGTGGCCTGCCGGGAAGAAATTTTTTGGCCGTTCGAGCACTTGGTGTAGCAACAAGTAGCCATTTTTTGGATTAAAAGGTAATTTATCCAAGTAATTTACAACGCGTTTTAGTTTATTTGCGCGACGAATGAGCCGATCACAACAAAGAGCGGGCGAGAATTTTAAAAGCTTTTGACTAAGCACCGCAAAAGCAGAAGTTTGTGTATGCGTACGCGGTAACCAAAACACTTGCACCAACAACAAAGCTGAACCGAATGCAGCGGCAAGCGGTAAACGCACAGCAGAAAAAGGTAAAGCAAGGCGAATAGAAAAATAAAAAACCCGAAATAGTTTTCGGAAATTAAAGACACTGTCTTTATATAAAATGATTTGGATGTAAAGTCAAAATTATGAACAACTGCACTATGATCAAATACCAAAAAATTGGATTTTGAGAATTAGGATTTCGCAGTGAAAACTTTGAACGAAGATAGAGCGAAGGGAAACACGTCCGACTAAGAGCAAAGCTTAATTTCGAGATGATGGTGAGGCAAAAAAATTGTGGCACCGATGGTTCCTTTTTAACAAGAGACATGTGGCCTAAATTGATATACTCCCTCAAAAATGCTGAATACTGAGCTTTCAGGGCTGTGTTTAAATCCAGTTTAGCTTCCAAACTCTTAAAACGACGACGAGCCAGGCAATAAGAATCATCTAGAGATTCGAATCCTGAAGTAGACAAGAGCCGAACAGAGTATTGACCGTTTCCAAGTCTAGTGCAATTTTGATTGAAAAGTCAAAGCATTTTAAATCTTCCGGCAATAATTATGGCTTTGACGAAGTGAAGTCCTCAATTTCCCAGAATCGCTTTACTATGGCGGCAAGTGTGTCATCAGGATGATCAGCAGGGTCCTTGACAATGGCTGCTAAAACCGATTTATGATTTGGCATACTCGAGAGACCTCCAGAGACTATCCAACCAAGTTTAGTGTTCTGAAGAGTTGGCAAAGTCCTGTCCAAATGAATTTTTCCCATAGAAATTATTTCAAAAAACACACCAGCGCCAAGTATAAGGTCAATTCGTTGTGATTAATTGAAATAAGGATCAGCGAGCGAATTGTTTTGCGGTATCCTCCATGATGTTGCATTTATATTGAAATGGGGCTGATAGTCCGTGATACTGTGAATCACAACAGCTGCGAATGACGCACGATAGCTGGCATCCCGTGATTGTGCATCAATATCGACTGTCTTATCAGAAATCATGAAAGATTCTCCTATCCCAGAAATAAAGGTTTGCGATTTTCTTTGATTCAAATTTAGTTAACTAGCTAAGCGAGAGGTTATGAAGTTTAGCTGAGAGGCAGAATCTAAAATTGCTCGGCAAGGCATAAATGCTCCAATTATATATCTTGCGTATATAACAGCAGTCGGAAGCAACATGTAGTCAATCGAAAATATTTGAGGCTTTGGGTGGAGGGCTTGATAAGTGATGATCAAGATGAGATGATGCTTGAGAACATGATATTAATGTTGATGAAGTAGATGGTAATGGCTGAGAGCTCAAGGATGGATCGCATGATGGAGATGAAAATGAGATGGATAGTGCGGATGGGTCATGATTCATGTGTAATAATGAATGGTGCTTCATGCTACAATATCTGCAGTGAGTCGACTTAAATTGCTGCAAACATGCTCCTTGAGCAAACAGTTTAAGCAAAGGTGCAACTTCTTTGCTTCTCTATACCGAAGATTCGGACTCAAATTTAAAAATCGAGAACACTTTGGCGAATAATGATCCCTTGCATCGCAAAATAAATAAATCGGATGATTTGAGTTAGCGGCAGAAGCAATAAGTGTATTTTGGTTAAATTTGTGCAAGTTTCTTCCCACCTGCTGACCTGACCTTGTGTTTGAGTTCCCAAGGCTTGATTCAAGTTTTCCATCATCCTGCACCTCTTCTGCAACACCTTCTCCTAAAACGACTCCATAGCATCCCACCTAGTCAGCTCTGTTATTGACAAATCCCCTTCCCATTTTTCCCGTGTCCTCTGGTTCAGCTTTCGAGTGACGATGTGAATCAGAAGTCCATTCAAAATTTGTTGCGTAGTGGCCAGGTTCAAATTCGCAAATGTGAATTCATGCGTGATTGAGCTCCCGAAAACCCTTTGACGATTCCTTATCGACACCCTTTAAATCAAATATTGCATGTACGTGTGCCTGAAAGTGTAAAACTTTATTATCAAATCGATTTATCAGCAAATTTATAGCTGTTTGTAGGGGGGCCTTTAGTCCACCCAAGATTAGAAGAAGGGTACAAAAATTCCCACGGCGCAGGCGAAAGAACTGGACAACCCAAGTTATCCAAACGAAGACGAAGAAGAAGAAGCGGGGGCGTCGTGGGCAATAATTTCATGCGTTTTAATTGGCTTCATACATGTGACTAACTCTAAGCTTAAAACTAAAGCCGCACTCCAGCTCGCTTTGCTTCGTCAAAGCGAGCGTGGGAGATCGACGGCGGCCGACCGCCGTGTTCGGTCACAACCCGAGCTCCGGAGCGAGAGGGCACAGGGGAGGCCGAGAGCGTAAGCGCACAAGCGGGGCGAGCGCGGACGAGAGCGAAAGCTCTGTGCGCGGCAAAGGCACAGTGGCCCCTCACATAAACATTCTCCCCCCCCTTGCAATCACTCGGGTTGCAACATTATCGTCCTTATGGTGGCAGGCAGTCGAAAAGCGGACGCTAGCGACGCGTCGACGCAGCTCGTAGGCGTGCACGGGTCGATGAGTGCCGCCGTGTCGAAGAACTGAGTCCCGGTGTGGATCCGCACCAGAGCCGTCGGCAGCAGATTGACGCTATGCCGCTGCAACAACGACGACAGCGACGGAGCGGTGGCCGTGTTCGGTGAGCTGCTCGGACGGCCGGCGGAGAACTGCCTAGGCGCGGCGGACGAGTGCCGCGGCGTAGCCGAAGCACGACGTGGTGTGGCGGACGAGGACCGAGGAGCAGCTTGAGCGCGCCGTGGAGCGGCGGATGAGGGCCGAGGAGCGGCTGGGGCGCGCCGTGGAGCGGCGGATGAGGGCCGAGGAGCGGCTGGATCGCGCCGTGGAGCGGCGGAGGAGGTCCGAGGAGCGGCTGGAGCGCGCCGTGGAGCGGCGGATGAGGGCCGAGGAGCGGCTGGAGCGCGCCGTGGAGCGGCGGATGAGGGCCGAGGAGCGGCTGGAGCGCGCCGTGGAGCGGCGGAGGAGGTCCGAGGAGCGGCTGGAGCGCGCCGTGGAGCGGCGGATGAGGGCCGAGGAGCGGCTGGAGCGCGCCGTGGAGCGGCGGATGAGGGCCGAGGAGCGGTTGAAGCACGTCGTGGCGCGGCTGTAGAACTCCGCGAGTAGGCGCCCGGCAACTGGCGCGCCTCCTGACGCGACCGGCGCTGAGCCAACGGTTGATCGGGGAGGTGCAGTAGCGTGTGCTGATCCTGGCCACATGTTTTGCAGCAGTCTCCTCGCCGACACGCTCCGTCGGAATGCTCGTGGGCCAAACAACTGGGGCAGTACCGATTGGCGAGAACTGCCCGTAGCCGCTTCTCAGCACTCAAACGAAGAAAACGGCGGCACTTTCGTAAAGGGTGGATCTCCCTGCAGACTCGGCAACGGTAGGAGTCGGTACCTCGGGTACGTCTGCTTTTTAACTAGGATGCGTTGGGTGGAAGTGGATACATCGGATCTGGTCTGAATGAAGAAAATATAGAATAAGTGATGGTCTGTAATGTGTGACTTAGGAGTACGGAGGTGCCCGATGCTGCGAATGGGGCATATGCACTTGATGTTCGTGCATATGCAGGAGCGTATGGTGGTGCTTATTGCACGTCTTGCATCGGTCACCACTGCGGCAGGTTCCCTCGGAATGTTCGTGAGCCAAACAGTTCGAACAGTAGCGGTTGTCAAGAACCGCGCGGAACCTCTTCTCTGCATTGAGCCTGAGGAACTGTTGACATTTCCGAAGCGGGTGGATTCCGTTGCAGACTCGACACCGGTAGGAGTGAGTGCTTTTGGAACGCCTGCCTTCAAAGGCAGCCGTTCTGCGAGTGGCAAAACATCTGCCCAACGGACCCTTGGATGTATAGGAAACTCGCGTGGAGAACACAGATACGGTGCGCGCGGTTGTCGTGGACACTGGGCCCGTGAGTACCCATCCGAAAATTGTCTCTTGTGCCAGAAGAGAGCCCAGAATGCTGCTCTTGGAGCCGCCCAGAAGCACAGACGGAAGAATATCAGCTCCTATCAGGACGTCAATTGCGGAGCTCTCGAAAAACGTCGGATCCGCCCAGGTGAGATTCGGAAGCTCCTTCAGGAGATCTCTTGGAATGGGGTATGATGGAAGTTTTCCGGCTAGTTGAGGAAGAACATAAGCATTTGTTTCCAAACTCAGCCCGGGTCTGGAGGGAGCGCAAATGGAAAAATTGCAAGACTTCGTGGATTGGGCTGCAACTGTGTCATTGAGACCGGAAACTTGGGTCTGAACTGGCTTAAATGGAAGTTTGATTCGGTTGAAGAGTTGCTCAGTAATAAATGTTGCTTCGGAACCAGAATCAATTAAAGCGCGGGCTTCGAAGTTGCGACCAAGATGGCAGATATTAATAATCGCCGTGCCGAGCAGGACAGCTCTTGATCCTGACGCAAAACACACTTGCAAATTCGCGTGGTCGTCAGAAACTGCTGCGCGTGTCGCAACGGGAACGGGTCGTGGACTAGAAGGAGCGGAAGGTCTTGAAACGGTAGCGACCGGATCGTCGCGATGCAGAAGAGTATGATGCCGGCCACGGCACATAAAACAGGAGTGGGGACTAGTGCAGTCCCGCTGTAGGTGGCCTCGGGCAAAACAATTCAAGCAGAGTTGCTTTCTTCTGATGTAGTCGGAACGACCATTTACATTCATTTCGAGGAAGCCGGGACAGAAGCGAACTGGATGGTTTTCCCTGGAGCAGATATCGCACCCTCTGGGGGCTGGAGTCACTCTGGCCTCATATGAGTTGAGCCGGCGAGTTGATGCACTCGCAGGGGTCGACCTGGGCGGAACTTGCCCTGAACTGCTAGGCCTGATATCGTCGATGGCCTCCAGCGTACGGTGGCGCTCTGTCAGAAACGAGTCTAACTCGTTCCAGGTTGGAATTTCGGCCTTGTTGTGGATGGATTGCTCCCACATGGACAGAGTAAGTTTGGGAAGCTTTGAGGAAACCATGTAAACAAGGAGACAATCCCACGCCTCGACCTGAATAGAGGACATCTCTAAGGCTGTGAGACAACTTTGGATCGTGCCTTGCAGCTCTTTTAAAGCGCCTCCGGACTCTTGGGGGACAGCCTGGATGTTAAAGAGAATCTTTAACTGGCTGTTTACTAGCAACCTCCTATTTTCGAAGCGCTCCGTAAGGCTTCGCCACGCAGAGTTAAAACCCTCGTTGGTCAGTGGCGCCTTGGAAACGATGGCGTGCGCATCCCCACTTGTCTTGGAGAGGAGGTGGAACAACTTTTCCACAGGCGTTAGGCGCGAATTCTGGATATAAATTGCGGAGAAGAGGTCTCTGAAGGTGGGCCACCTAAGGTAGTCACCAGCGAAGACTTCGGTGTCGACCGGTGGCAGGCGGCAACCCGTAGAAGGGAGTGGTTGAGGAGTGACGGAAGTCTGTGTGGATTGAGAGGTGGCCTTCTCTATGAGCTCTTGAAGATTGGCGACACACTTTTCGTAGACGGAGAAACAATACTCATATTTGGACTGGAGTGTTAGCCCTATATCTGAACGTTCGACGGATGCCGCAAGAAGCTCAGAACAACTGTCGTAATCTTTCTCCACTTTTTCCCACAGTGCTCGGATTTGATCGCGACGCACTTGACACAGATGGGGGGAG
Source organism: Drosophila jambulina (assembly GCA_018152175.1). Lineage (NCBI taxonomy): Eukaryota > Metazoa > Arthropoda > Insecta > Diptera > Drosophilidae > Drosophila > Drosophila jambulina. Next base: position 1,736,336 of record JAECXH010000017.1, read on the forward strand.
AGCCTGGTAGTTTCTGGGGTGCCTGGAGTGTGAATGTTGGCCTCAAATTGGCTCACACGATCCGTGGTGGCAGTGAACTTCCTCACGGCGATATCGATGGCGGTTTGAGCCATTTTTGTTGTCGATCGAGTGTGTCTTGACGATGGACCTGGGCTGATATTTAAAGAATTGTCGCTACTAGCCCGTGGATTGGAAACGGAAGGGCTTGATTTGGGACGAAGGGGGCGCGGAGATGCGGATTGGGACCTCTCCAAACGGATAGATGGGGTCAGACGCAGCTTCTTGTCGTCTCCCGTTGGCATTCTCAGAATCGAATTCTTTTGCTTGGCGTGTGTCGCCTAGTGTGAGCAACAAGTGTCTCGTACGGAGCGGGCAGACGGTCACACTAATGCTCGGCGCGACAAGTTTGTCGTCGCCGAAGAAAAAAACAAAAAAATAGTCACGCCAACAAAAAAACAAATGACAGGCGGCCGCTGAAGCCCGTTGGAAAGAAGAAAATCGGGATATTTGAGCGCAGCGGAAAGGCCAAGAAAATCCAGAAAGTGCTTGGCGGCAAATCCTTTTAATCCGCTAAAATCACGGGTTGAAAAAATATACTCGGCTACTATTGCTGCGGGCGGATGATGCCCTATGCGGATTGGACAGCAGAATTGAGAATCGAAAGAAGGCAGGAAGGTACGCGATCTTGATGTTTTCGAAAAAAACCCAAATACATATGTAAATTAAGGTGTCTATATATGCGCTCTGCTCGGACGTGGAGCTTGCTTGTATTTCAGTCGAGTCAGGAAAAATATGAGACCGACGAAAAGTTGGATTTAAGAATTAATTTATAAGTTTAAAAAATGTTTCAAAATAAAATCATTAATAATTTTTTTTGTTTAAAACATGTATCCAAAATGAATTAATTGGCCGGAACGGTGGATATTAACCTTGGCCGAGAGCTCACTGTTATGCCGTCGGCAAAGCAGTGCATGCATAAGCGCAAGAAAATAGAACACAAAAAACTAGCAACAACACAAAAAATTGCGGCTGCTGCAGCGGCTAAGTCGCCTTCCCGCCCGTGTGTTTTGTAATAATGTTTTGATTTGTAATGTTGTAGTTTTTCTCGCTTTTAATTTGTATTTTATATTTGTTTCGTAGCGGAGGTTAGTTTCTGAAATCGGAGGCAGAAAATATATGTATGTGTGGTCATGTGTTGGTACAGTGGAGAGTCGAGAAGTGGACTGTATTTGAATTTGAAAGGACAGAGAAATTATGTGGCGACAAATTGGCACACTCCAGAATGAGGAAAAAAATTTCGCGACCACGGCGGACTGTCCGGCGAACAGGGAAACTCCCGAAAACAGTGCACATCCGTTGGCCGATATTTTTTATGCCTTTTTCACCACACAAAATCACTTTTCACTTGGCGGATTTTTGCCGGTCAAATTGCGCCGAAAATGTATGTATGTAAAATATATATGTATGTACATATGTTGATGTACAGCGGTGGAAGAAGACCGGCGAGGAATATGGCGGCGCACAAAACGGAGACGAATTGAAAAAAATTCGATAAGGAGAAATATAAATTTCTCAACTGCCTTTGTGTCAGGAAAATTCGCGGATGTGGAATTGACACGGAAAATAAGTCTGACAGCAGTGCGGACGAAATGGAATGTTCGTAGCGCTGCTGAAGACCGGCAGTAAGAAAATGTAAGAGGCTCGTACTTATCTTTGGCGGACAAATGGCCGGGAACTGCTGGCAGATGACGGGAGAATTTCCTGATCCGGCTCTGATGGACCAATGTTTGTAGGGGGGCCTTTAGTCCACCCAAGATTAGAAGAAGGGTACAAAAATTCCCACGGCGCAGGCGAAAGAACTGGACAACCCAAGTTATCCAAACGAAGACGAAGAAGAAGAAGCGGGGGCGTCGTGGGCAATAATTTCATGCGTTTTAATTGGCTTCATACATGTGACTAACTCTAAGCTTAAAACTAAAGCCGCACTCCAGCTCGCTTTGCTTCGTCAAAGCGAGCGTGGGAGATCGACGGCGGCGACTAGCGGGGCGAGCGCGGACGAGAGCGAAAGCTCTGTGCGCGGCAAAGGCACAGTGGCCCCTCACATAAACAATAGCCTTTTTATAATTAGTATTTGAGGGTTTGAGCGAGCGTATGGTTTCCAGAGCTACGCCGCCTTAACTTGACCTTTATCGTTGTAATTGTAATTTTTCAATATATCTTAGCTCATCATCATTTCCGATGACCGCAGTCATCGCAAGAAAATCCAGCCATTCAAAATAGGATCCATAAAAACGAGCACTTTTCAGATTTGGCAACCGATGCTTTCTAGATCGAAAAGAAAGATCCGCATTATTAATTATGTCAATAGATGTTGAATTTGCAGCGGTTGAAGCTAGCAATTGCGACTTGCGATGAGCAGCTAAGCCTCCGCTTAGTGTGGCCTTTACATCCATGAAAAATTAGGAAAATTCAATCCGACGGTCGGTCGAGATCCCCGTAAAATCCAGTCGTTCCAACAATATATGCGCAGAATCAAATGCCTGGTTTAAGGAATTGAAAAAAAAAAAATCAAACGGCCGGCTGTGCACGTTTATAAGCACATATGTATGTATGTATGTTCGTGTGTTTTTTACCGAATGCACGCAAACGACATCGAAACAAAGCGTTTTGTTTAAACTATATTAAACAATCGCGAGACCGAGTTGCAGACTCCTATAAAAACTACGATCACGTCGGGGTCACCAAAACGTTTGTGAGGAAGACTCCGAATATGCCACCCTTTAATTTTGATAAAATAAAAACCGAAAATCTAGATAAATATTAAAAAGCCATGTCTTAAATTATATAAACATGTGCTAAGAAATTTTTGTTCTGAAAATTTACCGAGCCCTGCAAGGACTCAAGGAGAGTGTAAAAGGTCTACGAAGGACGACCAATGGCAGACTACGGCTACAAGCGGATATAAAAACAGGTGAAGATCCGCGACTTGGACGATGTGAGCAGCGGGGAGAAGGTCACCATGGCCGTTTTTGCGGGCGAGGACTGCCACATCCCAGAAGACGCTTTTCCCAGGATGAGGAAAGCTTTCGGCGAGACCCAAATAGCGACGGTCAACTTTAGACCTGAGCTTGCGCGGAGGCTGCTTAAGAAGGGCAAAATCCGGATCGGATGGATCCGTCTGTCGATTCGGACCAGATGATCGGTAGTCATGAACTTCATGTGACAGGAGTTTACCCTCAGACTCAGTCCTTGGGCCAGTCCTATGAAACGCCATTTATGTCGAGTTCAGTCCGGCCGTCCAATACCTTGGGGTTATGATCGACCGTAGCTTAGTTATAAGAGACACCTGGAGTACGTAGCTGCCAAGGCAGCCACCGCCGCCATCTCGAAGATGATGGCCAACACGCGTGGTTCAAAGCTAATAGCAACAGTGGTGACCTCGACCATACTATACGCCTACAGCAGACAATGTGAGACGATATATAGACGCTGCGCACACCGCATTTCCAGCTGCTTCTACTGTTGTCATACACCCGAAAACATAATCGGGTGTATGCTGGAGACTCCATCCAAATGGAAGGCGGTTAATGTCGGTGCCGGGAGCAAATCCGATGTACGGACGGCGAGCGATGAGCGGCACCCTGTCCGCAGACACCCCCGCGAAGTATAGCTTTGCGTCAGTGGAGTGGACTTTCACTACCTCTTGTTTTACGTTTTCTTTCCTCCTTATGTATATTTTTATCTATTATATAAAAATAAGTCGGGGTTTCCTTCCTGACGCTAAAGCTCCAGAACGCACGATCCGATTTCCAGTTTTGCATTCGTTGGAAAGGTCTCGGGCTCCGTGAGGTTTATAGCAAAAAAGATCAAAATTTCAACAGGAAAGCGGGAAAATCATTGCGAATTCAAACGAATAATCCCTACATCCAAATAACCGATGAAATCTACAATGAAGGATTGATTCTGATTGAGGATCAATGCTTGACTATTGCAAACAAGCTACTAAATGATATAGGAATGATTGCGCCAAATCGATCGATGCACGATGCATTTAACCAAGAATTAAATCGAAAGCTGCAATAAAATGTTGATACATTGCAGGCATTCGTTCGAAAAATGCCCCGTTGCTGAATGAACAGCAAAAACAACTATACGAAACATTAATGCAAGCGATGGACAACAATACTGGTGGTCTATTCTTCCTGGACGCACCTGGAGGAACAGGGAAAACATTTGTTATTTCATTGATTTTGGCCACTATTCGATCAAGATGTGACATAGCGTTGGCGTTAGCATCATCTGGAATTACGGCGACTCTTCTAGATGGCGGTCGTAATTTAAATTAACAATTTAAACACAATTGATACTCCAACATGCAATATATAGGAAAATTGTTGATGCAATGCAAGCTCATTGTTTGGTATGAGTGCACAATGGCACTTTACACTGAAGGATCTTCGGCGAAATAACAACAACTTTGGCGGCTTGATGATATTGTTGGCAAGCGATTTCAGGCAGACGTTGCCAGTTATTCCCCGTGGAACGCCTGCAGATGAATTGAATGCTTGCCTGAAGGCATCATCTTTATGAAATAAAGTAAAAACATTATCGCTAACCACTAATATGAGAGTTCAACTTCAAAATGATCAAAGTGCTGCACAATTTTCCAAACAATTGTTAGCTGTTGGTAATGGAAAAGTCCCTGTTGATGTGACATCTGGATTAATTACTCTTACCAACGACTTTTGCCGATTTGTAGACTCCCAATTAGCACTTATTGAAAATGATTTCCCAAACATTTGTGAGAATTAACAGAATTATGCTTTGTTGAGTCAACGAGCAATTCTTGCCGCAAAGAATAATGATGTACACGCACTGAATTCCACCATTCAAGCAAAAATTGATGGCGATTTGGTGACATACAAATCCGTTGATGCCAAAACAAATCCCGATGATGCAGTAAATTATCCAACAGAGTTTTTGAACTCTTTGGACTTACCAGGATTTCCACCACATAACTTTCAACACAAGGTTGGTACAGTTATTATGATACATATTGCGCAATTTAATTCCAACGCGACTTTGCAACGGTACTCGACTTTAGGTAAAAAGACATGGCGAATTTGATTGAGGCAACCATTATCAATTAAAAGTACGCAGGTGAACATGTATGTATTCCTCGAATACCAATGATTCCGACTGATCTTCCGTTTGGCTTCAACCGATTGCAATTTCCAGATCGCCTTGCGTTCGCAATGAAAATTAACAAGTCGCAAGGCCAATCGCTTAGGGGTTGCGGGATAAATTTAGAAAATCATCATTTTTCACATGGGCAGTTATACGTTGCGTGTGCACAAGTTGGGAAACCATCCGCTTTGTTTGTGTTAACGTAGACCAAAAAACAAAAATTTGGTTTACCAAAGAGCACTTCAATGACACGGATAATTTGCGGACACGTACGATTCAGTATTTACTTTGTATTCACTTCAATTTACTTAGAGAAGTCCAACTAAATAACACTTTGATTTTGTAGTTGAAATGAATTCATTACTGTTGAGAAATGAAACAAAATTTGTCCTTTTCAAATAAAAAAAATTTCTTCATCTTTTAATCACCAAAAGAAATCTGGTGGTGTGTGTGAATGGACGCGGTGAATGGACGCCCGCGCCGGTGCTCCGACGTAAACTTAGAAGGTGATTAAAAGGTGGTAGCAGTATGTAGGATGCACAGTGAGTGCGGTCTACGGGCTTACCCGTCGAGGCACGACTCCTGCGGCACGCGGAGTTCACAAAACAGTATTCTTAGCAGAAAGAACCGATTATTCAATTAAGGCATTTAGCACGAGGTAGCGCCACTTTCGCCTGCCTCGCAACAGACGGCATTGTCGGCTATACTACGACTATGTCGGAAACAAGAGCCGCAGAACGCCGTCATTAATCGAAATAGAAAGGAACCGAATTTTTATATGTATAAATGTTGTATAAATTTCCTGTTAGTTTTACTTTCCATTTGATATAATGTTATTAATTCTTAAAAGTTTAGATGTAAGATGCAAGGGTATACAAACATAGAAGTTAGCTTTTTTCATGTTTTGTTTTAAGGAATATTTGGTCGACGATCCTGTTGATGTTCTCTTTATCAAGTGGAGAACACTGTTTTATTCTGCCGATAAATCGTCCTGTCGTGATCCGCGGTATCGCGGATTTTCCGGATAGCAGACTTGAGAGTCCTAGGCTTCGAATTAGACGCTAGTTCCCTGTTGCGTAATTGGGTATTCATGCAGTCATCGAAGGAACAGTCAAGGGAGTTGGCTCTGTATCCCCTCTGTGTTTTTGGGAGTGAGGCATGTGTTGCGACGTAGACGAAGACTGTAGAGGGCCATGGTCGCGCGGTACCGCCGCCAAGGATTGCGCGAGGTACAGGCCGCCTACTCCGCACGTGCCGTTCTCTCCGTTTCCGGGGTCCTCATGGTTCTCAACGCTTGCCACAATTTGGGGTATCGTCTTCCCAGGTTCCGGGTTAGCAAACATGGTGGAAACCAGGTTATCGGCTGCGATTGTAGTTCCCATTATTTTTGGCAACACTATCTGCTCGTGATTGAAGCGGCCTATGGCGTTGGTTAAGGGTGACCCCCAGTCCTGGGCCCAGGCGTTAAGGTCACCGCCCACTTTGACGTTGCTTCGTCCCCGGATGTCACTGATTCATGATTCTGATGAAAGTATCCAGAGTGAGGCTCGGTGCCAAGTAGCATCTGTACATCCACTTACCTCTTGTTCTTCCGCGAACGAATCCTTCGCCGTTCTGACGACAGACAAGTGAGCGGGTTCCCTTTCACACATTCATAGAGCTGCCTTACCGGAACGGTCCGAGGCCCATCCGTGTATGATTCAGGTTTAACTGAATCAATTGTATGGCGCGTTTCCAGGGCCGGCACCACTGCTAGTACGACTTTTTGTCCCTTTTTTTCTTATCTTATGCAGCACCCGCTCCGGTCGGTCGCAGCCTCCTAGGTCTGATGACCTTGGCTAGGGTTTTGCTGAAGGGTTTCCCTCTCAGGGCTATGATGACTGCGTCGGGGCGGGACCGAGACGAAGCCTCTTTTTTCTTGCGCCTCTTTTTTTCTTGCGCGTCTTTTATCTGGTAAACGTTTTCCAGGCGTTTCTGGGCTTCCAGGCTCTTGACTGATTGGCTGTGTGGGGTTGGGTGCCTTGGGTTTGGTCTTGTTTACCATGGGAATCCGGTTGGCAAAGGGTTTTCCGGACTTGCTGCTGTTGCTTCGCGCTCGCTGGTACGCCGGCCGCCCTTATTTGCGGTTCTTCAGGGATGGTCGGCACACGAAGCGATTCCGTCTGCGTTGCGCCGTCCTGGATCCAGACTTTAGGCGCCTCTTGCACCGTGTCCCGTCTCTGGGTGCTCTCTGCGTTGATTCCGCCCTGAGAGCACAGAGAGGACGTTCCATTTCCTCGCATTTCCGAGCGGAGTTAAGCTACTCGCTTATGTCGTCTTGTAAGTTTTTCATGCGCGCTAGATTGGTCTTCATAACCAAGGTTATGAGACGGACCTGCTTAGCGTTGATATCGTCGAGGACATCGTCCAGAATATTGTCCAGCTACGCAATGTTTTGATCTCTTCTGTGGAGTATGTCGCTGGGAGCCTGCTGGGCTGCCAGCATCGAATATCCTTTTAGGATTTGGAGAATCCGCATTTCTACATTCTGTCGATTCCGGAGCCTTGCTCGCTTGGAGGATCGGGGATCTTAAGATCCTGTATATCCTCTTTAAGCCCGTGGGACCGTCGTTCTTCTTATTTTCTTGGCGTGGCGTGCTTTTTGGAATGTTTTTTAGGGCCTCCAGACTCCATGCCGTGATCTTCCCCGGTTGGTTTTCCATGTGTGTTTGCCACCTGAAGTAATTTCGTTTTTCGAAGAAATTCCTTTTCTTTTGCAATTTGACTCAATGCAATGGCTGCGTTTTTTACCTGCTGTCAGGTGACTGGCAGTCATGCAGACCAAGTCGCCACCCAATATGGATCAGGCGCTACGTGAAAGAGGGTGGAGTGAAGGCGTGTCCACTTGCGGGTTCCTTCCATGGTCAGGAGTTTCCCCGAGACTGAGCAGGTAGGAGTTATACCACTCCTGCTCGGTCGCCAGAGCCCCGTTGAAATGGTGTGCTACAAATTGGTGTAGTTGGCTGTTCTTCAGCTTCTTGATCTATACTACTTTTTAGTCCCCTGCGCGAGCCTTGGTTACGGGTTTCGTGCTGATTCCACTACCTCAACAAGGAATAGAAGCACGAGCTCTGATCCAATCAGCGCCATCTGGTGACGGCGGGGAGTTGCCAGACCGGTCAGCTGACGCTACTGGCATATGCTGCGGGGGCAGAAAATTTCACGGGAGGCAACAACAATGGGGATATTATCTGGATAATCTGGAGATAAGCTCTCACCACACTCACTCCGCCCTACGCCGGCCCAAATCACTGGATTGGAAGATCGGATTCACCGAATCCTCCGTGGTCACCAAAGACTTTACGCTGTATGTGATTGGTCTCAGCAGCTTCCCTCGTCTGATCTGCACCCACGTTTGCTAGGGCCATGGACCAAGACACAGGTCTGTGGCGTCATTCCGTCGCTTTGCACGCTTTTAATTCCTTTTCCTTAGTCCCATTCAACTAGGCAATTAGGAAATTTTTGAGCTTGAGTTGCAGTTTACTCTTCCCCGTTCTTCTGGCATCTCACCTACATCTATTCGGGATCCTGTCATTTTTGCTCTGCCTCTACATGAACGCAAAAGATCTTACTGCTGGACTATTAGCTCCTTGGGCTTTTTCCATTTTTCTAAGTCCCTTTTAAAACTAAAACAATATTTCTTGAAGTGCCAATTTTTGTACCATAATGCGTAAATTTGAAATGTTATTTGGGTTTTTATCTATTGGTTAGGTTAGGTTGAGCCGGATGGATCTCACGGGGCCGCGCCTAGGCCAATATGGCCCCTAGCTGTCTCGAACTTACTATGTGGACCTAGACAATATTATCGCGGTTTTCAAGGTCCTTGAGGATCAAGGTGTGTTTCGCGAAGGCCAGTTATTCTCCGTAGATTCTGCATGCGTCACATATAGTCAGATGCACTGCTCATTTCTCGATCAATTGAACTATGCCCGAATCCTTGCACTGACATTTTTCCTGATACAACCAGACGTTGTGCAGCCTATCCTGCAGTCAGTTGGGGATCTATTCCTATAATTGTTTCGAGTGCTTTTGTGGGGGTTGACCTCAGCGCCCCTGTTATGCAGAGCAGTGCCTGCCGCTGGGTTCTTTCCGTAAGCTTGTTGTACGTCTTCTTTTCCATGGCTTACCACCACACTAAGACTCCAAGAAGAGTCGGACGCACCACCGATATGTAGACCCAGTGCATTAGGGCGGGCGAGAGACCCCATGTGCTGCTAAGCATCTTCTTGGATGCGTATAGCGCTATGGGGACCTTTTTCACCCTCTCTGGTACATTGGGCTTCCATGTTAGCTTGCTGTCCAGTACAATCCCTAGGTATCTTACTTGCGTTTTCGGTGTCAGCCTGGTTGTGTTGATTTTTGGGGGGTCCTCAGCGGCACCTTGTATTTCTTGGTGAAGAGAATGAGGTCCGTCTTGTCCGCATTGATACTGATTCCCTACCTTCCCCGCCCACTCACATATCTCCCTGAGTGTTGATTCCATAATCGAGCTGAGGGTCGATGAACAGACTCCACTTATGTCGTCGGCATAGGCTGTTATCTTTGGGGCTTTCCTTTCGAACCTCTTGATCAGGTCGTCCACCACAAGATTCCACAGGAGGGGCGACAGGACCCCGCTTTGCGGCGTGCCTCTGTGAGCTCCTTTCACCATGGAGGCGGTGCCCCAATCAGAGTGTACCCGCCTACAACTTAGAAGATTTCATATTCACAAGTTAATGGTAGGGTGCGTGTTGGTCGCTTCTAAGCGGTCCATTATAGCGTCTGTGGTCCGAGCGCATACTCTTTATTTTTTAGGGCTCTCTCAATGGTGGCTACTAACAAGTATAGTGCCGTCTACACTGATTTCCCTTTTGTGTAAGCATGCTGGTTCGTTGACAGTAGTCTTCCCACATCGTTCCTGATGTGTAAGTCCAGCAGCTTTTCTAGCATCTTAAGTAGAAAAGAGGTGAGGCTTTCGGTCTATAATCCTTGGGGCTCAGGTGGCTGCACTTCCCTGCTTTTGGCAGGAAAACAATCCGAAAGGTCCAGTGGATAGGGATATAGCCCTGGCTTAAGCAAGCTGTGAATTCTTCTTTGGTCACCTGTAGCATGGCTGGGAATATTCCGTCTAGTCCTAGTGCTTTTAACTCCGAAAAGGAGTCTATAGCCCAGTGAATTCTTCTAGAGGATATCAGATTACTTGGGGGATGCTCTTAACTCCGAAAAGGAGTCTATAGCCCAGTGAATTCTTCTAGAGGATATCAGATTACTTGGGAGGTGCTCTTATCCAGTTGCAAGGTCCACTGTCCGTCTTCGCGTTTGAGCTGACTCTGTATGATTGGCTGCTTCGATAACAGTTTCTGAAGTCTAGCCGTTTCTGGGGCAGTCTCTATACCGGAGCAGAAGTTTCTCCACGAGTTCCTCTGTGCCTTGCGTATTTCCTTCTTGTAGTCCCTGAGTAGGACTTTGTATTCCTCGTTGATCTTTCGCCAGTTTAGCGATTCTGAAAAATTCTCTGAGTTTGTCGCGTCGTATTGAAAGTTCCCTATTCCACCAGGGTGGCTTGGTTCTCTTTTCGGTTCGTTTTAGAGTGTTTGAATTTGTATTGGAACTGTATGTACTTATGGTCTGAGAAGGATGGTCTCTCGAGAACTCTCCTTTCTGATATCATAGTACATTGTCCCCTTTTGAGTGTTAGATCAAGCTCTCAGTGGTTCAAGTTTATTTGAACCACCTTTATGCCTGAGATAAAGAGACTGCTCCGGCGGACGTCTCAGCCGGCAGCTCGTTGAATATGTGCTTCTTGCAATTTGGTACCCGGCCTTCCCATACTTAAAGCACCTCCTTGCGATGTGGCTAACCTCTAAGTATTTAAAACACTTCGGAGAGAATCCACTTCCTTGATCGGGCACTTGCACCACTTGATCTTTACCTTGCCCAGCGTAGTAGGTTTGCCGTGTTCAAGTTCCGGAGGCCAGCTTGTCCAAGTCTCGCACTACGAATTGGGATTGGAGTGTGGATCGCCCTAGGAAGATTCCGGAGAAGAGCTGAGGATCAGCGCAATTTCTTCTCGCCCGCTGACGTCGGACTCGCCGCTTACTCCGCTTTGTGCCCGGCCGGGGCGTGGGCATGTGTCCCCTCCAGGTTTTTCCTCTGGCTTGAAACGCTGGGTCCCGGTTACTAGCCGTTCCTTGCGACCGCTTGATATAGGAGTCCGCATTCCTGTTCACCTGCTGCTGAACTGCCAGTTGGAGCTCCCTAAACCTGGCGAGAACATTCCTCATCGCCTGGTTAACACTCCTCGCCTTCTGATCGTTAAAATTGATGAGAAGATCATCCGGGAGCCTTGGCCCTTTTAGTCGGGTACGCTGGACCGGTAGCACCATTGTAGTACCTGTATTCGGTGCGAAAGCGGGCGTTGGCGGGACGAATCCGGGTGGGGTTTTTTTAAGCATTACGCCTTTTTAGAAGGCCCCACAGGCACTGCCATGGTGGTCAATAACCACAGCTGGATTTCCACACTTTGTTTGGCTGCCACCTTGAGTAATGTCGTTATTTTTCGGCATTCATTTTGAACAGCATGTAACCTCTGACGGGTTTTGCTTTTTATACCTGACGACAGGTGAACATGATTTGCCGACCGAAACGGTGCAGACGCAGACCAGTCCGCCTGCCACTAGACGAGAAGCGGATTTAAAGCAGCTCGACTCCCTGGGGTCGCCGATGCGGTGCAGCTGCCGCTCGAAGGCGGATCCGGAAAGGTGGAAAGAGACTGATAAAGGCATCTTTCGTTGACCGGAGATTTCCCTCCGATGTACGAGCGATGGAGCTTATACCGGCTCGACTCAGTCGCCAGAGCGACTCAGTCGCCAGAGCCACAGTACCGATTAGAGGAAGGGTTGGCTCGGCCAAGTCCGTGGCTTTTAGCACCAATCTTCCATATTATACCCATCGCCCTACGTCGCTGATTCTACAGTAGTAATAGTGCTGGAGCAGCAGCGCAGTAATGCAGGCAACATTCGTCACCACGGGTTCTTATAAACGAGCTTTTGACAGGAGTGTTGATCGTGTGACACCGAGGCGTCCCTCTAGGCTACAGTGAAAGCAATAGCTTTCCGACTAGTCCCTCAGTTTTAAAGCTATTTGAATGAAACTTTGCAGATAGTCTTCTATATACTTTCCCTATGGACGAAACGGACCGGATCAGGCAACTGTATCATATAGCTGCCGTTGGAACAATGGAAAAATTTAAGCAAATAAATTCTAATTTGGTCAGTTTTGAACATATCTTCATTTAAATTAAAATGTCTTAGCCGTTTGGTCTATTATAGAATTTCGGTGTTAATTTGATCAAAATCGGACAACTATATCATATAGCTATTATAGGAACGTTCAAGAAATTTATTGAAAAAAAAATTGTATTTCACTGTTGTATTTGTATTTGCTTAGAGATATAGATAGCAAATCGGATGGTTATATCATACGTCTGCCATAGAAGCGATCGTTAAATGTAAGGAAAATTTAAAACTGTGAAACTAAAACTGCAACTGTAAAACTGTAAATATAATATGATAGGTAAATTTGAAAACCGAATTTTATAGAATGTATAATAAATGTTTCATATACATATTTAGTTTTTCTTTTAAAGCTTGAAGGGTATGTTTTCTAGTTTTTGAAGTGAAAACTTCTTATGGCGCGTAGTAAAGATAAAATTTGTTTTATTTTATGACCCAACAACAACCACATGCAAGTGCAGTTACTTACCTTGCTCAAATGCAGATGAAGAATAGAGATAAGAAAACGAAAGTGAAAAATTGTTTTTGCAATTAGCATTGACGCATGCCGATAGCCATGTACATATAGGCATTTGCTCGCCTATGTTTCGAAACCCATTACAACAAGAAAGGAAGCTAACTTCGGCACGCCGAAGTTTGTATACCCTTGCAGATTTCAATTGCATTAATTATAATCTAAGCCTATCTATTTTAAAATGAATTATTTTTAATTCAATTTTATTTTTACAGTTTTATTTTTTTTACATTTTTACATGTAAAGTCAAATGTAATTTACATAAACATTTACCGATCGTTTGTATGGCAGCTATATGATATAGTCGTCCGATTTTTATGAAATTTTAAACAAAATTCTTAAATAATATAGAATGCTACTTGTATCTAAAATTATAAGAAGTTGTGTTGAAAACTGACAAAGTTATATTTTTTTTTCTAAAAATTTCCGACCGTTCCTATGGCAGCTATATGATATTTATTTTTGATTTTTATAAAATTAAATCCGAATCCGAATCAAGAATATAATTACTTTACAGGGTCGGAGATGAGCCTTTCACTGCGTTGCAGACTTCTGACTGAAATTATAGTACCCTGCAACGGTATAAAAACGAAGGAACCATGGGAGCAATGGACCTGGGCTTTGCATGGGCATTCGTTCATGCCCTCGCGACAGAGAGACACAGTTTTTTATATTTAATTTATAAATGAATATTTAACGGAAAATTTATTTTTTATGTACAATTTCTCATGTCGCGAGCTCACCAAAAAAAGTGCCCAACGCACCATAAGTTCAAGTTTTCACTTCTGCCTGCACTCCCGGAGTGCAACCCCCCTTGTTTTTTTTTTAAATTCCTATTTGAATGTAGTTTGCTGTCACTATGATAGTAACTTTTCTACACTTACTTTTCAATTTAGTATAATACGTAGTTAACATATAGATCGCTTGGATACATGCTTCTCAGCCCCCTTTTTTAATCCTTAGCAACCTTCAAGTCAAACGATTTGGGTGACAATGTCCCCAATTTTCGGATTCCGAAGGACGTGTCTTCAAATTGGCGCCAGAATCTTCTTGTAAATGAGATCTTGTTATCTTGTTATTAAGAAAAGCTTGTTCCGCGGGTCTTGGAGCCAGGCCAAACTGCTTGCTTTGGTCTTGATTGGCTTCACTTCGTCAGTTATGTGGCGTTGGAACGTGAGCTGTTTGTTTTGGGTTACTCCAAAATATTTGCCATGAAGAAAAACACTTGAATAGGAGCCCTGACACACATTTGTCCGGATTAATAGATATATTTCACCGGCATGTCCAGTTCTCAATTTTGTTTTGAAGATATATCTCGATCTTTTCAGAACATTATCTAACAGAACTCCTAAATTCCTAAGTATTATCTCTTAATCCTAATAAGTATGTTTATACTATACAAACTTTATAGAAAGAAGAGATACATGTTCAGCAGATAAAAATTCAGTAGTGGTCATAAATTCATTATAAAAAGTAGGTTACGTTGATGGAGGTGTTATACTTTAGTCGAATCTCTATAAATATGAAATCGATCCGAATAACCTTAAATTACCTTAACCCGTCACACTAAATATTTTCTGTAAAAACTTTGACACAAAATCTATTGTTATTCCTAGTTTTGTTTCACTTTGTATTTGCCCATGCGTTCAAATAATTCAAAATACGTCTTTTCTTTCTAGGGTTTGCGAACATTGGAACTTTGCGTTGATAACTTACAGCCAGACTTTTTATATGATCACATACAACCAGTAAGAGCAGCTTTGATGCAAGCTCTTTGGAAGACGTTAAGAAGTCAGGATAACGCTGCTTTGGTGGCATTTCGCGTTCTTGGAAAGTTTGGAGGCGGAAATAGAAAAATGATGGTGGAACCACAAACTTTATGTTATAATAAAAATGAGAAGCCAACTATTTCTATTATAACATATTTTCAGGAATACGAAACTGCAGTGGATTTTCCTGTTGACGAAGCTATTGAATCTGCTTTTAGAGCATTAGGATCAAATTCAACTGATCAATTTTACAGACGACAAAGTTGGGAAGTAATTCGATGCTTTTTAGCAGCTTTTATTAGTTTGGATGATGAGAAGCATACACTACTTAAACTTTTTACTCATGTAGATTTTGTTGAAAATAATATAATGAGTTGGTCAATATTCCAACATAAACTTGATGACGCATATGTACGAGGCACCCATCAGACAGCTTTAGTAGGAATGTTGGTAGCTTCAGCGACAAAAGATTTACGAGATTCCGTATGTCCAGTAATGGCGGCGGTTGTGAGACATTATACGATGGTAGCCATAGCTCAACAGGCTGGACCATTTCCCCAAAAACGACATCAAGCTTCGACTGGAATAGACCCTATGGTACTAATTGATGCTTTGGCCTCATGCATGGGCCATGAAGAAAAAGAATTGTGCAAACCCGGTATAGCATGCATGGGTATTATTCTTGACACTGCTACAAATATTATGGGTAACAAAGAACGAGCTTGTAGATTACCAATAATCCAGTATTTGGCAGAAAAAATGATATCCCTATGTTATGATCGCCCATGGTATTCAAAAGTCGGCGGGTGCCAAGCTATTCAGTTTTTATGCAAGCATATGTCTCTTCGTGGTTTGTTTCAAAATCTTTTTAATTTCCTCAAAGCGTTTATGTTTGTGTTAATGGATTTAGAAGGAGATGTTTCCAATGGTGCTATAGAAATAACCAAAAACTATATGAAGACCATGTTAGAAATTTGCTTGAGCCCCATAAGTGGAAGTTACAAAAGCGATGATCTTAAAGAATTACAAGCTAAGGCCACTTATGAAGTAATTCATGAACTTGTGAGACATATAACAAGCCCCAACACAATTGTAAGGGAAGAATCAATGGAATTATTAAAACACATTGGAACTATTCAATCAAAAACAGTTTCTGAAGTTATGGATCCACATAAGGATGTTCTCGCAGATATAATTCCCCCAAAAAAACATTTGCTAAGGCACCAACCAGCAAATGCACAAATCGGTTTAATGGATGGAAACACTTTTTGCACAACCTTAGAGCCACGACTATTTACAATTGGTAAGCTACGACATTTGTACTTTTCTAACAAGAAAGGAAAGTCACTTTGGGAAGCCGAAGTTTGTATAACACTGCAATTTGTAACATGACCAATTCGGTTAAATTGGAGATCGATTGTTTACTTATCTATAAATCTAGCCCGTTCATTAAACCCGCTACACAAAGGGTAAAAAAGTCATATTACAAACTGTCAACCGAATATCTAAGTAACAATTCGGGACGTTGATGCACTACGATCAGTACATTTAAGTGGCCCTTTTCACACTAAGCACGTGCTTGTTCGTTTTAGGAGTTAGTAGACGCGACAAATGAAAGTATAGAAAAAGAATAGGAGGAAGTGACTACTGGTGTGCTGCCTGATTGTTTCCCTGCATGCGCGCTACGTGGGTTAGGATTAAAGTTTTTAGTTTGTGAAGGGTATCTACATTTGATGTTATTGTGAAAAAATCGTTATAATTTGCACATAAGACTCTAAAGGGTTCATGCAATTCAAAAGGCGTTATAAAGTGTCGCAACACTAAGGGAATATATAATCTAATATTTCTACTCTACCGTGGACTTCTACGTCAGCGTGGTTGTAAATGAAAGTAATGCCTAGCATGGTTCTACGGTTATATAAGAATGGTAAGTTTTTAAGTCCATTGGAATACGAGGGTGGGCGTCCCACCGCGTAAAGCGAACAGTAAAAAGTTCTCTTGAACCGACTCAATGCGTTTACTGTGGACACCATACTGAAGGCTCCAAACGCAAGATCCATATTATAAGATAGGACGAACTAAAGATATATATAGAGATTTTGCACCATAGGGGTAATTGTATTCTTTCGACCACCGTTTAATGAGTCCAAGCACACCAATGGCTTTATTCACCATGCATGATATATGATCAATAAAGTCAAGATTAAGATCCAGGCAGACTTTCAAATCATCAACTATAGTAAGAGTGACAGTGTAGGTTGCAAGCTTGAGAATGTCATTAGCTTGCATTTAGAGCCGTTTAAATTTAATAAGTTAACGTGACACCATATTTGAAAATGATTAAGATCTTTTTGCAAATCAGACTGACAAGAAGCGTCCTTATATTGCACGCAAAGTTTGACGTCGTCCGCGTACATAACTACGCGGACACCATATTTGGAAATGATTAAGGTATTTTTGTAAATCAGACTGACAAGAAGCGTCCTTATATTGCACGCAAATTTTGAAAAATTAATGTAAGGTTTTCCACAAACATTAATGCAGGAATATTTCGACGAGGACTCAAGAAATGCATAGTCATAAGTCATAAGATGGGACTTGCGGTAGACGCCGCATTTTGACCTTGGAACCCGCAATTCTCGATTCTTCTTCGAATCTGGTCGCTCGGTCGTCTGCTTGTCGTTTGGCCTAGTGGTTAAGGCGCCAGACTGCCAATCTAAGTGCATGGGATGAAATCCCAGTTAGCGATTAGATTTCAAATTTTTTTTTTTTTTTATTTTATTTTCTATTCTTTTGTTGTTTTTCGTTGTATTTCATTTGTGCTTTTTAGTTGTGTTTTTTTGGTATGTGTTTACTTTTAAAATTAAAAAAAGGTTAAATAAAGAAAATTATTGGAAAAATATATATGCAAGAAGACAAAATTAAAGTTTTTATCGAGGGATTTGTTTTAATTGTTAATTTTTTGGTTTTTAAAGGTTTTACAGTTTTTGAAGTTTTTTTTTATTGTGTTTTTATTTTTTTCGTTATCCACAAATTATTTTTAATTATTCCTTGCTCTTACTGCATTTTTAAGGCCGCAAATACAGTGCTTTCTTGTTAGCACTAACAAAAGAAAATCAAGAATTTTTAATTTATGATATGCACATTCCCCAGTAAAATACTCCTTTGTACCCCTCTTACATGCTTCTGAGATATATGCATATAATGCAACATAACCTATAAAATATCATTCCAAAACTAATTGCAAAGTAAAATTCGTAGATCAAAAAAATCTTCACCCATAATATCAATATGCTTTATTTCACAAATTTGAGCTATTTCTTCTGTGGTTTCAATATAATTTTGACTGTCCTCTACAAGGGTCTGTTTCGGCAGAGTAGTGCAATACATAAAAATATAAAAAAAATTTATAAGGATGTTTTTAAGTGGAACCGATCCTCCGTTTACATCGATGATGACCAACGCTTTATCCACCACGGCCACATACCATTTTAAATCATGTTAAGAAAAACATTTATGAGTTTTAAAGTTTCTCGGCTCTCGGTCTATCAAAATCAAATATGAAATTTCGTCCAAAAATGTGCTGCCGAGTTCGTGCACACATACACATAAAACGCACTTACACTTTTGCATTCTGTGCGTAATAACCCAGCAGACAAAAACTTCGTTTAAAATATTATAAACGATAGTTTTGCGGATTTCAGGCGGACAAAACGTCCGTTTCCAGATAATAAAGTTAATCACCTGTCAGGGGTTTTGTGGCAGCAAAAGCTATCATTTACGGAACCCGAAAAAGATTGAGTTTACGGACCTTTTACGATATTATTACCTTATAGACATATTTACGTGGGACCCTAAAGGTTCGCTTGTTGTCCGTTTTAGAGTCCGTTTTTGAGCATTCATCGAACGTAATGCGGAAACTCCGATTCTTTGTCCGTATTTAATATCTTTAGCGGACATTTTTCGGATCCATCCGCACTACGTCCGCTTTTGGTCTGCTGGGAAACGAAATAGAAACTAAAAATATAACCCCTTTTTTCTCGCCAACAAGCGTAGTGCTGTCGAAGCATTGAAGATGCGGCCCTCTATATAGATGTATACTCTTTGATTCTAATGAAGTCTATTATTAATGAAAACTGCATTACTGTGTCATTGAGCCATTATTGAAATTTTTAATTCAAAGCTAAAATATAAATAAAAATATAATAGCAAATTTATTATTAATAAACTTTAATGACCTTCCAGATTTGACAAATACATACCACAAACTATTTTTCCACGAGTTACTTACATTAAGTGAAGCAGAAGATACGACATTGGCCAAGCTGGACTGCTATAAAAACGTAACGAATCTTATACCACTCAGGACTAGTGCGTTGAGAGCCTTAGCAGCCTGCCATTATATCAGCGATATCGGATATAAAGAAAAAATAATTAATATACTTTTTAAAGTTATGGAAAATGATAAAACAGAACTTCAAGAAACTGCTTATCTATGCATGAAACATTTTATAACTGGAGTAACACTTGAAAAAGATAAGGTAAGCAGGAAGTCTACAGAAGAACAAACATTGTGCATCCGATTCTTATACGATCCCCGACGACTATTAATTAGTGCGGCAAGCTTTTTAACCGTTTTATAATTATAATCTTGTTGTTTTGAAATTTAGTCAACTTTTTTGTTTTAAGCGCGGTATCCAGGCAAATGGTTTAGTACGGCTATTAGTGAGCGCCGTTTTATAGGGCGGTATCCAGTTGAGATTCTGAAATACTAGAAATAGCATGGCGTTAGTAGATTATATGAGCGAACACTTTTAGTATTTCCAGAAATAGGTGCGAGAAAGAATAAATTAATTAATAAATTAATTAATTAATTTAATAAAACAGGCTATTGTCGACTGTTTACCTCTCTCTCTGCTCTTCACATATTTCAAAGTATGGATCCCGCCATAAACAACAATGTGCGGAAAAATTGAATCTAAGAACTAGAAAAGCAAATACAGCTTGGTAAGGCAAATACAAAATTTTGGAAATTGGGGAATTACATTAATTTGAATTAAAGAGACCTTAAACAAAAGATTAGAATTAAAAATAAGTCTTGCCTAAAGCCTAAGTAGCTATGGCTGCCCCCAACTGTAGCTTTAGTTTATAACTTTAACTTAAAGTCTTTAAGCTAACAGAATGTAAATTAATAAATAAATAAAATAAGTCTTGCCGATCTCGCCGATCTCATCATACAACTGGCACAGGTTGTCCAGCTTCTCCTCCACTTTGGTGGAATTTTCCAGGACGATCATGTTGGATGGCATTCGATTTTTGTTACGATCTTTATTCGGTGCTGACCCGATGGGTTCGCCAAAGGTGTACATGGATATGGCTACTGGTCCCACCATTTTCCTCCCTGAACGGGGCATCGGACCCACCCTTGCCTAATAGAGCCCACATCCAATCATCCGAGGTCCTTGGACATGTACCGAAAGCTGTCCAAGGCTTAAAGACAATTACTTTTCTGAAACGAATCATCAACGGGATAACGAATAGTTTGTTTCAAATATAGGCGGTTGTCAACAAAGTATGACTGCATCATTTGCGGAAAGAGTGGTAACACTTTAAAAATTTTGCGGTGCGAAAAAGATTTAGGAACTGGATACGATTCATGAAAGTTAAGAGAATAAATAATTAATTCGGATAGAAATAAATTTGGTGAGCTATGTATTGTTGAAAATATTGTTTACTAAACATTATATCCGGGTAAAAAAGCTTGCCGCACGAATTAGTGGTGGTCGGGACTAGCATTAGGTTGTATTTTAAATTATTAAATATTATTAAAATGTATGAAAACCTTTTTTTTTACAACAATGCAAAGTAATGTTTGTCTCTATATTATAAAGCGACATAGAACGTAATTTTTAGCTCATACAATTTTGTTTGTACTTGCAAACACTTAAAAATAAATATTTTTACATTAGTTTTAGAGCGTATTAAAGAACTTGTCTATCTGTTTTTCAGCCCTCTCTGTAGAACCAATTCTAGTCGGGATAATTGTGTGGTTGCTTTAATATGGTTCGGACAAACCATGAAGGCCGGCATGGCAATAGTATTTAAATTATATTTATACCCTCCCAGGGTATTATAATTTTAGTCAGAAGTTTGCAACGCAGTGAAAGAGGCTTTTTGAAACTATAAAGTAAATATATTCTTGATCAGCATAAACAGCCGAGTCGATCTAGCCATGTCCGTCTGTCCGATTATACGCCAACTTGTCTCTTAGTTTTACAGCTACCCAGCAGACAAAAAACTTCGTTTAAAATATTATAAACGATAGTTTTGCGGATTTCAGGAGGACAAAACGTCCGATTCCAGACTCAAAAACGATAATAAAGTTAATCACCTGACAGGGGTTTTGTGGCAGCAAAAGCTATCATTTACGGAACCCGAAAAAGATTGGGTTTACGGACCTTTTACGATATTATTACCTTTTGACATTTTTACGTGGGACCCTAAAAGTACGCCTTTTTTCCGTTTTAGAATCCGTTTTTGAGCATTCATCGAACGTAATGCGGAAACTCCGATTCTTTGTCCGTATTTAATATCTTTAGCAGACATTTTTCGGATCCATCCGCACTACGTCCGCTTTTGGTCTGCTGGGTATCTAAATAAAATTTTGCAGACAGTTTTCTATACGCTGTCACTACTATATAGCAGAGCTCCCGAATTATGCTTGACGCCGCTCAGCCGATCACGGGGAAATGCCTTTGGAACACTAATTGAAGTTGCCGCTTGATAAGCGATGCAGAACAATAAGAGTGTTTTATTCTAAAATATGTATGTTACATCAGTTAAATTAACCTGAAATACAATTCCTTAGCTTACAACCCTAGAAATCCTCACACAAATAATACTGACTTCTAGCGGCGCTAAATTTGAACTTAACTATCGATAGACCTAATTCGTTCCGCGATATCCCTACCCCTGTGAAGCAGCTGCATTCACCACGTCCAGGACAGCTGACTTCGAAGCGGGACGCATTGTCGTCTTGGCTCGATCGTTAGTCCGCACCGCCGCTCGACGAGGTATTCCATCTCTTCCGGTGAACACCTCTTCCACGACGCCTCGTTTTCACTCTTTTCGTGGTATGGCGGGATCACATATGAACACCAGGCTCGACGTGCTCGCACCATCTCTTCCTGCGCACAAGGGTTGGCAGGTACTCATGTACCCATTGCTTCCAGAACCGATCCCGCATCATTCTCGCTATGCGCCACTGCTTCCTGGTAGCGCATCTCTCGGAGTCCTGTCCGTCATCCTTGGGAAGGTCCGGAATATCGGGCACTCCCTTCAGCAAATCGTTGGGTGTCAGTGGAGCCTCCTGGTTCACCGTCATTGGCAGAAGAGTGAGCGGACGAGAGTTCACTATGCTCACCGCCTCAATCAACCGTTTCTCCAGCACGTGCTCCTTGGGCGCGATCTCCTTCATTGTATGCTCCAGCACCTTCTTCACGCACTGCACCATCCTTTTCCAGGCGCCACCCTCAGCTGGGTTCGCTGGGCAATTAAAGATCCATTCGACTTCTTTGAACGACAGCTCGCCCAGGATCTGTGCAGGCTCAAACACTTCGCTGAACCTCTTGGCCTCTCGATTGACTCCAACGAAGTTCTTCCCATTGTCGCTCCTTATCCTGACCACCGGTCCACGGCGGCTCATGAAGTTCCTAATGGCGATTATACAGGAATCTGTAGACAAATCGTGGGCGATCTCCAAGTGGATAGCCCTTGTGGTTAGACATGTAAACAATGCCACCTACCTTTTATCCGTGTGACTTCCAACAGTCACCAATAGCAGGCCAAAATAATCCAGGCCAGTAAACTTAAATGGCCATCCGTTGGCCTCCAGCCGGTCCTCTGGAATGGTACCCATCTCGGGCTGCTCTGGTCGTGCCCTCCGTAGCTTGCAAACGTTGCATTTTCTCATCACCTTCCGTAGCAGCCTGCGTAAGTTCGATATCCAGAACTTCTCCCGGATCGCTCCAGTAGTTGCCTCCACGTTCTGGTGGTACATCCTCTCGTGGTGATGCTGCACAATCATCTCCGCCAGTGCCTCCTTGTGAGACAGTATGATCGGCCGACGCCCGCTGTATAGCACGCACACCGCGTCGTCGATCCTCCCGCTGGCTCGCATTACTCCGTCTTCGTCGGAGTATGGGGACAACCCGTACAGTTGGCTGTCCTTGGCGGCGTTTCCTTGGCTGTCCTCAGCAAATGCTTCTCATTGCGATTACCTTATCAGTGCACGCTCTGCCTCAGCGCACTCCATCGACGTCAGTCTGTGGTCCTCTCGATCACAACGTAGTCCACGGCATCGTCGGATAAATCTGAGCACCCATGCGGTGCTCCTTATCAATCGGTTGTAGCTCGAAAATCTCTGTAAAGATATGAAGCTCGCCGTGACTAGGGCAAACTCACATTTCATTTCCTCTTCATCTGGCGTCGGGGGAATCCAATCCTCTCTCGATCTCGGCCAGCTCTCTTCTGGTCCTCGTAGAAATGGCGGACCGCTTAGCCACCGGGAACCAATGCTCAGGTCCACGGCCTTGCGCGGCCTCGTCGCCTCATCTGTCACGTTTCCATTGGGACGCCTTCGTGGATTCTAATATCTCTGCCACCCGGTTCCCGACGAACTGCTTGTATCTCCGGTGTGTGCTGCATATCCAGTGCAGCACGGTCTTAGAATCCGTCCATAATACGCAGCTGCTGATCGCCACACCGTGCTCCTGCTTGACGGTGTCCATCAGTGTCGTACCCAATACTGCTGCTTAAAGTTCCAGTCGCGGGATTGACATAGTTCTCATCGGAGCGCACTTCGTCTTAGAGCATACAAAATGCGCCTGCACATCTCCGTTTTCGTATGTAGCTCGCCAGTAAGCTGCTGCTGCGAACGTCGACTGGCTGGAATCCACGAAGATGTGCAGCTGTAGTGTCCGCACTCGTCCATCGCCGAAGTAGTAGCGTGGACATCGGAACTCCTCAATTTTGCTCATTCCTCGCCAGTTCTCAAAGGCTGCGGCTAACTCGTCTGGTAGCGGCTCGTCCCAGCTAACTCCGCTCCGCCAGATCTCTCTCATCAGTAATTTGGCAGTCACCATATAACAGCTCAAGAATCCAATCGGATCGAACGTGGACATGACCAGGCTCAGAAACTCCCTCTTCATAGGGACACGTTCCCCTGTCATCACGCTCCTCGGGACTCGATGATACTTGACGCTAAACTTGAAGTCATCTGTAGCCGGCTGCCAGTACGTTCCTAGTACCTTCTCCTCAGCTTCGGTCCATCTAACGCTAGCGATGGATTCAAGTGGATTCAACGCTCTGACCACACTTGCCGAACTGGAAGTAAATCAACACAAATCAAAACCAGCATCTGCATGTATTTCTCTCACCCGTGTCGAAACGGCGATACCTTCTTCTTCGCTGATGAAACTGTCGACTTAGTCGTCCACTTAGTGGTATTCGTTGATCGCCAGGACTGCTCGCAAATCCGTGCTGCTGTACTGCGAGGCATTCACGGTCTTCACATAATCCGCCGAGCATGATGAGCAGGCCGCTCCGAACGTCATCACCTGCATTTCGGGCTCCCGACAATCGTCTCCGTTTCTCCACAGGAACCTCTGGGCGCCTCTGTCCTGTGGCTGCATTACTATCTGATGAAACATCTCCTTGATGTCTGCACAAACCCAAACTGCTCCTTCCCGAAAATGGAAGAGCACCGGTGGGGGGGGGCTTGTAGCGCTGTGGGCCTTTCATCAGCGCTGAATTCAGTGACACGCCGTTCACCTCGGCAGCCGCGTCTATGACTAGCCGGATTTTTCCAGGCTTGTTCGGGCTTTCCACCCCGAAATGCAGCAGGTACCATACCTTGCCTTCCTGGGACCTCTGGACTTCCTGGGGCTCCAGTCGCCGTGCATATCCTTGACGTAATCATCCATACATCGCGCCTCATTTTCCGTTCGATATTGACGAGCCTGTTGAGTGCCATACTGTAGCTCTCTGGCAGTCTCACCTCGTCGTCTCTCCAGGATACTCAGGGCCCCCTGCGACTGACGGCACCGGCTTCACTCCGCCAGCTGCCACTGGCTGTGCCAACTTCACTCCGAAATTCTCGATTTCAAAGTAATCGCTGACCATCTTCTCCAGAAGATTATCCTGTGGCACGGCTAGAAGGCACGATCTCTGAAGCGGTGAGCTCGCCTTTCCACTCACCGGTCCATACACCACCCATCCAAGTGCGGTGGCTGCTGCATATGGCCCTCCAGATCCATAGCTTCTGGTTTTGTGGGGTATTCCTAGCTGCGCATGATCCAGTCCAATTAAGATCCTTGGCGCCATGTTGTACGGCTTCACAGGCAGGCGCGCATTCGCCTTCCCTGCCTTCACATCTTCTCGCAAGCTCTGCATCGGAAGGTTTAAATTGGCCACTCCATACACATTCTTCAGCTCATGGCGCTTTGGCTTGCCCGCTGCATTGATCTGCAGGCTGGCCATTCTCGTGTGCTCTTTGGCTGACTTTCCGCCTAACTACTGCACATTCAGTTGTCGACTCTCACATTTCAGGTTCAGGCTGCGGATGAGTTCGTCGTCGATGAGCGTGACAGATGATCCTTCATCCAGCAGTGCGAATTCTCTCCGTACAACGTCACCAACGTCACGTCAACACAACTCAAGTTCTGGTGCGATAATTCCTGGCGGTCGCTTGTCGATCGCCTCTATATAACTCTGCATAACTGCCGGTCTTGACTGCTCCTCTGATCCCTCCTACGGCCTCCATCTGCGCCTGGTGGTCGTCCGGGATGAGCTGGTTCATGGAGTAGGTAGTGATGCCTCATTCGGCATCCGTAGACGCTGCATCCGCGGCCCTTCTTGCAGAACCGGGCCATATGTCCATACTCCAGATGAGAAACATAACCTCAACTTCCTGGCGGACTCGATCCGCGTCGTTGTAGAAGCGTGTTTGAATTCCTTGCAGTCCTTGATCTCATGCTGTCACTCACATATAGGGCCATATCTGGGGCGGTCTGCATACCGCTCCTCCTCGCGAACAGCACTGGCGTGCAGAACCCTTCGCTTCTGGTGCTCCTTGATTCCGGCGTCCGTGACAGTGCACACCAATTTGGCGAATTCATGAAGCCAATCGCTCAGATGTACTACTGTCGGATACGGCTGTATCGTAGCCGCGTGCTTCGCCCAGTCCAAACTCTTGCTCACCGGCAACTTGGCAATCAGTTCCTCCATTAAAGTTGGGTTCCCTAAGTGCTGGTTGCCGGTCGTAGTTGACTGCAGGATGTTGGCCTCTTGAATTGGCTGCACATCGCGCACGCTCTCCAGCTGGCTACGGATCAATAGCTCTGGACGTCCATACCGGAATCGTAGCTGCTCCATAACAGCTTGCACATTGCTGGGGTTGATGAGCAGCGACTTCACTGCTGCTCGGGCCTCGCACTTCAGGGCTTTCACTAGTATTCTCCAGTTCTGTATACTGGTAAGCTGCCGTTATCTCCGTGAATGCGCACAGGAATATTGGCCATTTCTCTGGCTGACCCTCGAACTCGGGAAGATAAGGCAATCTACGTGGCGTCCACCCAGGTATGCTCATCGCCGCCACTCCAGATGATAGGGGCGATGATGCAGATACCTCCAAATTGTGTGTCGGCTCCCGTGCCGGATGAACATAACCTAGTTCAGGCTGCGCCGTGGCGGTAACACAAAATGGTGAAGAATAGCTCAATGTTGTTGTTGTACAGGTCCGTGTGACAGGTTGCCCATTTGCCCAATGGCCGCCGAGCGTCGGCGCCAAATTTCCACTCAATTGTGGCGGTAAATTTACACTCAATTGTGCCGGCAACTGCTCATCCAAAGATGGCATCACTCCAAGCTCTAGTTGCAGATTGTCACTCATTATCTGCCTGGGCAGGTTCTCACTCGAACTCTGCCGTGACGCTGCTATCAAACATGGCAGCATTCCACTCAAACATGGCGGTGTATTCGCCGTACCGCTCACTCCAACGCCGCGTGCCCCGATTCCAACGGGATCCCTGGCGGCCTCTGTTTGACATTCACTTGCCCTTGCCTTCACCAGCTCCGATTCCAAATGTGCGATCCTTTCCATTAGGGCCGCCACTTCTACAGTCGTGGAGTCCAGTCGGAGTGGCGGGAACGCCCGAGACATCCAGTCTGGGGCTCCGCCGGGGCGAGTGCTTCGTAGGCATCATCTCGCAGAGTGCGAATAAAAGAAAATGACGCCGCTCGGCCGATCACGGGGAAATGCCTTCCGAACACTAATTGAAGTCGCCGCTTGGTAAGCGATGCAGAACAATAAGAGTGTTTTATTCTGAAATATGTACATCAGTTAACTTAACCTGAAATAGAATGCCTTAGCTTACATACCGCAGTTTCTCTTCCCTCTCTCTGTGATGGCGCAAATCGGTGTAAACCGGGCCGCCAAACACTTATTTTTGTTGCCTTCGTGTTTTCCGTTTTATGCTGTTCGGTGAGAGAGACACACGAAGCGCTCTCACAATAACAGTTTGTAGTGGAAGCACGAAGTGTATTTTTTCTTGTTTTTGCGTCAGGTTTTTGTTGTTGCGTCTATATCTCATCGCAGGCAAAGCGTGAAAGAGGAAGGGAGAAAGAGATAGAGCGCTATCATGTGTGCATATGTTGTACGTATGCATTTATATACGCACAAATAAAATTACTATATACATGTATATATAAGAATAGGAAATAATAGACAAATATATAAACTTAACTAATTTGTCATTTATTTGACTATTCATTGTATTGTAGTAATTGACGACCTACGCGTTTTACCGAAAACAAACAACTGAGGCACACATTTTATATAATTCTAGAATTTCTTTTTTAATTTGACCAAAATCGGACTACTATATCATATAGTTGCCATAGGAACGTTCAAAAAATTTATTGACTAAAAAAATTAATTTTGCTTTTTTTCAACATATTTTTATCCGCTCAGAGATGTAGCCAATTTATATAGTTTAAGAATTACGATTTAAATTTTATACAAATCGGATGATTATATCATATAGCTATGAATTTAAAACTGTAACTGTATAACGTTAGTGTAAAACTGTAAATGTAAAACTGTAAATAATGTAAAATAGGTAAACGCTTAAACCGATTTTTTGGAATGCTTAAATGTTTTATACAATTCCTGTTAGTTTTTCTCCTTATTTGATCAAATTTTTTAGCTTCCTTTCTTGTCTATAATTAAGTTTCGACTCGGTAAGGGTTTTTCAGTCGCAAGGTGGGAACAGATTTAAGCTGCTGACGTTATTTTGTACGTGTTTTAGCATATTTTTTTTTTAAATCATAATTTTTGTCAAAATATATAAGATAAGGCAATTTGGACGTGTAACTTAAACAAAAATATGCAATTTTACGAATTTTAAGCTTCATACGATTCATACAGGGAAAGCACTCCGTACTTTCACTGATTGGAAGCTTATTAGCAACAATAGTTGGCTAATACCAATCACAAATGGCATAATAAATAAAAGTATACCAACATGGTTGGAAAATTAAAGGAAAAACTAAAAATTTTCTTAAAAGTCTAAAATCTTTCAAATTAGTTGGCACGCATTTATTTTAGACTTTTTAATAAAAAATAGTTTATTTCAAAAAAGAGGCAAGATATTTTTTAAATCCTTATTATTTATTAAAGAGAGGTATTTTTGAGAGGTATATTTGAAATACTACTTGTTCACAAACTGGCCTTTTTCTCTGTTTATCGATGCAAATGCACCGAGCTTGGTCATCTTTCTAATTAGCTGTCAACGACTGTACATACCGAGATAATTTTTTCATCATATGTTATTATTGGGAAAATGTCGTTTAATAGCTTGTTAATTGCTTGTAAATAAATTTTAAGCGAATTTACTCAAAAATGTGTGGATACACATATATTTGTATTTTATAACATGATTTAGTAGCAAGTTGGATAGTCACTTCTATGGAGAACCTCCCTCCGTCTTGGCATATAATTCACTAGTTTATTGGTGTACTGTCAGCTGTCTCTAACTTATATAAGACCCAGAGCTTTTCATTATGTGCTGTGTGCTTGGCATCATTATGATGCTAAAATTTCTTTTTTCTTCTTCTTTTTTCTTTCTCGCGTAATATATCCATATAGTCCATTTGGTTAATGATCAAGTCTATAAATTTGAGAATTCCTACGCCGCCAGTTGCCATACAGCCCCCGCCTTCATGTTTAACAAAAAGCTCTCTGTCAAGTGAACGGACGTCTTATTTTCTTGCGCTCTCGTTTTGAGAAAATGTTACATAAAACCACCGGGGTTTTACTTAAAACTTCTACCTTTTAATTAATAAACTTTCTGTTCACTTCGCATGTATGCAGCTATCCTGATTTGTACATTTAATTTCTATTATTTTCACAATTTTAATAGTGCTGCCATTGGTTTGCTTGTGCTTATTTTTATACCCTTGCAGGGTATTATAATTTCAGTCAGAAGTTTGCAACGCAGTAGAGGAGACATTTCCAACCCTATAAAGTATATATATTCTTGATCAGAATCAACAGCCGAGTCGATCTAGCTATGTCCGTCTGTCCGTCTGTCTATCTGTCCGATTATACGCAAAATAGTATACGCAGATAGTCTTCTATATGCTCTCACTACTATATAAGTCGGAACGCACGGATCGGACGACTATATCATATAGCTGCCATAGGAACAATATGTAAATTTTCAGAAAAAAATTATAACTTGGTCAGTTTTTAAAATTTTTTTTTTATATTTTTGAGACATGGTCGTTTTATATTACTCTAAATTTCGGTTTTAATTTGATCGAAATCGGACTACTATATCATATAGCTGCCATAGTAATGTTCTGGAAATATTAACGTTATGTTAAAAGAGAAATGTATAAATGTTGTTAGTTTTACTTTTATTCATTCATTATTAAATTCATAATGATCCAATTGTAAGCTGCAAGGGTATACAAACTTCGGAGTGCCGAAATTAGCTTTCTTTCTTGTTGGGGCATTTATTTATTTCGGAAAAAGAAAGGCTTACTAAAATTTCTCTTTCTCTTTCTCTTTCTCTTTCTCTTTCTCTTTCTCTTTCTCTTTCTCTTTCTCTTTCTCTTTCTCTTTCTCTTTCTCTTTCTCTTTCTCTTTCTCTTTCTCTTTCTCTTTCTCTTTCTTTCTCTTTCTCTTTCTCTTTCTCTTTCTCTTTCTCTTTCTCTTTCTCTTTCTCTTTCTCTTTCTCTTTCTCTTTCTCTTTCTCTTTCTCTTTCTCTTTCTCTTTCTTTTCTTTCTCTTTCTCTTTCTCTTTCTCTTTCTCTTTCTCTTTCTCTTTCTCTTTCTCTTTCTCTTTCTCTTTCTCTTTCTCTTTCTCTTTCTCTTTCTCTTTCTCTTTCTCTTTCTCTTTCTCTTTCTCTTTCTCTTTCTCTTTCTTTCTTTCTCTTTCTCTTTCTCTTTCTCTTTCTCTTTCTCTTTCTCTCTCTTTCTCTTTCTCTTTCTCTTTCTCTTTCTCTTTCTCTTTCTCTTTCTCTTTCTCTTTCTCTTTCTCTTTCTCTTTCTCTTTCTTTCTTTCTCTTTCTTTCTCTTTCTCTTTCTCTTTCTCTTTCTCTTTCTCTTTCTCTTTCTCTTTCTCTTTCTCTTTCTCTTTCTCTTTCTCTTTCTCTTTCTCTTTCTCTTTCTCTTTCTCTTTCTCTTTCTTTAATATCTGTTTTCTAGGTGGTAATTTTTATCACGCATGATTTTTGACATCTAGCCTTATTCCTTGATTATATATTTAGACCACACATAGACAACAATATATTTGTATTTGACATCTAGCCTTATTCCTTGATTATATATTTAGACCACACATAGACAACGATATATTTATATTTTTAATTGCTCATATTTTCAGGTACAATCTGCCATGCGTCCACTTCTGTTGAAATTGGGAGATCATAGGAATTTATCTATTCCGGCAATTAAACGACTATCTTATTTTACCCAGTTATTTCCTCAAATGTTCAATGAAAAATTAAGTGAACAAATATTGCAGCATTGTTCAAAAATAATTGAAATATTTGTTGGAGACTATAAGTGTGCAAATTCGAATATTAATTTCTTTGCGTCGTCAAAAGGTGGAGAGTATGAACAGAAAATTGTTACTCTAATTGAAATGTTTTATCATATTTCTGCATCAGTAAAGTATATTGAAAAGTTGTGTCATCTTGTATTGAAAACTGAAAAAAACTTATTAATTGAGGCATCCAGCCCTTATCGCGAAGCACTTCTTAAGTTCCTTCAACGATTTCCAGCTGAAACTGTGGATTTATTTTTAATGGAATCATTTATGATAGATGCTCAATGGAATCGATTTTTTATATACATATTAAAACACAACATCGGTTCATCATTTCGAAAAGTAATTCAAAAAAATAAATACACCAAATTATTGACTTACATAACCTGTAACAACGAACTTAGTCAACCCCATATGTACGAAGCTCAGCATCAGGCCGTTTTAATCATTTTTACATTAATGGAATCTGATGACCAGTGGATTCCGACACGGCCAGACATTGTAGATGTCCTTAAAAGTTGCTGGAAAAGTAATTTGTTTTTGACATGCGATGAAAATGTTGCTTGTGACTTGTGGCATTTAATAGGAAGAATACTACTTCTGTATTTTTCAAATAATACAAATGATATTGATTTACTTTTCCAATTATTAAGAGCACTATGTTTTCGGTTTATACCTGACGTCTTTTTCTTACGAGACTTTTTACAAAACACAGTGGCCCAAAGCTTTACCGTTACTTGGAAACGAAACGCTTTCTTTTACTTTGTTGAAAATTTTAATAATAATACAATTTCTGAAGAACTTAAAGCCAAAATTATAACTGCTGTCATAATTCCATGTTTCACTGTAAGTTTTGATAAAGGAGAAGGAAATAAACTTATTGGCGCTCCCCCAACACCATATCAAGAAGACGAAAAGAATATTGTATCTGTCTTTATAAATAAAGTTTTTGACCCCGATAAACAATATGATGATGCAGTGAGAATTGCTTTGTTACAATTAGCGTGTTTATTAGTTGAACGCGCATCTCAACACATACACGATGGAGATGCTAATAATAAGCGACAAGGTAATAAACTTAGGCGTCTTATGACGTTTGCTTGGCCTTGTTTACTGAGTAAAAATTCGGTGGACCCCACTGCCAGATATCACGGCCATCTATTGCTTGCTCATATCATTGCCAGATTAGCAATCCACAAGAAAATAGTTCTGCAAGTATTTCATTCTTTGCTCAAAGGGCATGCTTTGGAAGCCAGGTCAATAGTAAAGCAAGCGCTTGACGTGCTAACACCAGCTATGCCATTACGAATGGAAGACGGGAACACAATGTTAACTCACTGGACAAAAAAAATTATCGTTGAAGAAGGTCACGCCATGCAGCAGTTGTTTCATATATTACAGCTCATAATTCGTCATTATAAAGTAAGTATATTATTTGTTAAGCAGTCAAGTATTAATTGTTTTATTTTTATTATAGGTCTATTTTCCTGTTAGACATCAACTAGTTCAACATTTAATTAACTATATGCAGCGCCTGGGATTTCCTCCAACCGCATCTATTGAACATAAAAAACTAGCAGTTGACTTAGCAGAAGTTATTATTAAATGGGAGCTACATCGTATTAAACAAGATGAACGAGATAACAAAGTTGATGGATCTGAAGATGAATTCTTGCGAGAAACTTCAATTAAGCGACCAGGAGCCGACTTATTAGAGCAGAGAAAAAAGTCATCGGATAATGCTCGAGAAATTGCAGGCCAAGGAAAGTATAAACAAAGCTAATATTTTCAACTAATAATATTTGTTTGTTTACCTATACCTAAACTATATTTCATAAGTAGGATACAAAAGTAGGATAAAAAGGTATTAAAACTTGGTTCCCTAGTAACCCTTGGTGCATTTTAGCTGGATTCAAAATTATTGCATTCAGACATTTTTACATTTATAACAATTGGTTTTTCTCTTTTTAATTAAGAAGGGTAAGGTTATTTCGGGGCAAAACGGGTCACTTTTCAAAAATATATTTTTCCAAAACGGCTTAATGAGCTTATTAACACAAAAAAAAAAACATATAATAATACAAAATTTATCAGATATATTTTTAAATATATATAAAATAAAAACAGCGAAATAAAATAAAATAATAAAATAAAAATCAGCCGTCGAAGAATCAAAAATACATTTATATTTAAGGAGACAAGCAGGAAGAAGGATGCGCCGGTGGAAGGCGTGGTTTTATTAGATGCGAGAATCGAGGAAAGGGGGGTCCGTGTAAGACTACGTCGCGCCATCAGCCGTCAGAGGATCGGCCAGTCGTCTAGGCGACTACCCTGCCAACCGGGAATCGGGTCTCTAACCCGGGAAAGGGTTTACCGGACCAGAGAAATCCGCCCATGTCGGCCGTGCGGCGGTTCTACCAGTGCCAAAAGGTGCTCGAAACCGGAGGGCCGTCATCCGGGAGCTTGTTGCCGGGGGCGCCGCTGGGGCGGAAGAATACCCGGTCCTGTCAGCCATGAACCGGGCCTCGGAGCCAAAGAAGAATGTCCTGGCCTGAGATGGCCGACCGCGTCTTCCACGTATCGGTTCCCGGTACCAGAAAGGAGGCTCCGAAAAGATCGGGTCCGGGGGGAGGAGGAGAAAGCCGCTAACTGAGGTGAGACCCTCGCCTTAGTTCTGGCAGCAGGAGGTTGTGAAGGGGGCCGTGTGTTATCGTTAATTGTTCCTAGTCTTTATTTCAAGTTCAAAACCCTAACTCTAGTTTTCCCCACTGCTATTCCCTACATCCTACACACCGCTGGCCTCCCACTGTTGGGAGTGACCCTAGACCGGCTCACCCGCTTTACTCCTCGGCGTGGGACTCCATGTCCTCCGCTGAATGCTGTGTAGCCGTCGGCCACGTGTCCTCCTGGTTATTCTGCTACTTTTGTATCCGCTGTCTGTCTGCTTTCGAAGTTCGCCAAAAACTGTCGATCGAAGAACAATGCACAGTGGTTGGGCTTGTATGGAGACGCGGCCAAAAATACTTATAGTAGACATATCGTTACGAAATTAATATCAAAAATCTAGAAAAATTTTCCAATTATATAGTTAAACAATAAATAAAGCTAACTTCGGCACGACGAAGATTGTATACCCTTGTAGCTTACAATTGGATCATTATGAATTAATAAAATTGTATTAAATGGAAAGTTAAAAAAAAAAAAAAATAAAAAAAAAACTAATAGGAATTGTATACAACATTAATACATATAAAAATTAGGTTTAACATTGCGTATACGTAATATTTCCCGAACATTCCTATGGCAGCCATATGATATAGTAGTCCGATTTTGAAAAAATTAATATTAACCGAAATTCTAGAATAATATAAAACGACCATGTTTCAAATTATATGAAAATATGTTGAAAATTGGACAAGTAATAATTTTTTCTGAAAATTTACCGACCCTATAAACCATATATATTCTTGATCAGCATCAACAGCTGAATCGATCTAGGCATGTCCGGGCCAAAGAAAAAATTGACCGATTTTTTCAAAAAAATGTCGGGGGTTACATCGTTAAAATTGTCGATAATTGGCCAAAAATTCAATATCGAGTTTTAAATGCAGAAATGTTCGCATTTAAAAACCAAGAGGAAAAAACCAAACCACACTGAAATCGGTTGAGTTAGATCCCGAAAGTAAAAACAATCACAAATTATTTTATTATTTATTTTATTCATCTAGCAAAAAATTACTACCGCTTAACAATTTTGATTTTTTTGTGCATTGGAGTTTACTTTGCCCAGTTATGAAAGGGTCTGAACTTTGGAGCAATCTATTCAACAAATCATTATTTGTGTCAACTCTTGACATTTTTATACTCTTGCACGGTATTATAATTTCAGTCAGAAGTTTGCAACGCAGTGAAGGAAACATTTTCGACCCTATAAAGTATACATATTCCTGATCAGCATCAACAGCCTAGCCGACCCCCCCATGTCCGTCTGTCCGTCTGTCCGTCCGCCTGTCCGATTATACGCAAACTAGTCTCTCAGTTTTAAAGCTATCCGAATGAAACTTTGCAGATAGTCTTCTATATGCTCTCACTACTATATAAGTTGGAACGGGCCGGATCGGACGACTATATCATATAGCTGCCATAGGAACGATCGGTAAATTTCTCTGGCACATGCATGTCTAGTTGTAGATTGCTAACACGGGGAGTACCCCAAGGATCAGTACTTGGTCCTTTGTTATTATCTTTGTATGGTTATGATTTACCTAGTGTTTTGTCTGACTGTGAAGTCCATATGTATGCGGATAATGTCCAAATTTATGTCAGTAGTCCTGTTAATCAGTTAAATATTTGCGTTAGTAAGAGTAATAATATGCTTAAGAAATTAGACAACTGTAGACAACCACAAACAAAGACTTTAGTTGCAAAAACCATACTTATTTCAACGTTATTTAATGGAATAGAGGTATTTGGTCATTGTGATTCGTGAGATTTTCATAATTTATCAGTAGCCCTTAATTCAATAACTAGGTATGTATTTAATCTTAGGCGTCTTGACCATGTATCCCACTTGACAATTAAAAATCTTGACTTTAACCTGACTTCGTGGATTTCTTATAAAACTCTCATTTACTTTCACAAAATAATAACATTGAAAGAACCAAAATATCTGTACGATAAACTTGTTTTTGCCACTTCACATAGAACAAATAACTTGGTATGCCCCAGATACAAAACATTATGCTCAAACCGACAATTCTTTATAAATGCTATCCGTCAATGGAATAACCTACCATATTATTTTAAAACCATAAGGAGCTCAACTCAGATTCAAATTATGATTAAAGAATATCTAAAGTAATAAACATAGATTTAAACTTATTAAAAGAAAAATAACAAAATTAAATTAAAAAAAAATTATTTATTAAATTAGTTAAGTAACAACGAAAATATATTTAGGTAATAAGAATATTAAATGTTAGACTAAGTAATAATGTTTTTATATCTATCTCGACTACTGCAATAAATATAATGTAACCCTCGTCGCACTAGGATAAAAATAAAATAAAAATTAAAAATTAAAAATTTTCAGAAAAATAATTATTACTTGTCCAATTTTCAACATATTTTCATATAATTTAAGACATGGCTATTGTATATTATTATAGAATTTCGGTTTTAATTTGATATATATCGTATAGCTGCTATAGGAATGTTGGGGAAATATTACGTATACGTAATGTTGAACCGAATTTTATATGTCTAAATGTTGTATACAATTTCTGTTAGTTTTACTTTCCAGTTGATAACATTTTATTAATTCATAATGATCCAATTGTAAGCTGCAAGGGTAAACAAACTTCGGCGCGCCAAAGTTAGCTTTCTTTCTTGATTTGGTATGATATTCTTTAAAATTTTGGATATCTTTGTTTTTTTTTATTCGAAAGCTTCTTCAGACAATTCCCCTATGGAAACAAGCGCATATCTTATAATTTGCAGGTGGAAGGTAATACCATGGGTATAATTGAATTCGATTTTTGGAGGTGTCAAGTGCAAACCTGCCAAATTTTTCTGAATCTATTTTATATCCAGATGCCATGCATTGCAGTAATATTGCACACCCATATAAAAACTTTTCATCCAATCGTTTTATATCATCAGACAATTTCCAATCAGTAAAAAATCTTTTCGCCGTATTACCATCCTTCGAAGTTCCACTACCTCCACTCCTTGGTCGATATGCAATCTCATTTGGGCGCGGAAGTCTGCTTGAATTTGTGTTTTCCTATCCTTAAAGGCTTTTTTGTCTTCTGGGTTACATATTCGCCAAGTTTTTAAATGCAATCTATATGCCAAATGCAAGAAATATTAAAAAAATCAAATATATGAGTGCAATGGAGACAACACAAATTCATAATGCTCTTCTTTATTTTTTTTGGTCAAACATTTTTCCAAGTCATTCATCTCGCTCGGCTTTGCTTCGCATATATAGCATTTACGATCGTTAAATGTAGAGGAAAATGCAAAACTATGAATGTAAAACTTTAACTATAAAACTGTAAATATAGTGTTAAGTTCATATTGATCCAATTGTAAACTAAAAGGTTATAAAAACTTTGGCGTGCCGATGTTAGCTTCCTTTCTTGTTTTTAGTTTGGCCTACAGTTCATAAATGTGTCTATTATATAAAGTAAAAACAGTTTAGATTGATAATCCATTTTTTGTGTTACACTAAAATAATACTATACATATAAGTAGCTTTATTAAGTTTCATTCAGATAGCTTCGAAACTGAGAGGCTAGTTAGCTTAGAAACGGGAATATATATACACTTTATTCTTTGCATGTCTATTGATTTCCTCAGTATTTGCATAAAATGTATTTATTCATAATAATCCAGATGCAAACTGCAAATTTATTTAAACTTCGCCTTGCTGCAATTAGCATTCTTTCTTGTTTTTGTTAAAGAAATCTGCCTGTTTCAGATAATTTCATTTCCGAGTTTGCGCAGAGACGGACAGAAAAGAAAAGAACAAAACAAAATTACCAAAATAAATGTAGGAAAACAACAGAGTAAAGGCAGAGATCAGCAAGAGACGGACACAACAGCAGAGCAGCAATATAACAGCAGCGATAGCAGAGCGAGAAAGCAGTAGAAAAGCAGCAGAGGGTCAATGGGAACTGAGATTCTGTGAATTTAGGAGCAAGAAGGAGTCAGGAAGAAGTCAAAAATCAAGAAACAGAGCGCGACATAGGCCGAAAGTTGAGCAGCACAAGGGAATCAGAAAGAGCTGAAAACAATAAAGCAAAAAAACAGCGTTTGTACACAATGTTAGTTAGCTGCATCACATAAAAAACGAAAAATAAGTGTCGAGAGAGGACCTTCTATGGTCTTTATCTTTAACATATGGTGACCACTCGCAGGAGGTCATATAACCCACCAAGCGTTCTAGGTACCTAGCTAAGTTAGGTATGCACACGTTTGCTAGAGTGCAGGACATCTGCATCCCATACGCGACAATTTGGTGTTGTTTTATTGCTTAAACATAGACAGGCTCTTATCTCTCTGAAATTCATATTTGTGTGTTCTTTTTGAACATTCTGCCAAAGGCCGGCAAAAACTGACATAATATTTACATATTACATTGCTTATGTATAATTATGCTTTAAGATTTAATGGACTGTAATTATTTATTTCATTTAATTTTTTAACTTAAATCTTGCTCTTTTTGTTTATTTATATTCCCTTTTAAACATTAGATTTTCTTATATTTTTAATTAACATTGGTTTGAATTTGTCTTTCTTAATAATAAAGATTATAATACTTCGTGTTCTTATGAACATTCTGCCAAAGGCCCGGCAAGCTTGACATTAAGTTAACAATATATTTTATTTTCGACATTTGTGCAAACAATGATTTAGTGGACTGTACATTTTATAATTTTTAACATATTTATATATCTATTTTTTACTTAATTATTTGACATTAATATCCTTCAATTGTGGATGGTTTTCTTTAAGCTCTTTAATTTCTTTCTTTAATTTATCAATTTCAATTGTATGATTTAATGGGGTTAATTTAAACGAGTCCCAAATAATTTTAGGAACTTCACTAACATCTCCTATGTATGGTGTTGAAAGAATCTGTTCACTTTCCGATTGAATATTATGATGTGCTATTAAAATTTTGTCATCCGTTCTTGCAGTATAATACGACGCAATACTGAAGATCCCTTGCTCAGGCAGCTCACACAACTCCATTTGAGAGCCAGTACATTGCACCCTTATTTTAGTATCAAGCGGAACCTTATATCACTATGCTACCTAGTTTAGATAACCTAGGAGAAACTTTTTTTTTATGGCTTACGGTCGGAGTTGTGGTGGCATCATCAGCTTCTTGTACACCAATTAAAGGACAAATCTTGGTAATCGGCCTCGTCAATGATGCTTCTGAGGTTTTTACTTTGACAACCCTAACTTTATCGTCCCTGCCTTTATGAATTTCTTCAACTTTTCCCATTGGCCATCTGGCTGGGTGACAGTTTTCATCTTTTAAAAGCACTATTTGCTGTTTTTCTATATCTTTGCTGCAATGTATATAAATAATCCTCTTTCCATTTGACCCAAAAATCTCTTTTCATTTTTCGAATTAACCTCCATCTATCTAGGCTTGAAATTTTTTCATTTTCTTCAACTGTCTCCACTATATCCAACGTTGGTCAACCTATTAAGAAATGTCCGGGCGTTAGCACTTCGTTATCATCCACGTTTTCTCCCGTTATATATAGTGGCCTAGAATTAAGTACTGCTTCGATTTGGCATAAAAAGTCAAAAAAGACATTTCTTCGTATGTCAATATACTATCCTCTTTTTAAATGATATTTAACGACTTAACACCTGCTTCCCAAATACCTCCAAAATGAGGTCGTGCCGGCGGGATAATTTGCCCCTGAATTTTTTTAGTTTCCTTTTCTGCAGCTACTCTGGAGCTATATTGTATAGCTTTCACTAATTCTTCATCCAACTTCCGTGCAGCTCCTACAAAATTAGTACCATTATTCGAATATATATTGGCACATTTTCCTCCTGACTTAGATTCAATCATATGACCTAAGTCTCTATATTCAGCTATAAACTTACAATATTGTTGTTTTAGATTTTTATCTTTACTTAATTTTTTCTCTAAATTTAAAAACCGTGCCATTGCTTGGTTTTTTGAATCTCCCAAAACTTGATCCTCTTTAAAAGGAATTGAGACAACATATCGACCTGACGAATCTTTCTTAGTTGTTTTCATGAAATTTTCTTCGCATATCTGAAATTCTAAGTCTTCTTTACTCTCATCTTCTAATTCCCAAAATCTTTCTATATCTTGGCACTCAATCATGGTTGCAACTATTGTGTTATCGCCTTTCGATTTTGTGCAGCCCGACACTATCCATCCAAATGCAGTATTTTGACCTAGGAGTCCGTCTATTTTCTTTATTCCATTTTTAAAGATGTGTGCATATAGATCTGCTCCTATTATTAGGTCTACCCTGCCTGGCTTGTTGAATTCGGGATCAGCAAGCCGGTATTTATCCCACTTTGCTGTGTCAATGTTAATCATTTGACCTGGTAGTGCCTTCATTAATTTTGGTAGTATGATCGCATCTACCGTCAAATTATTTTTATACTTTTTTTGTGTTTTGATTCGTAAATTTACTGTATGCCTTGAAATGCGTGTTTTACTTGTGGAAACTCCACTAATTTCGGTGTATTTTTTTAAATCGGTAATTTGAGAATTTGTGAAGCCTCCTCTGAAATTATCGTGCTTTGAGACCCACTGTCTATCAAAGCTCTTAATTTTTCGAAGCCACCATTGCCTTATTTTACTTCAATCAGGGCTGTAGCTAACAACGCTTGCTCCGTTGTTCTACACGTGTTCACTTCTTCTGAAATCTTAAAATGAAGTAACTTATGGTGAGGTTGCTCGCTTGTGCATCTTTCAAAATTTTGATGCCTCAGACATCTTGTGCAAATATGATTTTTTTTTCGCCCAGTCAGATCTTTTTGCTGGGTTCATTTTTTAAAATTTATAACACTGGACTAATTAATGCCCAGGTAACTTACAACACGCACAATTTTCGCTATAATTATTGGGCATTGTACTAACAACTTTCTTTCTTCTGTAAAAATGATGATATAGAATTCAGTCTTTGTTCTAAAAATTCCATCACATCAGAAAGTGCCTGAATGTCTTTTGTCTTTTTGACATGACTTTCATATAAATTTAAATATTCTTTATTAAATTTTCTCAAAATTATGTGCGCAAAAACGGCATCAACTTCTTCTGATAAGTTTGCCTTTAATTTTATAATGTATATTGACTCATTAATAGTGTCAATAAACTTTTTAATCTGCTTATCTGAATCCATAAACCTATTCATATGATCTGAGAATATTTTTCTATTATTCTCATACCGCTTGGTCAAAAACTCCCAAGTGGCTTCGTAATTTTCTCCGGCGCCTAGCAATAAGTGAGTAACCACATTCCTGGCTTCTCCTTTTAATGCCAACTTCAGATAATTAAACTTTAGAGAGGGACTTAAATCCTCTCTTGTGGGATGAGCTCTGTAAGCAGCTCATAAAACAGATCCCATTCTTTGGAATCACCAAAAAATATGGGAATCTGAATTTTAGGCAGGGTTGGTAATTCCTCCGCCTTTACCACCATCGACACATCTGCATGCGTATTAACTCTGCTGAGTCGATTGTTTATTGCAGCTAAAATGTTTTGCGTATCAAACTCGATATCGCTTATTTCCTCCTCGAATACCGAACTTCCGAAACAAGTATTAACCTGTTCTATTAAGTTCTGTACCTTCCTAAACAAAAACTCAATTTTATTCTTTCTTATTCTCAGAAAATCTTGACTGCTGTCTATGAGAGTCGTCGTCTCATCTAAATATTCTTTTAATTTGCCGACCTGACTTCGGAATGTCTGCTCTATTCCGGAAGCGTTCGAAGTCCCTGGAAACTCTATATTTTTTCTCGTTTTTTGACTTGGAAACTTTGGCTGCGGGTACAATCTGTACTTCTGGCTTATCATTTGAAGGCTCTTTTTCAAATCTTAATTTAATTTGAGCCAGGACCATCATTATCACGTCGTAATGTTTAAAGTTAAAGTATTCATGATCGACAACGCCGATCTTCTATAGTAACGTATGATTTGTTATAAATAGTTTCTGAAGCTCTTCTAACCTTATATCTTGTTTTGATAACCCCACTTTTGCCTCTACCTGCCTAATTTCCAAAATGATTCCGGACTGCGCCTTTAGCAACTCTACAGTTTTGTCTTACATCATTTTTATATATATATATTTTTAATGTAGGTATAATATTTGTATAATATATTTATATCTGTTTAGGTAGGTATTTTATGTAATTCTCGCTTATCTGGGTTTCCGATGACGATGCTGCTGCTGTTGCTGGCTTCCTTCTTTTGCTTCCTTCCGCTGGTATTGGTGTTGGCCTTGTTATAGATGATTTATATATATATATATATTTATTTATATATATATATATATATATATTTATTTATTTTTCACTTTTTGTTGAACTCTTTTTTGGTTCACTTTAACAGGCTCCTTGCCTTGTTTTTTCACTAATAGTCAAGTCTGACTCTTTTTTCAGTTGAACTTTCCGAACTCTTTTTGGTTCGATTTACTTTATTATTTTATTCAAAGGCTCCTTGCCTTGTTCTTTAAACTTTTTTGTTTAATTGGCACCTTATAACCGTCGCGTTAAAATATATATATTTTTTATTCACGCACACTTTATGCTGATGTTTATGGCCTCAAGCACGCCTTACGAACTTTTCGTTTTTTTTCTAAGCTACCTTTAGTTTTTTCTAACTACAAGGTGCTTTTTAATTAAAACAAAAAAGATTCTTCTGTATCTTTTTGTTTATATTTTTATTTCTCTGTTCCTTACCACGGTTGGGGGACACAAGAGATATTTATTTTTACCAGCCTTAATATTTTTAAGGTGCTGGTTTAAAAACTCTAAACCTCTTACCACCGGGGGAAAAGTTGCAGAGCGGCCGAAGGACCAAAATGTCGAGAGAGGCTGTAAATGAAACGAGCGTCTGACATTGTTGATTTGATATTTCAAACGAAATTTATTTCTTAAAATCCTAGCTTAGGTAGCTAACATGAGAATGGAAATTTCTTATCTTTAGACCTACGGATCGGGACCTTCTATAGTCTT
Source organism: Drosophila jambulina (assembly GCA_018152175.1). Classification (NCBI taxonomy): domain Eukaryota; kingdom Metazoa; phylum Arthropoda; class Insecta; order Diptera; family Drosophilidae; genus Drosophila; species Drosophila jambulina. Next base: position 1,778,985 of record JAECXH010000017.1, read on the forward strand.
TATCTTTAACATATGGTGACCACTCGCAGGAGGTCATATAACCCACCAAGCGTTCTAGGTACCTAGCTGAGTTAGGTATGCACACATTTGCTAGAGTGCAGGACATCTGCATCCCAGACGCGACAATTTGGTGTTGTTTTATTGCTTAAACATAGACAGGCTCTTATCTCTCTGATATTCATTTTTGTGTGTTCTTTTTGAACAATAAAAGAGCCAATGAAAAGCGTTGGCAAGGCAAGTGAAGAACAAATCGTGAATGAAATATTACAGTATTACAGATTGAAGCGGATGAGAATAATAGCGGACATTTCGCGATAATCCTCCGGAATGATTTGAATGAAACGGAATGTATTCTCCATACCGGAAAAAATTTGGTTTAAAATTTTGGATGAATGCTGCCGTTTACGGTTTAAGTATAAAGTTAATATAATATATATGCAGTCTCGGGTCAAAATTACGAACACAGCAAAATCAATTACATAAGCCAATACAGAGGGGCTCTTATGCAACTTCAGGCAGAGTTCAGCCCCAAATATGTATGCATTACAGATAATCATGAGCAGCTGCATGATCGCTAATTTGAGGGTCTAAATTTAAGGAGTAACTGTACATACTCTTTCTATAATTGCAAGCCCTACAAAGAAATATAGAAGCAGTATGCGGTGTTTGAACGTCTGGGCGAAAACGGAGCAAAGCCGTTTCAGCTAAATGATAAAAAGAGGAACGCCGATTCACTCCTTCAATTGTGAATCCGCATATCATTTTCGTAAGCATTGCAAAGCTTTCACGTAAGCACACATATCTAGGGATTGCCCTGGATTAGCTCCTGGAATGAAGAAGAGGAGTGCGCAGTAGATACGGGAACCGATGTCTTTATTCAGTGAATACTTATCTTCAATTCGATTCCTTAATTGAATTCCAGTTGTTTAATTTTTTGCTGAGGTTGCTCTAGATTGATTATCAGCTTTAAATTATGATCTTTGTAGCCTGCTTCTCTTTTATTTATAGGAATAATGCATTGTATTAATTATTTTTAACCTTCCTTCTGTCTCCTGCTTCTTATATCTTATAATTAAATATCTCGCCACAACCGTGTTCAACACCAACTCAATTTCTAGACTAACAGAAACAGAGGTAGCAGCGTCTACGAACCCATATACGGCCAAAACTCTTAAACTGAGGGTCCGTACTATTCAGTCGATATATTAATGAGCACAACAAAGATTTAGAACTATCAAATGCATTCTCCGACACGGCCGTTCTGACATGTAAACATCCAATATATTTTTCAGTTTACTATTTCCATTTCATTTAAAACTTTCAGAGATATACAACTAAATAGTCTGAGATTCAAATTCACCTATACTTTGTAATATAAATTAATTTCTATTTGCCTTGCATTCGTCAAATTTTGCTTTTTCATATCTAGCGACCGACGTTTCTCTTATTTTCGTATTGGTGCTTAAAGAGTTTCCAAAACTGCTGCCATATTATTCCTGGATAGCATATTTGGGATAAACACACACTGGCAACTCCGCTTTTGAACGATTGACTTAACAAAAAAATAATTTCCCTATCTCTAAACAACTATCACAAACAAGTTCCAGAAACTGCCGACTATGTTGCTGCAGGAACGCAACAATATCCCAGATTAGGGTAGGGCCAAATCCCACTTCCACCGTTTTCCACCGGCAAATCATCATAGCCTGCCTTTTGGCTATACTCTGAAGCTTGATTATCAGCTTAAATAGACAATATAGGTCTTCGTAACCTGCTTCTCCTTCTTCTTATATCTTTTTATTAAAAATTCCGATACAAACGTGGCAAACTCAAATTCTAGATTAAGAACACTATCAAGGAATGCTTGCTTACTATACTGAATGAATGTTATAAGCAATACGGATATGTATTGATTTTATAGCATCCCCAATATTTATTATTTCCTTTTTCTTTTTTTACAGGTATTGGTTCATATACCAAAACTGAGGACTTTCTGCGATCTATAGATAAATCCTACTGCGATACAGTACTTAATTTTTTGGTTCGGTTGGCATGTCAAGTCAATGATCCGCAAGCTGGAATAGTTTCACCTGGAGAAAGTTTGTCTCGAAGGTAAATCTAAATTTTCAGTGTACTTTTAAGTTTGAACTATTTCAAAACTGTTGAAATCTGTTTAAACCGGAAAACAACTTTTAATTTTTTGTATGAATATGCTAAGGTGAGTTTACTCGTACCAATTTGTGTATAGTGTTGATTTTTTGGATGAATATCCTTAGGTGATTTCAATCGTACCAATTTGTGTGTAGTGGTAAAATGTTTGAATTTGGTACCTCAGATATGACTTATGTTATTGCTATACCCTTAAACCAAATTCAAAACCAATTTTGTCTGAGGTAAAAGCACTAGATGTAGGAAAGTCGATTAATACTCTAATGAAAGGAAGGAAACTTCGCCATCTCAAAGTTTATATACCTTTGCAATTAACAATTAGATTATTAATAATCCATTCTTTTTGTTCGAACTTATTTATATAACTATGTAATATATATATATATATGGCCCTTAGCAATCCGGAAGTAACTGAACGAACTTTTAGAATAAGAGCCGGGTTTTTGAAGTCCTTGAGGATCAAGGTGTGTTTCGCAAAGGCAAGTAGTTCGCCTGGCTTCTTTTTAGAGGCATCTTCTAGTGATGGCAGAACCGAAGAGCCCTGGTATCTTATTATTTCCCTTGTTGGAGTCGGACATTTACAAATGAGATGCAAAAAGGTTTCGATTGGCTCGGATTCATCTCATTTCCGGCATCTGGCGTTGTCGATGATGCCCACCTTAACTGCATGTGCCACAGCCAGTCAGTGACCTGTAAGAAATCCCACTAGCAATCTGAATTCTTTTCGTGGAAGATATGCATATGATTTTTGTATTTAGCAGGTTGTGGAATTTCTCCTCCATCTGGTCTTTGTTCGTGCGTCCGCCGCCTATCTAGCTCGCTTTGGAGCGTTTTTAAGGAAAACGTTTTCTGTTCTTTCACCTTCCAGTTCGACGCATTCCATTGCAAGTTTATCTGCGGTCTCGTTATCATCGATGCCCTCGGGGCTGGGATCCCAGTAGATCCGCACTGACTTAGTCTAGTGTATATATTACATGGATATAATATATTACATTTACAGTTGAAGTTTTAAATTTTCCTTTAAATTTTGCGGATGTGGTAGCTATGTATGTATATGATAAAGTCATTCGATTTACAAAAAATTAAAAACGAAATTCTAAAATAATATTATAAGGTCCTATGCCAAAGTAGATAAAAATATCTGGGAACCAGAAATGATCAAATAATAAAAATGCAGAAAATGTAGAAAAGGAGTAAATAAAAATATGTTCAAAAACGGCAAAGGTTTTTTTTTATTTTTTTTATCTTTGTTTTATAAACTTAACGATTGTTTCTATGACAGCTATATGATATAGTGGAAACCTTTCTGCCCGTTTTACAATTATAATCTTGTATTTGTTGTTTTGAAGTTTAATAATTTGTTGTTCTTTTTAAAAGGTAAAAGATCAAAGAGGAAAGATATAACCTTCAGCATGCCTATGCATTCTAGTGACTACAACTGATAGACACCGAAGTGACAGTTTTTTTACGCCTCAAAAGTGATATAAGTATGCCCCAAACAATAGGAATCACAAGTGTTTTGCCGAGATAAAGCATATCTGCCGCCAAGTCACATTTAGCGAACAGCTGTAAGGCGAATAAAGGAAAAGGGAAACAATCTGTTTTGGATTGTCCTTTGCTCCCGATTTTTCGAGCATCATATCTTACCCATCAGCGTGAGCTTGCAAGAATCTGTCATTCTATTTGTATCCGTGCGTATTTCCTATACCAGTGGTGAAATCGGGGATATATAGTAGAATATGGACGGCCGATCGGCTCCCTGGCCATTGCCTCTCGTACCGCTACTTCACCATGCAAATGAACATGTCTGCTAACTGTGATTACAAGATCGCCGCCTTAATCTACGAGTTCACCGTGAAGGACACCAATGGAAATGATGTCTCCCTGGACAAGTACAAGGGCAAGGTGATGCTGGTGGGGAACATTGCCTCCAGGTGCGGCCTGACCAAGAACAATTACCAGAAGCTCACGAAACTGAAGCAGAAGTACGGTGAATCCGGATTGGTCATTCTGAACTTCCCCTGCAATCAGTTTGGATCCTAGATCCGGAGGCCTATGGCGAGGCCATTTGCGTGACTTCAAGGCCGACATCGGTGAAGTCTTCGCCAAGGTCGATGTGAATGGCGATAATGCCAAGGGGGCTTGTACAAGTATCTGAAGGCCAAGCAGACCGGTACTCTGGGTAGGGGGTTCCAAGTTCCTGGTGAACAAGGACGGTATTCCCGTTCCACCAACCGATCCAATGGCGTAGCCAAGGACACTAAGAAGCTGTTGTAGGCTCTCTGCCTCCTGTTAGATGGTTAAGCTGTTTATCGCGTAGCTTGAAGCTTGTAACCAACGCACTGTGGGCAAAAAATCGATTTTTTTTGCCATCAATTCCAATTTTGAAACTTTGCAGATATACCTTAAATATTATGCCTGAATTTCGGATTTTTTTTTTGTAGTTTGACCACGCCTTCCATTCGTTTTTAGGCATAAAGTCTTATTCCTAGAATATTTAAGATAGACGAATAAAACTTTCAACATTTAATTGTTATTGATTTTCTTATATATTTTTTATGTTAGTTTGACCACGCCTTTTGTAACGACCCTTTCAAGTTATTTTTTAATAAATTTAAATTTATTTATTTATTTGTACACTGTATGCTTAATTCTAAACTAAGCTACAGTATGGACATCAGTCATGGCTGCTGTGGCTTTCGGCTGAGTTTGACTTTTATTTTCATGATTTTGACATATTTTCTTCTAGTTCTTATTGATAATATTAATATTTATTATTTCACTAATTTCTTAATTTTACAATTTATGTACTAGGTTGGCTTTTTTTTAGAAAAGAAAGGATTTCAGTAATGTTGTCGGGTGTTGGGTTGTTAAGGAGTGGGAGGAAGTTTGCGGTTGGGATTCGAAGATTTTGAAAGGCTGGACATTGATTTAGAATGTGTTCGATTGTAGCTTCTGTGCTATCGCAGAATTGGCATTGGTTTGATGGTGGTTGTGTATATTTGTTTATATGAGTCAGTCTAGTATGTCCAAGACGTAATCTAATGATTTTTTTTGCTCGATACGTGGTATTTTGGTGAATGTATAAATATAAATAGTCTTCAATAATACTTAGAACAATTTTAATTTTATTAATTTCGTACCATATACCCCGGTAAAATTTAAATAAACCTTAATTACACCTTAAAATCGTTTTTTTAACGTTATACCGGGAAAACAAGTTAATTATCCGGAAAATCCCACATTTCTTCCTCCAATACAACTCCATTTAATCCAATGATTTCAATCTCGTCATCACCAGCAAATTACTTCTTAAATTTCCAATATGCGGTCAGCAGTATGATTTAATAAATCTTGAAGCGATACTTCTGCCTTTTTTTCGGAATAAGAAATTTGTTTGGGTCTACGTTTTAATTTAATTTGAGTAAGCGCAGAATACGGTGGATAGATATCGCATCCGTGCTGCTTAGATATGGCTTTAATGTTAATGTAATGCTGTTTTGTTAGCCCATTTTTAGTTTGCAACGCAGTGAAGGAGACATTTCCGACCCTATAAAGTATATATATTCTTGATCAGCATCAATAGCCGAGTCGATCTAGCCATGTCCGTCTGTCAGTCTGTCTGTCCGTCTGTCCAATTATACGCAAACTAGTCCCTCAGTTTTTAAGCTATCTGAAACTTTGCATATAGTCTTCTGTACTCTCTCACTACTATATAAGTCGGAACGGGCCGGATCGGACGACTATATCGCATAGCTGCCATAGGAACGATCGGTAAATTTTCAGACAAAAATTTATAACTTGGCCAATTTTCAACATATTTTCATATCATTTGAGAAATGGTAATTTTTTATTATACTAAAATTTCGGTTTTAATTTGATAAAAATCTGACAACTATATCATATAGTTGCTATAGGAATGTTCGGGAAATATTACGTATACGCAATGTTAAACCTAATTTTTATATGTATTAATGTTGTATACAATTCCTGTTAGTTTTGCTTTCCATTTGATACAATTCTATTTATTTATAATGATCCAATTGTAAGCTGCAAGGGTATACAAACTTCGACGTGCCGAAGTTGGCTTTCTTTCTTTTTGTTTAATCAACATCATCATTTACTTCAAGCAACGTTGAATGGCAAAACTCAAGTGCAACTGCATCATATCAAATTATTGCCAAATGGAACAATAAGGTGTAAAAGAGCTTTATGTTATTCGGTTCAGATAATATCACTTGTTAAGTTTCAACTTCCACCTTGCGTTAACCCTCGTCAACTTGTTAGTTTCATTCCACGAAACACACATCTACATTTTTTAGTTGGGACATAAAAGCACAGCAACAACACATGAAAATATTGGACACCACAACACATATAACAAAAATATCAAGCTTTTAACTTTTTACCATAACTTTTGATTCCATATTAAACTGTTTTTATTTCATTCACAATTGTTAAGTTATGAAACTGCAAAGATCGACAACTTTTGCACGCTTTTTTTTTAAGGTATGACCAGATCTCAATCTTTCGACTTCGTTAAAAAAAAGTACTAAAGAATAACATTTGAAAATGTTGAAAAATTATATTTGGGGTCCTGATAGTTTTCTTAATCAGTTGAAATATGAAATAATACAAAACAAAAAAATTTAAAAAATGCCAAAATTTCAGACTTTTTCCCCATAGTGCGACGCCAGTTCACCAGTTGTACTGTTGTGGACTAGCTGCGTGCACCACAAAACATATTAATATCCTGTTTACTGTTGGATATCAGCTTTCTAGTTCGATTCTTGTCGAAGTTCGGCAAAGTTTTTCTTTAAGCATCAGTATGTCAGTGTTTTGCCCTACCGAGTCTGCTCGGGCTAATTCGTCTGCTTTCTCGTTCCCCGGGATGTCGCTATGTCCGCGTACCCAGGTTACTTGTACCTCATTTCCCTAGGCAAGGCTATTAAGTGCTTTCTTGCATTCTGCCACTCGCCGTGAGTTGGTTTTCACGGCTGCTAGGGATTTTATAGCCGCTTGGCTATCAGAATATATCCGTACTTTGGTTTCGCTAAGTCTTTGCCGTATTCAAAGCCTGGTTGCTTTCGTTATGGCGAGTACCTCAGCCTGAAAGACTACCGCTGAGTCTGAGAGAGTGAAGGCCTCTTCGATCCCCCATTCCTCAGTGTAATACTAGCATAATCGAATGACGTGTACGCGGCCCAAGCTTAATTCAGTCACATTTTTGCTCTCAATGTAATCTAACGCATCGCGGTCGCCAAATTAAAAATCAAACCCGAGATTTTTTTATGATTTTAATACCATTGCAGGGTATTATAATTTCAGTCAGAAGTTTGCAACGCAGTGAAGGAGACATTTCCGACCCTATAAAGTATATATATTCTTGATCAGCATCAATAGCCGAGTCGATCTAGCCATGTCCGTCTGTCCGTCTGTCCGTCTGTCCGATTATACGCAAACTAGTCCCTCAGTTTTGAAGCTATCTGAATGAAACTTTGCAGATAGTCTTCTATATGCTCTCACTACTATATAGGTCGGAACGGACCAGATCGGACGACTATATCATATAGCTGCCATAGGAACGATCGGTAAATTTTCAGAAAAAAAAGTATTACGTGTCCAATTTTCAACATATCTTCATATAATTTAAGACATGGCCATTTTATATTATTCTAGAATTTCGGTTTTAATTTGATCAAAATCGGACAACTATATCAAATAGCTGTCATAGGAATGTTCGGGAAATATTACGTATACGTAATGTGAAACCGAATTTTTATATGTATTAATGTTGTATACAATTCCTGTTAGTTTTACTTTCCATTTGATAACATTTAATTAATTCATAATGATCCAATTGTAAGCTGCAAGGGTATACAAACTTAGGTAGCTTTCTTTCTTGTTTTATATAATTTGAGAAATTGTCATTTTGGATTATTCTTGAATTTCGTTTTTAATTTTATCGGAATCGGACTACTATATCATATACCTTCGGCATACCGAAGTTAGCTTCCTTTCTTGTTGTTATTAACTTTACATTTACACTTAATTTTGTATTGTTTATAAATCTTAGTCACCATTTTTTCTGGAATACTAAAGGACCAAGTGGGGATCGAACTTTTTTTATTTTGCTCGATTGACCTTTAACTTTGCTGTCGAGAATCGATCGTGACACGTGGCTCAGTGGTTAAAACATATGTCTACGAAGGACGTGGGCGCGAGCTAAAATCAAAACAAATCGAAACAACCTTTTTTATTTTCTTATTTTTTTTTTTTTAATTCGACTAGAACTAAACTTATTTGACAGTTATCAATTTATTAACCATTTCTATCAAAAGAGTCTTAGTTATGTTCCTTATTTATTAATATTAAATTAATTTGTTATTATTTTCTAAAGAAGTAGGCAAATATAAGATTAACTTTTCATTACTAGAATACTATTCTCTGGATTATTTTTAATAGTTTAAAAAACAAATAATTAGATTACGGTCCAGAATTAATTGCGTCGAAATAACAAGAAAAATTCCCATGAGGGAAATATCGCCTTAAGCGCAAAGCACAGATTTTTATCTTGAACGCATCAGCGTTGAGATTCAGGTATCTGAATCACTCGATTGCCGCTTTGCTGAACTGGGAATGATACATAGGGCCATCCCTGTTCGACACAGCTTTCAAGCTAGAATTGTTCACCGCCTGAAGCAAAGTCCGACTGGGAGGGTTCTAGTCCTCACACAGGCAATTAGCCTTTCGTGATCAATTTGACCCTTCAGCAACTAAATGCGGTCTCTGGGTTTTCTCAGAATCTCACTTGCGTGGACTAGTCTAATATTAAGGCCAGCCCTTGTGACGCTAATCTTAGCCACACACTACGCCAGAAAGTTTCTGGCGCCTGATGTCCCGGTGTCCCCCGTCTAAGGAGTCGAAGGGGGGATGGGACCACTCGGCATGGTAACCAAACTGCCGGTTACCGTATCGGCCTCAAGTTGGCCTCAATCTCTTCCCACCTCTCCGACAGCAGACGACCGTCGGCGTGGAGTTCGTCCACCACATTCATATCCAGACTGTCTCGTGTTCAAAAATCTTCGCAGGAATCGGGCCTTGTTCTCAGCGCCTTGGTTTTTTTCTCAGCCTCATTCTTGGCTATCTTGCCGAGGATGAAGCGGGCTGTATTGACCCTTGACTTGCTCTCCCTTGAGTCTTGAAGAAGCCGGTATGTCTCAACAGCCTGAGCAGCTTCTCCCCGTCCTTTTCCGACAAATTTCGGGACTTTGCTTCTTCCAAGAGTTCCGGCTTCACGGCGTATTTTTTCATCAGCTGGTCCGCTGTTGATGCTGATCAAGAATATATAATATATTCTTTATAGTGTCGTAAATCACTGCTTTAACTTTTGACTTTATTTAGAATACCCTGGGTATCAAAACTAAGAGTATACAAATAATATTTGATGTTGGTGGTCCTGAATTTTTACTTTCCTGTACTTTAACTCTTCATAATTTTAGTCAGTAGCTCAAATAGATGTAAATGTATCATTTCTGACTTAAATATCTATTTATATTCTTCGTCATCATCAACCAGCAACTCGGTCTGGGAACGACGGTCAGATTGTTGATTTGTATTGTGTTGGTGGTAGCAGTGGTGGCTGCAGTCGGAGCTAATTTAGTATAAAATGGGCCAAATTAAACATTGCAAGGTTATACAAACATTTTCGAATGCTGTTTTTTAAATAATTCAATTATGCCAGTAAAAACAAACGATATTTTGCTATATTTTCAGGTGTGTTATGCTTTTAAAAATGGCTATGCGTCCGGAGATTTGGCCACAACCCTTTGATATTAAACTCAACTGGCTAGACAAGGTTCTTGCTACTGTGGAAACTCCACATCACAACTTAAATAACATCTGTACTGGAATCGATTTTTTAACATTTTTAACTACAATTTTAAACCCTGAACAGTTGGTGATTATTATACGACCTGTTCAACGCGGCTTGTCTTTGTGTATTATACATCAAAATACTCGAATTGTACGACTGATGCATATATTTCTTACACGACTTATGGCTATTTTTCCGCCGGACACACAGCATAAAAATGACGATCTTGATTTACTATATAGTTCTATTAGTAAAATGGTAACCGATAACCTTACATTTTATGAAAAAAGCCCGCAACCGAATGCATCGTCGCTTTTTGGAACCCTAATGATATTAAAAGCGTGCACGACGAATAATCATATTTACATTGATCGTATTTTAGTCCAGTTTATAAGAGTTCTTAATCGTCTTACAAAGGATCATATTAATACGCAGAGTGGAACTAATGTAAATACGCAACCTCCTGATTCGAATTCACTGGCTTTAGAACTTTTGGTGCTTTCCTTGGAATTAATCAAGAACAGAATATTTGTAATGAGCGTAGAAATTAGAAAACTTTTTATTGGAACTATATTGGTCAGTCTAATAGAAAAAAGCTCTGAAATTAAAGTTATAAAATGTATAATTAAAATGCTTGATGATTGGATAAAAACAAAAGATTCAAACATAATGACACAAGTTCCATCTATTCGTGAAAAATCAGCTTTGTTGGTAAAGTTGATGCAAAATGTAGAAAGAAAATTTGCTGATGAAATGGAGCTTAATGTACAATTTTTGGAAATAATAAATTATATATATAGAGATGAAATACTTAAACAAACTGAGTTGACAAGTAAACTAGAGGGAGCATTTTTGAACGGTTTGCGCTTTCAAAATCCTCATATTCGTGGAAAATTTTTTGAGATTCTAGACGCATCAATGCGTCGTAGACTTCATGATAGATTGTTATACATCATTTGCTCTCAAGCGTGGGATACTATTGGTGCACATTATTGGATAAAACAATGCATAGAATTGCTTATTTTAACAGCTAATACAATGACTCAAATTCAATGCTCCAATGAAGCTTTTAAAATCCCAAGTATAACATCAGTTATTCCAGGAAACTGTACCGAAAATCAAGAAAATCCGTTTGTGGCATTTTTATCTTCACAATCAGAATCCTTTGAGATGGTTCAAAGTGTGAATGATAAAGATGACGTTTTCGATATAGACTTCAAGCTTGAATTTACTGCGGATCGTAAGGATGATTGTCAACAAATATTGCCAACTCGTCGTGATACGTTATTGGACCTTGTTTATAAACAAGCAGAGTTTTTAGAAGCAAATAGAAATATAAGGACCGATCAGATGCTTGTCGCTACTGCTCAGTTATGTCACATTGATACCCAACTAGCTCAAAGTGTGTGGCTATCTATTTTTCCTCGAATTTGGAGTATATTTTCTGAAGATCAAAGGTATAATATCACAAAAGAATTAATACCATTTTTATCGTCTGGAACTAATGTCAACCAAAAAGATTGTTTTCCAAGTACTCTGAATACATTCGTGGAAAGTTTGACTAAATGCACTCCACCTATTTATATTCCTCCTAATTTATTAGCGTACCTAGGAAAATCTCATAACCTATGGCACAGAGCTATACTTGTCTTAGAGGATATGACCGTTAATAAATCCTGTAAAATTAAGGAAACTATTGAGGACATGGACATAAACTTATCGGATTCAAATGAACAGCAAACTAATAATATCTTTGACTCACTTTCAAAAATGTACTCTTCAATGCACGAGGAAGATTTGTGGGCTGGCCTTTGGCTTAAATTTGCACACTATCCGGAAACAAATATAGCTGTTTCATACGAACAAATGGGATTTTTTGAAGAGGCCCAAGGTGCCTACGACATAGCTATGACAAAATTTAAGCAAGATTTAAATAATGGTCTCGTTAATACATATGTTAACAGCGAATTATTGCTTTGGGAAAAACATTGGATGCGTTGTGCCAAGGAACTCAATCAGTGGGATATTCTGTTAGACTATGCCCAATCTAACCGAGAAAAAAATATGTTTCTAATTCTGGAAAGTTCATGGCGCGTACCAGATTGGAACTTAATGAAAACCGCGTTAGCTAAAACTGAACAATGTTACTTAAAACATCACGGTTTTAAGATTAACCTTTATAAAGGCTATTTGTGTATTCTCCATCAAGATGAAAGACAAACTAGTAGTATTGAAAGATATGTAGAGATTGCCTCAAGCTTATGCATTCGTGAATGGCGACGTTTACCGAATATAGTTTCACACATTCATTTACCATACCTTCAAGCTTCTCAACAAATTATGGAACTTCATGAAGCTAGTCAAATACACCAGGGACTTACTCAATCTCGAAATAATTCCTTGCATGACATGAAAGCCATAGTAAAAACTTGGCGAAATCGACTTCCAATTATCTCAGACGACTTATCACATTGGAGTGATATATTTACTTGGCGACAGCACCACTACCAAATAATAACTCAACACCTAGAACAACAATCTGATCAAGGAAGTACAATGTTAGGTGTTCATGCATCGGCACAAGCGATAATTTCTTTTGGAAAAATTGCTCGGAAGCACAATTTAACAGGTGTTTGCCAGGAAACATTATCGAGAATATATACAATTCCTTCTGTGCCGATAGTGGATTGTTTCCAGGTATGTAAAATCAACTTTTTAATCTTAAATATATCAATAGGACCGCCTACTACTTTAATAAGAAATATATATATAAATATTTTTATATTTTATTTTCATATTTCATATATTTCATATATTTCACATATTTTATATATTTCATATATTTCATATATTTTATATATTTCGTATATTTCTTATATATGATATATGTATTTCATGTATTTCGTATATTTCATAAATTTCATATACTTCATATATTTCATATTTAATATATTTCATATATTTAATATGTTTCATATATTTCATATATTTCATATACTTATTTCATATATTTCATATATTTTATATATTTCATATCAACTATATAAAAATTAGTCGGGATTTCTTTCCTGACGCTATAGCTCCAGAACGCACAATCCGATTTCCACAGTTTTGCATTCGTTGAAATGGTCTCGGGCTCCGTGAGGTTTATAGGAAAAAAGATTAGGAAAAATTTTAACAGGAAAGCGGGAAAATCATTGCGAATTCAAACGAATAATCCCAACATCTAAATAACCGATGAAATCTACAATGATGGATTGATTCTGATTAAGGATCAATGCTTGACTATTGCAAACAAGCTACTAATTGAAGTAGGAATGATTGCGCCAAATCGATCGATGCACGATGCATTCAACCAAGAATTAAATCGAGGACTGCAACACAATGTTTATACAATGTGCCGTTGCTGAATGAACAGCACGAATAATGCAAACGATGGACAACAATACTGGTGGTCTATTCTTCCTGCACGCACCTGGAGGAACAGGGAAAACATTTGTTATTTCAATGATTTTGGCCACTATTCGATCAAGATTTGACATAGCGACTCCGGCGACTCTTCTAGATGGCGGTCGTACTGCACATTTTGCGCTTAAGTTGCCACTCAATTTAAACACAATCGATACTTCAACATGCAACATTTCCCGATCCAGTGCAATGGGAAAATTGTTAATGCAATGCAAGCTCATTGTTTGGGATGAGTGAACAATGGGACAAATGAAATAACTTGAAGCACTTAACTTCACACTGATGGATCTTCGGCGAAATAACAACATCTTTGGCGGCTTGATAATATTGTTGGCAGGCGATTTCAGGCAGACGTTGCTAGTAATTCCCCGTGGAACGCCTTCAGATGAATTGAATGCTTGTCTAAAGGCATCATCTTTATGGAATAACGTAACAACATTTTCGCTAACCACTAATATGAGAGTTAAACTTCAAAATGATCAAAGTGCTGCACAATTTTCCAAACAATTGTTAGCTGTTGAAAATGGAAAAGTCCCAGTTGATGTGACATCTGGATTAATTACTCTTACTAACGACTTTTGCCGATTTGTAGACTCTCAATTAGCACTTATTGAAAATGTTTTCCCAAACATTAGGGAGAATTATCAGAATTATGCTTGGTTGAGACAACGAGCAATTCTTGCGGCAAAGAATAATGATGTACACGCAATGAATTCCACCATTCAAGCAAAAATTGATGGCGAGTTGGTGACATACAAATCCGTTGATGCCATAACAAATCCCGATGATGCAGTAAATTATCCAACAGAGTTTTTGAACTCTTTGGACTTACCAGGATTTCCACCACATAACTTTCAACACAAGGTTGTAACGTTATTATGATACATATTGCGCAATTTAATTCCAACGCGACTTTGCAACGGTACTCGACTTTAGGTAAAAAGACATGGCGAATTTGATTGAGGCAACCATTATCAATTAAAAGTACGCAGGTGAACATGTATGTATTCCTCGAATACCAATGATTCCGACTGATCTTCCGTTTGGCTTCAACCGATTGAAATTTCCAGATCGCCTTGCGTTCGCAATGAAAATTAACAAGTCGCAAGGCCAATCGCTTAGGGTTTGCGGGATAAATTTAGAAAATCACTGTTTTTTCACATGGGCAGTTATACGTAGCGTGTTCACGAGTTGGGAAACCATCCGCTTTGTTTGTGTTAACGTCAGACCAAAAAACAGAATATGTAGTTTACCAAAGAGCACTTCAATGACTCGGATAATTCTATTTACTTAGAGAAGCTCAAATAAATAACACTTTATTTTGTAGTTGAAATGAATTCATTACTGTTGAGAAATGAAACAAAATTTGTCCTTTTCAAATAAAAAAAATTTCTTCATCTTTTAATCGCCAAAAGAAATAAAGCTATCTGGTGGCGAAACGGAGTTCGCCGGGGTTCCTAGTATTTTATATATTTCATATATTTCATATATTTCATATATTTCATATATTTCATATATTTCATATATTTCATATATTTCATATATTTCATATATTTCATATATTTCATATATTTCATATATTTCATATATTTCATATATTTCATATATTTCATATATTTCATATATTTCATATATTTCATATATTTCATATATTTCATATATTTCATATATTTCATATATTTCATATATTTCATATATTTCATATATTTCATATATTTCATATATTTCATATATTTCATATATTTCATATATTTCATATATTTCATATATTTAATATATTTAATATATTTCATATATCTCATATATTTCATATATATTTCATATATTTCATATATTTCATATATTTCATATATTTCATATATTTCATATATTTCATATATTTCATATATTTCATATATTTCATATATTTCATATATTTCATATATTTCATATATTTCATATATCTCATATATTTCATATATATTTCATATATTTCATATATTTCATATATTTCATATATTTCATATATTTCATATATTTCATATATTTCATATATTTCATATATTTCATATATTTCATATATTTCATATATTTCATATATTTCATATATTTCATAAATTTCATAAACTCATATATTTCATATATTTTATTTATTTCATATATTTTATATATTTCATATATTTTATATATTCCATATATTCCACATATTTCATATATTTTATATATTTCATATATTTCATATATTTCAAATATTTCATATATTTATATCCTTGCAGGTTATAGTTTAAGTCAGTAGCTTGCAACCCTCCTTCACTGAGACTTTTCCGATCTATAAAGTATATACATATAATCTTAATCAGCATCAATAGCCGAGTCCTTCTAGCCAAGTCCGTCTGTCTGTCCGTCTGTCTGATTATACGCAAACTAGTCTCTCAATTTTGAAGCTATCTGAATTAATCTTTGCAGATAGATATGGTCTGACTACGATATACTTCGGAACGGGCCGTATAGACATGGCCCTTTTGTATTATCAAGGAATTTCGGGTTTAAATTTATCTAAATCGGACCACTATATCTCATAGCTGCGTTGGAACATTGAATGAATTTATTGAAAAAGGATGTAATCTCGCTGTGTATCAACTTAGTTTTATCTGCTTAGATTTGTAGCCATTTTTTATTATTTCAGAATTTCGGGTTTAAATTTATCATTATATAATATAGGTGCCATAGAAACGATAGTGAAAAACAGAGGAAAATGGAAAACTGTATATGGGAAATTGTATCTGTAAAACTGTAATAATGGTATAGTAACATACGTTAAAATCGTATTTTATTTATAAATGTTTTTTTTATAATTCCTGTTAGTTTTTCTTTTAATTTGATCAAATTGGATTAATTCATAATTGTAACCTGCAAGGACATACAAACTTCGGCGTGCCGAAGTTAGATTCCTTATTTGTTTTCATATATTTTTTTATATATTATACAAATTAATAATATTAATATAAATATTAAATATTTAATATAAATTATGTATAACATATATTGAATATATTTAATATTATGCATTTTTTTATATCAATTAGAGAGGGGGACATGAGCTTGTTTTTCTTGCATAGCGTTTTGTACCTCTTGGTGAAGAGAATAAGGTCCTTCTTGTCCGCGTTGATACTAAGGCCTACCTTCTCTGCCCGCTCACATATACCCCTGAGTGTCGATTAAGGGTCGATGGGCAGACTCCCATAATAGTTATGAATAGTTAGAAGGTTAATTATTAAGAGGTTGATGGCAGTGTGCATTGTGATCGCTTCTAGGCTATTCGTATTTGAACCTGTGTTGACGTTATTAAATTTTTTTGGTGTGGGCATGCTGGTTTTGTTGATAGTAGTCTTCTCTTTTTCCTCTCCTAATCTAGCAGCATTTCTAATCCAGCGTATTCAATATTCATAATGTAAGGCTTGTCGGTCTTTAGGTACGTAGGTAGAAGTGGTGAGGTCCCTTCTTGGGCCTCCAAATAGAGCTAGGCTCCGTTTTGATCTACACCCTCTGTATCATGTTTGTGACTAGTCATCTCTAGCACCATCCAGATTTGTTAAGGAAGGCAAGGATAGCCGTGATCTTGAGCTTTCCTACTTCCCCCCGCGATTCCAACTGGGAGGCACCGAAATGACGTAATCTAGTGTTGTTTAGTGCTGGGCAGTGGCAGAGCAAGTGCTTTGGCGTCTCCTGCTCCGATGGTTCTTTACAGCTTCTCCAGCTGGTGTTATAGGGCAACCCCATCTTTATTGCGTGCGATCCTAACGCCCAATGACCTGTTAAAGCTGCCGTGATCCTGCTGATATCCTTCTTGCTGTGGGATATCAGTTCTTTAGTGCGTTGTTTGTCGAAGTTCGGCCAACAGAGCTTCGATCTTCGGTTCTGACTCGTCCTCTGCTGGCCTTAGCTTTGAAGTAGTCATGGATTATTGACTGTGCTGTCCTTAGTGCTATTGGTATCCTTTTAATGTTGCTGTTCTCGATTGAGCCTTTGCGGGCTAGCTCGTCCGCCTTTTCGTTCCCTGGTATTTCGCTGTGCCCTGGCCCCCAGGTTATTTAAACCTGTGTCCGGCAAGATCGTTCAAGGCTCTCTTGCACTCCGCCACTAGCTGTGAGTTCGTTTTGACTGCTGCTAGAGCTTTGATAGCGGCCTGGCTATCAGAGTAAATCCTCACTTTAGTATTTCTAAGGCCTCGCTGTATTGATAGTCCAACTGCCTCCAATACTGCGAGTACCTCTGCCTGAGGTCGCTGATGCTGGGAGACTGAAAGTCGATTCAATCCCCCAGCTCTCAGAGAAAATCCCAGCCCCCACACCACAGTTGATCTTGGAGCTATCGGTGTAGAGTGGTTAGTTGAAAATCAAAATTGAGATCCTTCAGAATGTGGTTCATATTGATTAGCCAGAGTAGAGGCGATAAGACTCTGCCCTGGGGTGTGCCTCTATTCACTACTCGTGTGAGGTGAGTGCCACCCAGTTAATATCGTCCTACTCGTGAGCACAGCACCTAACCACTCTCTTATGCATCTCTCAACACCTATCGAGTTGAGGGAGCCCTGGGTGGGTTCGGCGTTGTTAAACGCACCTTCTATATCTAAGGAGGTGGCCATCGAGTATTGCTTATAGTTAAGCGATTTCCTGACGTGACCCACCACTTCATTCAGTGCTATCTCAGTTGATCGACCTTTTCGGTACGCATGTTGGGCATCCGACAGGTGACAACTATCCGCCTTATCTCTTATATGTATGTCCATTAGCTTTTCCATCGTCTTCATGATGAATGATGTCTATAGTCTTTGGCTTAGGATATGTCCCCTGGTTTTGGTATAAGTATTACTTTCGCGTTCCTCCACGGAAGCGGTATGTGTTCAAGATTGTTGCTCGCCTCATAGATGGCTTTAAGCTACCTGCTAACGCTATTCTTTGTTGCCTGTAGCATCGCTGTAATTATACCGTCGAGGCCCGGGCCTTTATATTAATCGAAGGAGTTTAACGCCCATTGTATCTTTTCAATGGTGGTATAGTCTCCAGTTGACGTGTTTGTCTGTACGGTTCTTGAGCTTCCACGCACGTTCCCTGGAAAGTGTGTGTCTACCAGAACCTCTAGGGATTCCTCGACTGACTTTGTTGACGTGCCGTCAGGTTTGTTTATTAGTGATGGGCTTGTGTGACCTTTAGCAAGGATCTTACTTAGTATTGCCGTATCCTTTATGTCTTCTAGAGCTTCGAGTAGCTTTTCCACGATTCTTTCTTGGCTTCGTATACTGCTTTTTTGTATTGTTTCTGTGCCTCTCTATATGGTGCCCATTTTTTTGACTTATAACTTGCATTATAGGACTTTCTGAGATCACTCAGCTATTTGGTTCACCACGGCGGATACTGCTTCTTTGATAATGACACCTTGCATGTTTCGTCGTTCTTTAGAATGTTTGTGAAGTCCTCTACATCTTTGTCGAGGGCCTCTGTTGAGGATTGTATATTTATCCTAATGTTACTGACCTTAGCGTGGAGTAAGGTGAGATCTAACACCTCCATCCACCTTTGGAAGTCCTCCGTACTCGGGAATACAAAGATTCCCTTTGTTACACCTCTTTCATTTGTCTTAAAGCTTTCCCAGAGCGTGTGTCTCGCGTTCGCGTCGCACCCCATCAGCAGGGTCGCCTTCGCCTCTTCAGCCCATTGCAGCAGCTCGACCACCGGTTTTGGCGGAGCCGGGTCGTCATGGGCCATGCACGCAGATGTGATTAGCATGCCTGTCCCATCCGCTGTCACGAATCTTGCAACTGCTAGATCCGATCTGCTGAGATTAGAACAGAAAACAGCGTTAAAGTGATTATTTATTACTATACATGCTCTCGTTTTGCCTGTCGAGTTGGTGTATAGTAGAGTGTATCCAGGCAGTATCAGACCTGAAACTAGCTCGTCCCTGGTCCATGGTTCTTGTTGTAGCGCGATGTCGATGTCCTTCTCTATTGAAAGGAACATCAGTTAAGCTGAGGGTGCGAGCTGCGCTGCAGGTTAATCTGTACTACAGACGGCATTGTTGTTTTTTTCGGTGTAGAGTTGGGCGACTTGTCGTCGATAATTATGCCATCCAACAACTTATTCGTGTCGTCCATCTCCTCCATTAGCTCGTCCGGTTCGGCAAGAAAAACCTTGATCTTCGACTTCCTAGTGCCGCAACGGATTTTGTAGTCGCTCTCCTCCAGCTGGGGCAGGCTGGTTTATTAGCGGTAGAAATGACTCGTCTTCATTTCTTGCTCCGCCTTGAAGATGGCCCAGTCCTCTGTATGGATACCAGGATTCTGTGTTCTCAGACACTGGAGCACCCTTGCATGGCCAGATTACCCTAGAGGTAACCCAATGCGAGCTTTTAGTCTTCTGGGAATCTCCATGGCGTGGACCAACCTAATCCTAAGCCGTTTCACGTGTTGCTGATCTTAGCAACACTTTTTTTCAGCAAGCTCCTCGAGAACACATTGTCGCACCTGATTACACGGTGCCCTCTCCCCATGTACGAAGAGTCGAAGGACGGGATAGGACCACCAGCGCCATAGCCAGACTGTCTCTGGCCACCTCGCTGAACTTCTTCGTCTGCTTGACAAAGGATGTGGCACTAGCCTTCCCTTGGGCGTCCCTGGCCGTTCACGCTTCGCCTTCGGGGGTTGGAACGCTTCTGGGTTGGCTTTCTGGTATTTTTCGAAATCCTCAATCTCTGCCAGGAATTTCGCTTTGTCTGCAGCGTCTCTCGGGTCCACCTTGCCCTCAATCTCATTTTTCGCTATCTTGCTCAGAACGGGCTCTGTTCACCGTAGGACGCCTCCTTTGGTGCGGTAGCGGGTCGTCTTTCCGCTTTTTGGTTTTACTCCGGTGGTGCCCAACTGAGCCACACCTGTGTGTGTTATGGTCTGATGAATGCTATTACTAGCGCCCCTAGCCCTTGGATATCGACGGAGCGTTGATGACCGTACTCAGCATCAGCAGCTCGTCTTCATCTAAATCCGACGACGGTTAAGATATTAAACCCTGCCTAGGCATTAATAGGTCCTTTTCGTCCAACTCCGACATCTTTTGGGGTTTAGCCTCCTCCACGAGGTCCGAAGCACAGCGTTGGTTGTTCATAGCATATCATAATCGACCGCTTAGCTCGGCCTGGCGAGCGCGGCGGGCCACTGGCGTTGTGGGGATTTAAAGGTGTCGACCGTGGCTTCGCCCTAAGCTACGGCAAGGCCACTTACGACCCAGGGTTGCCCGGCCCTAGGAAGGCTCCGTTTAAGCACAGCTGGATTAGCCCCTTAGCTGCCAGTAGGCCAGCGAGCACGGGTCGCATAACACGCCTAACTTGAGTAGCCCAGGTCCGCCCGACTATCATTGGTCAGCATCCTCGATCGAACTCGACCAGGGACCTGCTTCCAGCCACCCTTACGTGGAGAGTAGAGTCGCACTACCTACGGTACACACAGTTACAGCGGATGATTTAGTCATCCGTTTTTCCTCCTGTGTACCCTATCGGCTGACGGCCTGTCGGTCTGTAGGTCTGTAGTCCCTAAAGCTCGCGTGACTGCACCTTTCTGCTTTTGAAAGGAAACAATCCGGGAGGAGTTCCATTAGATGGGGTTACAGCCCGTGTTTTGGCATCCTGCTTATATTGAATAATACCCATGCATATTGGAGCATAAATTTTCCCATTAGTTTCTTTGCCCAATGCCTGACGTTCTTTTATTCCCTGAGTAGGACTTTGTATTTTTCATTAAATACTCATTGTTTGGACCAATAGGTCCTTAATCCACCTAAGTGACTCGGTCCACTTTTTGGGCTTCGACATTGGGAAGAATGCTAATTCCTTGGGACTCTACGGACTTTTCTGTCTTTTGTGCATTTTACTGCGCCTGGATAAGTTGTGTTTGTCTTCTTGAACTTTTCTCAGTTCGTATTGCAAGGGAATTTGAATTCGAATTCGGCTTTGAACTATATATTCTTGTGCTCTAAAAAGGAGTAGTTGAATAATCTCCATCCAGATGACAGATTATCTTGCTTCATTACAAGGTTTCGGTCTAGCACTTCAGATGCTACCAGGAGGCGCTTCGCCTTGCTTTATAGATTTTTAAGGCGCAGTTATATAAGGTCCAGTTTGAGCGAATGGTTTGCTTGAATCGCTTTGAGAAAGAGTACCTTCGCCTTTGGTATGGATTATTTCATGTCCATCTGTTTGTTTGAACACTGACCTTCGTTTCATTCCTTTTTGACTTCGGTTTGGGTGGACGACCTGCCTTCTTGGACCAACGTTACTGCTTGCTCACGTCGCTGGCGACACTTTCGACGGAGCGTTGCCTTTTGATGGCAAGCATCTCCTCCACCGATATCATTTTAGGAAGTTTGATGTAGCCTCGGCGATAGCTACTCATTCATTTCCCCGGGACGGAAAGATTTAAACCGGGGACCTCGTGAAGGGTTTAGATGGAGTGTTTTCGCCATTCAGCAATTGGATTATATTTTTAGAGGACATCTGTGATGTATGTATGAGTCCAATCCTTTATGGATTTCCTGTAAAATATCGAAGCGGTAACGCCCTCTTCGTTTGGGTCACTAGGGATCCAGAATCTATTAGCCAGCGCCTTATTTTGCACAATACTGCAAATTGTTTTGGTAACATAGGCAGCTTTGCCAGCGTTTTAGTTACGCATATCGATAGATTGAACTTGTTGAGCTAACCGCGACAATTAGGGACTTTGATTCTCACATAATTCCACCTGGGCACTCTCAACAAATGGCTATTTTTTGTCTGATTTTTGCTAATATGAGACTTTTTTTCTTTTTTGTATGCTGACAATCCATTAATTGTCCCTCTCTCCTTTGACATTCCGTTTTAAAACTAGAACGGGGGCAGCGAACTTGCAAAAATTTGGAGGGCTAGAATCTAACTAATTCTGAGGTGCATCCCGAAAAAATTTTAATAATTCAGTTAAGCAATAATTTTCATACAACATCCGAGAATTTATTCAAATTAATGTTTGAAATCACTCAATCGGTTTTAAATTTAAAAATAATTAATTTGGATCTGAATCCGTATGTATAAATTAATATATAATATATATGTATAATTAAATAGATATCTTTTATCTATCTCCTGATAGTTCTGGATCATTTCTTAATGATCCAATTGCACACGTCAAGTGTGTACAGGTTAGGTTTCTTTTTAGTTTATTTAATCGACATTGTTAGACAATGTCATAGGAATGGGTCAGTATACAGTTTGTACAAAATATTTGGTTTTACTTTAATGTAATTTATTTTTATTCTCAATTTGTATCTTAGAAAATTCGACAACAAGTAAAGTGTTATCTTCAAATGCCTTCAACGTCCGGAAGAAATGAAATTAATGAAGCTTTGGAAGTTATTGAGTCCACAAATTTAAAATACTTTACTGGTGAAATGAATGCCGAATTTTATGCTCTTAAAGGGCTCTTGTTAGCCCAAATCGGTCGAACAGAAGAAGCCGGAAAATCGTTCAGTGCTGCTGCACAGCTTCATGATGGTCTCACAAAAGCCTGGGCGATGTGGGGAGATTATATGGAACAAATGTTTTTAAAAGATAAGCAAATTGTATTAGCTGCAAATGCACTAATATGCTATTTGCATGCGTGCCGTAATCAAAACGAAAGCAAAACTAGAAAATATATTGCAAAAGTATTGTGGTTTATGTCTTATGACAACCAATCAAACACACTTATAACAACTTTGGAAAAATATGTGTCTGGCATTCCACCCTCCTACTGGCTACCTTGGGTACCACAACTATTGTGTTGCTTGGAACAATTTGACGGTGATGTAATATTAAATCTCTTAAGCCAAGTAAGTAAAATTTTAATTATTTAAAAAACACCATAGCTGTAATATATATGTATAAGGTGTGCTGGAATATTTTGTTAAGCCGGCTCGAGGTCAAGTGGGGGTTTTCACAAAAGCAGTATTTTTATTTTTGTTTCCTTCCTATATATTTCGGTTGCTCCTCGGTAACGCCGATGTTTATATACCCTTGAAACCTTTAATTGGATGATTATGAATTAGTTCAATTTCGTATTCGTATTATTTACCGAATATTTCTATGGCAGCTATGTATATGATATAATGTCCAATTTTCATAAAATTTAAAACGAAATTCTAAAAAAATACAAAATGGCCATGTCTCAAATTATATGAAAATATGTTGAAAATTGGCCAAGTTATAATTTTTTTTCAAAACTGAGGGACTAGTTCGCGTAGAAACGGACAGACGGACAGACGGACATGGCTAGATCAACTCAGCTGTTGATGCTGATCAAGAATATATATATTTTATAGGGTCGGAAATGTCTCCTTCACTGCGTTGCAAACTTCTGACTAAAATTATAATACCCAGCAAGGGTATAAGAATACTGGACTGCGTTTAGCGATATCGGTATCCTTTTAATGTTGCTGTTCTCGACTGAGCCTTTGCGGGCTAGCTCATCCGCCTTCTCATTCCCTGGTATGTCGCTGTGCACTTGTCACCCAGGTTATTCTAACTTCGCTGTCTCCGGCAAGATCGATTAAGGATCTTGCATTTAGCTACTAACTGTGAGTTTGTTTTGACTGTTGCTAAAGCTTTAATAGCCGCTAGGCTATCAGAGTGGATCCTCACTTTGGTAATCCTAAGGCCTCGCTGTATTGATAGTCTAGCTTGTCTCCAATACTGCGAGTACCTCTGCCTGGAAGACCGTCGCTGATGCTGGGAGACTAAAGATCGTTTCTCAGCGAAAATCCCAACTCCCACACCACAGTTCATCTTGGAGCCATCGGTGTAGAGTGATTCCTCATCTTTTTCGGTTACTCTGTCTCTAGTCCACTCCTACCTCGACGGAAAGGAGGTGGTGTAGCTGTTTCGGAATCTAATTTCAGTTGTCATGTAGTCTACTCCCTTGTTAATTTGTGCTGTGATCCCTTCAAGGATAGTGCGATGGCCTATGCAGTGATCTCTCCAGCACTTGCTTGCTCTGAGTCTCGCCGCACTCTGGGCCGCGAAACCCTTATGAATATGTCAATCGGCAAAAGATTTAGAATTACGTTCAGAGCGGTCCCATGGGCATGAACGCAAAGCTCCCGTTCCCCCGCGCATGCTGAACGCTGTATCCTGGTTAGTTTTATGATTTTGTAGGCTCCGGTGAGTGCCGGCCACCATACTAGAGCCCCGTATGTCAATATTGGTCTAACTACTGCTGTGTAGAGCCACATTAAAGTCTTCGGGTGAAGTCCCCAGTTCTTTCCAAACATATTTATACAAGAGTAGACGGCAATTCCTGCCTTCCTTTTTTTTTACTTTTGTTGTTATTTATTGAATCTTCTCTAGGGCTTAAGAGACTAACAATAAGTTTTCAAATCTTAATCCATGTTACGTTAATTTATATTAGTTATACAGGGATGGGATATATTAGTTAGACAGGCATGGGAAATCGTTTTGCTGTAGTCGGGAGTGGTAGCTTAGCCGGGTAAGTTGTCTGGGTAGTGGATTTGGGTGACTTGAGAGTCTGGCTTCGTATTTAATTTTTCTGCAAACAATATCTTTTACGGAATTTATATCCAGGTCTCTCTGGAAGTTAGCGTTACGGATGTGCCAGGGGGCTCCAGCTATTGTACTCGTTGAATGCTTTCTATATTGCTGCTGCTTGTATTTCCCCAGAGTTCCAAACCATAGGTCCATAAAGTAAGACTTTATATTCGAGTGGGAGGGGGGAACGGTGATTTATAAGCCAGTGGAGGCTGCTGGCCTTTAGTTTTAGTTGAGTCTTCTTTGTTTCGATGTGCTTTCTCCAGGTAAGCCTCCTATCTAAGTGTATGCCAAGATAAGTGACTTTGTCAGCTTGTGGAAGCTGCCTGTTGTTTAGGGCCAGTGGTGGGCATTTCGACAAGTTCAGGGTGAATGTTATCTGTTTACATTTTTGCTCGTTGACTTTAATTCGCCAATCTGCTAACCAATTTACAACGGCCACCAGATGCTCTTTTAAATTTTTTGTGGCTGTCTTTGGGCATTTTGAGCGGCTGACAATGGTGGTGTCGTCAGCAAAGGTTGAATGTCTTGCGGCAATTCAATTATCATTTTGGGAGAAATTAATACATAACCAGGAGATTTTTGAGATTTATTTGTTCTATAATGGTCTTAAGTATTATGCTGGTTTCGAGAATGATTGGAGAAGACGGCGACGAAAGCTGGACGTTCGGTAGAGTAAATTGGTTTGATGGCGGGTGAGGCTTGAAGACGTTTTGCAGGTGATGGGCAAAGCTGTTTGCCCTTTCTTCGTTACTACGCGCCCAGTCACCTGTTTGTGATCGGATTGGCCATTCGGGTTCTATTGGTGGTTGCATGTTTGGATGAGCTCTCCATAGTGGAAATTTATTGCCAGTCGGAGATAACTTTGCAATGTATACACGTTGAACCTGATTCTATTCGAAAGACAGTGCTTTCGACAATTTTCGAGATGCTTCGTTTAGTCTTTTCTTAGCGGCTGGAGACCGGGGAGTCTGCCAGTCTCTGCGAAGTCTTCGTTTCTCAAGTAGAAGAGCTTCTATCTTAGCACCTGAGCGTCCAATTCTTGTAGGATTCGTGGCCGAGGGCTCCGGCGTGGAATGTTTAGCGGCGGAAGACATTACGTCCGTAAGGTTTTAAGCGATTTTTCAATGTCAGATTCACACGAAATTTCAGGAATGAGTTCGATGTGTGCACTTACATATTTTTTGTACTGCAGCCAGTTGGTTTTATTTGATGTCAGATGTTGGAGAATTTCCAAAAGGTGCGCCTGTTCAGACAGACAGAGGAGAACAGGCGAGTGATCGGATGTAAGCTCATCGAGAGTTTTTGCGTTTATTAGTTTGTGCGGGAGAATCTTCTAGATACAGCGAAGTCGATAATATTCTGGTTGTTTAATGGGATGGTTTAATGGGCCTTCCCGGTGAAACAAAGTCTAGCATATTGCCAGGGGTTATAATGGCTTTGTATAACTGGCGCCCTTTGGGATTGGTAAGACGAGAACCCCAGTGGGGATGCTTTGCGTTATAATCACCAGCAGCTATAAAGCAGCTTCCTAGTGAGTTATAGAAGTTCATAAACTCGTTTTCTGCAATACTAAAACGTGGAGGGCAGTAGATGGCTGATAGGGTCAGTGGCCCGGTAGTTAGGTTATTGCGTAGGGATGTGGCCTGTAGGTAGTAAGTAGCGAATGTCTCCAAAGGATGGTATTTTATACGTCTTTTTATAAGTATTCCGGCCCCTCCGAGCGCTTTGCTGTCTAAGTGGTTGTTCGCATGGAATATGTAGAAGTTGTTTTTATTAGTTAGATGGGTTAAGGAAATGCAGGAGTTCATGTTTGTTCCGTAAAAAGGCCGTTGGCGTTCCAAAAGCAAATTCTTAAAGAGTTCATTTAAACACTTTTGATTAGAAGTACCATTTGTAGGTTCTGATTTCGAATTAGGTCTTGAATAGAACTTTGGATGGACGTCATAATGTTGGTAAGAGTAGCTAGCGTGGATTCAATGCCACTAAATGTTTGTGGAGGAAGAGTTTGATTTTGCTGCATGGATGGTTGAGTTGCTGGTTGGGCATTTTGGTGTAACTGCGGGAAATCATTTAGGTTTGGTATAGATTGCTGGGGATTGCTGTAGAGCAGAATGTTGAACATTGTACGGATAACTGTGTCTCTGATGTAGGCGGCTCTTGAGTTCTTTGTAGACAGGACAGCCCCGGTAATTGGCGATGTGGTTTCCACCACAGTTGCTGCATTTTCTAAGATTAGGGTCTTCTTTATTTCCAGTCATGCTTCTATGCAATGCAAATCTCCACAGACGACACAGACTGGTCGTAGTGTGCAGTATGTTTTTGTATGTTCGTACTCCTGGCATTTTGGGCACTGTACTGGGCCGTTTCTTTTGTGCGGCTCCTCTATAGTGATTCTTCGGTGAAGAAGGTACTGCAGATTGTAAATAGGGTGTATTTCATTTTTCTTTAGAGGTTTAGTTTCTGGCGCCAGTATAATCTTAAAAAGCGGCTGCGGGATTCTATTCCTGTTTGCTATGTTCGTTACGAACTTCACATCAAAGCCGTTTTCCTTAAGGCCTTCAGTTATTTCTTACTTTTTAGTTGGTAAGTGTAATAATTTATAAGTTATTTGTCAAGGTAACGAGTCACAGAACGGAAGTTTTCTTCATTGTTAGTCTGCAGTTTTGTTTCTGATATATTTTCTCCCTTTAGAATGGCAATAAAGAAGTTATTTGACCAAATTACTTGTTTAATCTGGTTGATAAGGTCTGATTAGTTGTGGCTTTACAACTTTGATGACTTCTGGCGCTTGGGCCTGATCTTTGTCGACCTCGCCAAGTATTGCAAATCAGTTTTCGGATCTTCCTGTGGTTGTGTTTCCTGTAGTTTTCGGCAAGTTTGTGTTTACAATTTTTTTTGTTATTTTTTTTGATTTGTACATACCGATCGATCCCGGTCTGTACAAGCGTATTGTTCGTAACAGAGTCAGTAGAGGTGAGTTTTATTTGAGTGAGCACACCAGCCGACGTGGTAGGTGCATCGGTAGGAGGGAGGGGGGACGACTGAGTAACGGTAACGGTAGTAAGAAACTCCTAAAACTCCTCCTGTCTTTGTCATCGGGGTTACCTGTGGAAGAAGAATGAAACGCATTTAAGTCACCAATATTAGCCAGATGTCCGTTCTGCTGACCGGGTAGACGGATTCGGACGACGCTGCGCGAGGGAAAAGCGACCACTTTTTATGGTCCGTCGAATTTTGAGGCAAGCCTTGCTGGGAACTGAGTACCATATCGCACACCATTTTCCTCGCGGCCCCGAAACGACTGATGCTCCATATGAGGGTTACAGTAATTGCTTTTCGGAGGGGCACCAGCTCCAGCACTAAAAATGCCGAAGAAAACGAGGAGCATAGTATTCCCCTCTTTTGAGCGGGGTAACGGTCCGACAAAGTCTGCACAAAATATGCCAAAGGGTTCGCTGACTTGCCTTGTGATTATTTTCCTGCTTGCTGTTGCTGCTCTGACTTGTATTACATGACGTACGTACCGTCGCATATCTCGAAACATTCCTGGCCGTTATACTTATGCGTGATTCTGATGATGGTCTTTCGAACCCCTAGATGTCCAGGTGTGGGGGCATCATGGAGCTCCTGCAGGATTTGAGATCGATGTTCTGCTGCTATGCAAAGTTTCCACGGTATATAGTCTTGGTCATCCGGGCGGTGGCGGAGATGTCGGAACAGTTCTTCGTTTTCGATGGTAAAGTCCGGGAATTTCTGGGGGTCCCTCGGTCGTCCATCAACATTCATTGAATGTGCTCCAATGGTTGTCGAGATAGGGCGTCAGCAATCACGTTGTACTTTCCGCGGCGGTAGTGTACGTCGTATTGGTTCTGCTGGAGCTCTAGAGCCCATCGAGCAATCCTTCCGGTTGGGTTTTCTATTTGATCGAGTCACTTAAGGGCCAGGTGGTCGGTAATTTCGTCGAGCCTATAGCCTTCAAGGTAGCATCGTAATTCCCGTATTCCACAAACAATAGCCAAAGACTCTTTCTCCGTAGGGGAATAGTTCTGTTCTGCGGCGTCGTGCTTCCGGCTGACGTAGGCAATGACCCGTTTCTGGCCGTCGATTACCTGGGTTAGGACTCCTCCTAGTCCATAGTGGCTGGCGTCCGTCTAAAGCGTCACCTTGACAGAGAAGTCTAGGCATGCCAGCACAGGTGCGTCTGTCAGTAAAGTTTTCAGGAGATCGAGATCACTTTGTTGTTTGGCATCCCACTTCCACCGCTGGTTTTTCCTCAGCATGTTCGTCATGGGTTGGATCACCGAGGCGAAGTTTGGGACGAAACGCCTATACCACGAGGCTGACTCCGATGACACTGATGTCATCGAGGTACGCAAGAGCGTGTCTGGCCCGATCACGCTATCTAGAGCTCTCTGAAATGTTGCCGGGGCTGAATGTAGTCCAAAAGGCGTGACCCGCCACTGCACTATGCGGGTTTTTACCTGTTTTTGTGGCATTAATTAATAAGTCATTCAGTTTTGGAGATATCGACATGAAACTTTAACTACCGTCATTATTTGTTCCTAGGCACATAAAGTATAAAAATCGTATATGTCCTATAGCTCCCATAGGAACGATCGAGTCAAACTAAAAATAAATTAATGAAATTTAAGGAGCTGAAATTTGTTGCTCTTTTAACACGAAATACAAATTTTGAGCTAAATCGGATAATTCTTTCCCTAGGAACTATTTGACCAAAATACCGGATTTGATAGTTTTTCCATACAAGTGCCTATAAAAGTGTATGATAACAAAGTGAGGTTATCTAAGAAAAATTCAAATTGCACCAAAAGTGCGGAAAAGTGCACAATAAGACTAACAGCTTTTTACTCAGAATTGACAACGCTACAACATACACTTAGACGCACTGAAAACTAATGAAAACTTCCATTTCAAAACTCTTCCCAAATTTGAAATATCTTCCTTAAAATTCAGCTTAAGGTGCATTTATAAAATGACAAAAATGTTAGTATAGACACGCACAATATAAACAATTAACACATTTTACATATAGTATAAACCTGTGAAATCAGTTTCCATGGGTTTTTTTTTTAACCAATAGTGCTTAACACGAATAACTCAATTTCACAGATCACTAAGAAAAAATTGCAAACTTAGCG
This sequence comes from Drosophila jambulina, assembly GCA_018152175.1. NCBI lineage: Eukaryota > Metazoa > Arthropoda > Insecta > Diptera > Drosophilidae > Drosophila > Drosophila jambulina. The sequence goes on from JAECXH010000017.1 coordinate 1,809,237, forward strand.
CACGTGCTTTCGGATGCAATAGTTGACTTTACAGCTGTTATGCTAACATATGCTGTTAAGTTTTAACATTTTGAGTATGAGGCATAACAGATGTTCTGTTAATACGTTCCCACTAATTTTTTTTTAATTAGAGCACTTTTAAAAAATGCTTAAATGCAAAATAAAAAAACACCATAGTGCACTGGGATAGGCCTCTTCCGGTTACCGTAAAGGTGGCGCATGCCCGTCTGTCCGTAGCCATGGGTATCTGCCAGTATCCATTGCGCAGATCCAATGTCGAAATGTATTTTGCGTTTCTTAGTCTCTCCAAGATGTGGTTGATAGGCGGCAGCGGATATGTGTCCGGGATAGATTTTACATTTAGTTGCCGGCCGCTGGCCGGTTTTCTTCCGTACCAAAACTAAGGGGGCACTGTGTGGGCTACGCGACGGTTCGATGCATCCCTGCTCTAGTAAGGCGTCGACTTGTTTGTCGATTATTCGTTGCAAAGTGGGCTTCGTTTCTGGACAGCCTCGAACTCGGTGGCTAGCTGTGCCAGTTCTCCGATGGTCCAAAACTCCCTACGTCCGATGCACATCTGTTACTCCGTTGCGACATTTTCATATATTCTATTAAGTTCCTGGGTTTTGTTGTGACCCGCGTGACACATGAGGACGCGAAGATCTAACATAAAATCCTTGAACGTTTCTCCTTCCCGCTGCTCTCGACTTCGAATTTGATCGTCCAAGCGCTGAAGGTATCAGAGCGGAAGGAAAACTCAAGAAATTCGCGGAGAAACGTAGTCTAATCGGTCCCTTGAAGGCGACTTGTTTGGAACAACTTGTCGGCTCTACTCGTCAGCAGTTCTACCATAGCGCGAGGGAGAAGTTCTAGGCGGATCCCAGGCGGATCAGGGTCAAAATGCTCATAGAATTGGAGGCCCCATTTGGGAATCCGTTCCGGAACGCAAACAAATTCGACTCAGGAAAAGTTTCCCGGGTTGTGGTAAACGGCTAGGGGCCGTAATAGTGGAGCTAGGAGTGGTACGCCCTACAGAAGAGATCCCGGGATCGGAACCGGTGCTCATATTCGTGGCGCCGCCACTGGGGCTAGGGGGGTGCGAGACTCGGGCACGGGTTGTATTTCGCCTTTCCAGGTCGGCGAGTCGAGCCCACACCTCTTGGGTTTGCTCGGGGTCTTTGATTAAGGCTACGAAGCTCCGTTGCAGGTCGTCAACGACCAAGGGAATGAACCCGAATAGATCCACTGCGAGGAGACCCCAGGATTCTTAATTAAGCGTGAAACGAACTTACTGGCAATTTTCTGGTCGGCGTCTTCCTTGAATATTGTGTAGTTGGCTGGGGTCGTCGATGGGCCGCTGGTGCTCGTTGTTGGAGTCTATATATTGAGCTTTTATTTTCGCGGGTAAGCTTAATACCGGGCGCGCTTACTGGTTTGTCGCCGATACTTTCACGGTCGCGGGCACTGTTGTCTTAGATCTCGGGTTTTTTTGTTAATTTTTGAGGTTTTGACACTCGTCCTGGGGTTACGCATTCCCAAAACAGGTGGTAATTTTCCTGGTTTTTCTCCCTATCAGGTCCCTGATCGGGCGCACGCAGTTCTCTGACCGGGGTAATACCTCAATCGTGGCCAAGGAACCTATACAAGAAATTTATTTACAAGCGTGGAACCTGTAGTAGGAATTTGTATGGGAGGTGGTAACACGCCTAGGAATGAGGGGCTAACCGCGATGATCGCTCGTTAGGCGGTGGCTCGGGTCAGAGATTGCGTGAGCTTTGTGAGGTTTCACGTGCACCCCCTTGGTGTCGGCGGCGTCGATTGGCAGCTTGACCGATCGCGCTACTTAAGAGAAATCCGGTACAGCCCTCTGGCGGCAGGGGTTGGCGGCGAAAACGATGTCTGGCGAGGAGCGGCGATCGCACTACTTTGGATGAAACTGGCAGCGCCCTCTGGCGGCAAGCCGTGCGGAGATCGCCGTCTGGTGGGCAGCGGTGATCGCACTGCTTGGTGTGGGTCGGATTGCGCCTTTTGGCGGCGGGGGTAATTCGCCGTCTGGCGAGCAGCGGCGGGGTCGCACTGCTTGGTGTGAAACTCGGGTCACAGACTCCTAGCCAATTACGGGTAAGGGTTTTGCCGGATTTATGCGGCGGATACAGCGATGATGGGCTCTGGATTGACTCGGATGCCGACGGGAGTCTACTACTCAGGATGATCCCGGAGCCTACGGGGATTTTGTGCTCCGGATGGACGCGTAACCTACAGGGATTTACTGCTCCGGATGGGCTCGGAGACTACGGGGATCAAGTGTTCCGTATATGCTCGGAACCTACAGGGATTTACTGCTCCGGATGCTAGTTTGTGTGCCCTAAATTTTAGGGCGATACAAAGTTCATACTGACTGTTTTTTAATTTTGACAAAAGAAATAAGAACAGATTCACCATCGAATCAGATTATTACTACCTGTCGATGATACACAGTATATATTTTTACAAAAAATTTTTATGGGCAAAATAGAAGCACAACTTAGACGACATTGACAGACTAATACGAGAATCAAGCGAGCAATTCTTTAGGTCTTGCAGCAACCTTTCAAAGGTTGTTCAAAGCTTTGAACAGAAAAAATAATGCTTTTTTGTGTTTTACGATAAAAAAAAGATTAATAAATTCCAAAATCTGCTTATGTAAGCTCTTAAGGCGGAACAGGGTTTTAAACCATTAGATTTTTCCGAGACATCTATCGCGGGGTCCGTTTGTAATTAATTATTTTCGAATGTGATTTTTACGGAGCCGGAAAGGTGTAATTTAACCTTTGGCTTTGGTTTGGGAGAAAAGTTTTTTTGGGTTATGCCCTCGGCAAAACACGGCCGCTGTAGCAGTTAAGTCAAAAATAGGAAAAACAATCAAGTTCACACCCGTGTGGATTTGAATTGATGTTTGGTTTTTAACGTTTGTTGTTTTGTCTCGCTTTTAATTTTTACTTATATTAGAATTATGGCGGAAGTTAGTTCTTCGAATCAGAGGAATATTGCGATGCACACAAAGCGGAGACAAATGAAAATTTCGACGATAGAAAATGAACAGATATATACATTTCTCAACTGCAATTGTGTCGGGGAAATTCGGACGTGGAGTTAACACGACAACTGCTGAAGACCGACAGCGAGGAGACGAAAGAGGCTCGTATTTAGCGAAAACGGGAACAACAGCAACTGTTGGTAAATATTCGTAGGGGGCGATCCTGCCTGTCTGCATTTATGAACCTAACCTATGCTTAGAAGTAGAACCGAGCTTCCGCCCGCTTTACACTGCTAAAGTGAGAGCGGAAGATCGACGACGGCCTTATGCGGAGTTCGGCTCGCGAACCCGATTCCCGAGCTGTAGCGCGAGAGCTAGCGAGAAGGTGAGCGTCGAAAAAATAATCCATGTAGATGGATTATTCCCCATGTAAAACATTATGTATCTGACCACGATCGATAATTTGATAAAATACAAAATAACGTCAAGATGGATATTACTAAATATAAAATGAAAATATAAATTCATTAGTCGGTGAATGGCAAAATTGATTGGTTGTGTTTTGTATCGCTCCGCTGTTGATTTTACCTAGCAAAGAAAAAACTGTCCATATAAATTACTTTGTCGTCTAATTAACACCATAATTACCTGTGCGATCTATGCCGTATGGAAAACTGCAATTAAATCTGATCAGTAACATTAAATCAAAATAATAATTCTAAATTGTGAAAAGTTTGTTTTGCCACACACATTTACACTGATTAATTTCACCACATAACAAATACACCGAAACTGATACCCTAACACACCAAAACCGCTACACTCAATAACACAACAAGACTAAAATAATCAAACTGCTGAAGATGTCTTCGTCCACTGCACCCAAACGTCTTCGCAGCAACGCTGGAACTGCAAACGACCGCCTCTCAAACGGACGAGATTACTGCCCTCGTAAGGGAAACAGAGAAGCGTATACTCAGCACTCTCTCAGATCGACTGGATGCAATTGCGGGTGAGGTAAAACAAACTGGAGAGCGGGTTTCCCGCCTGGAGCGGAAGGTAGTTAATCTGCGCTTACAGCGGGAACAGCTGAGCGCCCTTGTTGGCCATCTCCTGGAAGAAGTTGCCGAAATGCGGGCTGTGAAAGAGAGAGTGGGAAGTGTGGAGAATAAGCCGTCTGCTCAACATGCGGCTAATAATGCATTTGACCTCCGCATACATGGAGTCCCATATGTTGAGGGCGAGAATTTAAAATCTTTTTTTCACAGTTTGTGTTTTTCACTTCACATAACCCCTCCACCGCAGGGTCGTGACATTTTCCGGGCCCGTAAAACACAATAATCAAATGTCGACCCGGTCATTATCGTTAAGTTAGATAGGTTAGGTTAAGCCGAATGGCCCTCACGGGGCCGCGCATGTGGCCCGTATGTCCGGAATTTAATGAGTGAACCTAGAGAGCATTAACGCGGTTATCAAAGAAGAAGGCGAGTAATTCACCCGGCCTCTTCTTGGAGGCATCTTATAGTGATGCCAAAATTGGAGCACCCAGGTATCTTATCCTTGCCGTAGCTAGGGCCGGGCATTTACAAATGAGATGCTCCAAGGTTTCGGTAGCCTAGCTTGACTGCATGCGCCGTAGCCAGGCAGTTACCTGTGAGAATTCCCACTTTCAGTCTGCAGTCCTGTCGTGGAAGATGCAGCACATAGTGGCTGAGTTTGTCGTTGCGCTCTTTGCACATGATCTTTGATATCTTGCAGGTTGTGGAATTTCTCCTCCATCTGCTCTTGACTTGTGCGTCTGCCCGTCTCTCCAGCTCGCTTTGGAGCGTTCTTAGCGAGACAGGAACATTTTCTGTTCTTTCACTAGTCAGTCCAACGCCTTCCTTTGCAAGTTCGTCAGCGGTCTCGATACCATTTATGCCCTGGTGGCTGGTAACCCAGTAGATTCGCACTGATCTAGTTGTGCTTAGGTTATCCAGTGCCTTCCTGCTTGCCAGTACAGTTTTGGAACTTATCACTGTCGATTACACGGATCTTATCGCCGCTTGATTGTCTACGAACAAATTGATCGCCTCATGTGGGCGGTCTATGCTCTGAGCAAGCTCGGGAGCTTTCCCGATGGCGAATACTTCCGCCTGGAAGATACTGCATTGGCTTGGTAGCTTATACGACAGCCGTATCTCAGGGTCTGTGCAGTATATGCCCGCTCCTACTCCTTCTTCCATCTTGGAGCCGTCGGTATAGATATTGAGGTGTTGAGCATGATCCTGACCTATTTTCCAGTCACCAGGTCCCATACATTTTTCTGTGTTTACATCCGGGTATGTTTTGGGTATAATATAGTCAGATGCACTGCTCATGTCTCGACCAATTAAACTATGCCCGAATCCTTGCATTGACAAGTTTCCTCATTCAATTATGCGTTGTGCCGCATGTCCTGCAGTCAGTTGCGCGTAGATATCTAGGGGGTCTATTCCTATAATGGTTTCGAGGGCTTTTGTTGGGGTTGACCTCAGCGCCCCTGTTACGCAGAGCAGTGCCTGCCGCTGGGTTCTTTCCATAAGCTTGTTATACGTCTTTTTTTCCATGGCTTGCCACCACACTAAGACTCCAAGAAGAGTCGGACGCACCACCGATATGTAGACCCAGTGCATTAGGGCGGGCGAGAGACCCCATGTGCTGCTAAGCATCTTCTTGGATGCGTATAGCGCTATGGGGGCCTTTTTCACCCTCTCTAGTACATTGGGCTTCCATGTCAGCTTGCTGTCCAGTACAATCCCTAGGTATCTTACTTGCGTTTTCGGCGTCAGCCTGGTTGTGTTAATTTTTGGAGGGATCCGTAGCGGCACCTTGTATCTCTTGGTAAAGTGAATGAGGTCCGTCTTGTCCGCATTGATACGGAGTCCAACCTTCTGCGCCCACTCACGTATCTCCCTGAGTGTTGATTCCATAATCGAGCTAAGAGTCGATGGACAGACTCCCGTGATAATGATGCTTATGACGTCGGTATAGGCTGTTATCTTTGAGGCTTTCTTTTCGAATCTCTTGATCAGGTCGTCCACCACCAAATTCCACAGGAGGGGCGAGAGGACTTCGCCTTGCGGCGTGCCTCTGTGAGCTCCTTTTACCATGGAGGCGGTGCCCCAATCGGATTGTACCCACCTACAACTTAAAAGATTTCTTATCCACAAGTTGACGGCAGGGTGCGTGTTGATCGCTTCTAGGCGGTCCATTATAGCGTCTGTGGTCACGTTGTTGAAGGCTCCGGATATGTCTACAAACACTCCGAGCGCATATTCCTTATTATTTAGGGCTCTTTCAACAGTCTACGGTGTCAGGGGTTGGGACACCGCTACGGACTCAACTGAAATTACTGGCGGAGCTGTCGCCAATTCCACCCCGGCACATCGGTCGGGGGTCGGGGGTCGGGGGTCGGAGGCTGTGCCGATGTGGTGAGCCCGATCTTGGATGCTGGGCTTTGAACAGTTGCTGACGACCTTCAGATGATTTTTTGCGCTTTGGCGACTCGTTTAACAGCTTCAGACTATTAAATATTATCTGGTCTGGTGCATAAAGGATAACACTTGGAAATTCATCCGCGCACGGCCCGTAACTTCTACGCACTTACCGTGAACAACCGCATCGCAAAGCCAACAATATAGGCTAGGCGTATCTGCCAAAGTATTTTTTTGGCAGCCTTTAATCGCACAGACAATATTTGATGACATTTTACTAACCTTTGACCACTGTACAGGAGAACAGATCCGTAAATACGATGAGCGAAAGGTTTAGACAGGGAGAGAGAGAGAGAGCTAGGGCAAGAGAGCGGGAGAGCTCGGAACCGCTTAGCTGCAGCTGAAAGCAACGAAGCTTAAGCGGGGAAAAACGGGATAGGCACAAAAGGAAGTCGAGAAAACCGTCTTAGAGAATATTAATACAATTAATTCATAATAATTTATTAACTAAGTTAGGTGACCAATTAAATTAAACCTCGTTGGTTTAAAATACAAATAAAACACTAATTTGGAACACAAAACTGTGAAGTGAAAAATCTTGTTATTGAAATCTTAGATTTTTGTTTTCGGTTACCAACTTTGATTGTAGAAAAGAATAAATTTTATAGGAGCTAAGTCTATAAATTTTTAGTCAACTGCTGGAAACTGTCTGGAGTATTCGAGTTTGAGTTTATTCTATTAACCGTGCCTTTTGGATTTCTATTGCAAGCTAGTGTTAACTGGTTATAAGCGAATATATGTGAATACATAGAATAAAATGGGACTGTGAACAACAAATTCTTGCTCACACTTTGTTTAGTTGTGTTTCATTTCAAGTGGTCAAAAAAGTTCAAAGCATTCATAGTGACAGACAAGAATAAGTTTACATTCGAAAATAGCAGCCCAAATCTTTTTCACCTGAATCAAATAGATGTTTTTGATGCTTGGGATTCTTTTCTTATGTTTAACAGTATTATTTACCTGTTTTTTTGTTTGCGCTCTAGCAGTACAATTTATATTGTAAATATAAAAATGGATCTGTAAATGTACAACTGTTTGATGTTCATTTTCCATTTATCTAAATAGTGCTAATCAGGAATTACATATTGATCTTATATTCTAATAATATTATCCATTATTATTGATTTTTTAGATTGGACGACTTTATCCACAAGCGGTTTATTTTCCAATCCGGACTTTATATTTAACTTTAAAAATCGAACAACGGGAAAAGCATAAAACTGCTGAGCAAGCTGGCTATGCTGGAAAACTTTCATGTACGGTGAGTAATTTGTGTTGTACTCGCTTAAGTATACCGGGTCCTTCCTTTTGAAAAAATACTATCCGATTGGTTGAACATGTTCACCCGTTGAAAGGAGTCTACTCACCCATATTGTTCTTTATTTCTCACTAGTCATTGTTCAGGTGCTCAGTTGACCAGTTTGCTCATTATACATTGCTTAGTTGCTTACCGGTTCACTGCTAATGGCTCAGTTGCTAAGTTGCTCATTGAGTACACATTTTAACGAGTAAAGAATAATATATAAAAAAAATACTTCAAAACAAGAAAGTCAGCTAACTTCGGCCAGACGAAGTTTTGATATCCTTGCAGTAAGGCATCAAAAATTTTTATATTTAAGGATTGCGAGAAAAAAGTTCGACGGAGTTATTGTCTAGTCATCTGACGCAGCAACTCGTACTCGTCGAACTCCGAAGTGTTGTGGGAATTTACCTCTCCCGTGAGGTCCCAGGCGGATTGTTGTTTGTAACCATGATCATAAACGCCCGCGTTGCTCGACGAGGCGAGCTCGTACGCACGTTTTTTCCAAGTTTTACTTATCGAGTGTTCCAGGTTAAAACTTCTCCCTCCAACATTTGGTTTAACAGAGCCGGATAATTCCTTCCCCAGCAGCTCCGGTGGCTTTAACACCACACAAGATAAGTAAACATTTTATTATTGCTGCCGGTCATTTGTATGATTTTGTCTAAATCCGAGTGCGATTGATCCGACACTACGACAGTAGTAGTGAAACAGTACCCTTCAGTACCAGTCCCCGAAGATTCCCCAGCGAATCCCTGGGGACATAGGAAACGTCCCTAGGGATTAGCTGGGGACATTTCATACAAGTCCCATGCGGACATTGCACTAAGCATGCGTTCACGGCGGGGACGTCGAAATACTCGGGGATTCGTCGGGGAATCCCTAGGGACTTTCCTAGGGATTTTCGAAAAAATGTCCCCAGGGAATCTCATATGAATTTCGAAGTCAAGTCCCCAAGGAATCGCTGGGGACAGCCAGGGGAAAACCTGGGGACGCTCCCCGAGGAATCGCTGGGGACAGCCAGGGGAAACCCTGGGGACGTTCCCCAAAGAAACCCCAGGGAATATTATAGAAAATACCCGGAAAATCTCCCCTTTCTAGTAAAAATCTGGAGAAATTTCTTCCTTATTTGTGTGTTTATTTATACAATTTTATATTTTACTTAATGATTCCTAAGTGCGTGGGACGGGTCTTCTCTGCCGGCTGGTGATCCTTTAACGGACTAATAAAATATATAAATGTTAAAGTCAATGTAAACATCGCAATATTTTGCACAAATATACATACATGTATTTATTTAAAGAGAAAACAAACTCGGAATATGTAATGGGATTTCCATTTACACCGGCGGATTCAGGTTCAAGATCAATTCTGCAAATGAATTTATTAATTAAACACAAATAACTTTACTTACTCATTATATTTTTTCACTTTTACGCAATTTTAACTAATACGCAAAACACTTCCGAACGCAGCAACAGTCAACTCTAAATGCGAAAAGAATAAGGAGACAAAAGAAGACCGAACACCGAAAATTCTGGCGCGTGCCAGGGTATGCACAACCAAAGCAATGCCTTTTAATTTGAATCACATAAGGAAGAATATCAAACATAAACATTTTTGCTTCGAATAAATAAATTTATAATACTTGCCAATATACCATACAACTGAACAGATAAATATTTATCAAATATAAAATTAAATATTTATAAATATTTAAAAATATTTTAAAAAGGATATTCTAATGTCGACGCAGCACACTTTGCTTTCGACATAGATTTTCTTCCCTCCCTTCCCCCCTATTTGCATCTCACTCTAATTTGCGAACCGCTGCTCCGAATCAGTTCGAAAACAATAACAAATATACAGTCCCAACTTCGTGCAACATCGGCAGTGGCCGAACGCAGGTCGAATTTTTTGTGGCTACTTCGTTTCGAACTCTGCGAAACGAAGCCCATGTAATTTGTTTTTGTTTTTCGACAATGCGGCGAGGAATCGCCGGGGACAGGAATTTTGGTACTGAAGGGTAGTGAAACCTACATACATATGTCCAATACAGTTCACTCCACTAATCTACAATCGCCACTAGCAATTTTAAATAAGTGTATAACAAGAACAGACAAGACTGAAAGCGGTTGCTTCGTGTTCAACTCGGGAAACATCAAGCAACACGCAACCAGTGCTGCCAGTTTGGCTTGTAGATAAGCATGTTTGAATGTGAAAATTAATATTGCATATATAAAAGAAGCATAATGTTTTCGTAATATGAACTAATTATTTTAAAAGAAAAATGCGTTTAAATATATTTCAAACAAGAAAGTAAGCTAACTTCGGCACGCCGAAGTTTGTATACCCTTGCAGCTTACAATTGGATCATTATAAATTAATAAAATTGTATCAAATGGAAAGTAAAACTAACACGAATTGTATACAACATTTATACATACAAAAATTCGGTTTTAACATTACGTATACGTAAAATTTCCCGAACGTTCCTATAGCAGCTATATGATATAGTAGTCCGATTTGGAAAAATTAAAACCGAAATTCTAGAATAATATAAAATGGCCATGTCTCAAATTATATGAAAATATGTTGAATATTGGACAAGTTATAATTTCTTTTCTAAAAATTTATCGATCGTTCCTGTGGCAGCTATATGATATAGTCGTCCGATCCGTCCGGTTCCGACTTATATAGCATTGAGAGCATATAGAAGACTATTTGCAAAGTTTCATTCAGATAGCTTCAAAACTGAGGGACTAGTTTGCGTATAATCGGACAGACGGACATGGCTAGATCGACTCGGCTGTTGATGTTGATCAAGAATATATATACTTTATAGGGTCGGAAATGTCTCCTTCACTGCTTTGCCAACTTCTGACTGAAATTTTAATACCCTGCATGGGTATAAAAACACAAATATACCAGCAAAATATTTATATTTATATTACAAATATAGATACAAATTGTAAATAATAAATATTCACTTAAATTTCCTTAAAAATATAAACGTTCAAAAACATGAAACTAAAATAGACTACAATTACAGTTCACAACTATATAAATAAATGTATCCCCAGAAATCATAGCACAGAACCGCCGACTAAATTTGTACATGTAATCCTCGTGCTCGTGGGCCTCAAACTCCTTCAACTATGCCTCCAAAAAACTAATGGATTCTTTTGTTCTTAACTATCAGAATGTTCGTAGTTTACTTGGCAAGCTCAGTAGGCTGCACGACAATAGTGTCTCTTTCGATGCCAATGTTATTGTCTTTACCGAAACATGGCTCAACTCCTCTGTGTCTGACTCTGAAATGTTTTCTGGGTACTATACCATCTTTAGACGTGATCGTCTTATACGGACTGGCGGTGGTGTTCTCATCGCGGTTAAATCCGATCTGGTTTCTGAAATCATTTCTAAAACTGATACTGATCTAGAGTTTGTGGCGGTTCGTATCCAGGTCCACAATTATTCTATCTACGTTCATGTTCGTATTTTCCACCCAAGTCAGACACCGATATATATATGCGGCATCTACCCTTAATTCATGAAATTCATTCTTCCCTTGGTGTTAATGACCACCTTATTGTCATGGGTGATTTCAATCTGCCCTTCATCTCTTGGATGCCTTTGCCTGATTCTAATGTTCTTGTTCCCACCACACCCCACGATTTAATTCATGGTCTTATAGACCTCTCACTGGGACAATTAAACTTCGTTAGGAACTGTAGCAATAATGTCTTAGACCTCATCTTTGTCTCTGAGTTTGCTAATGCCTACGTCAGGAGAATTGTTCTAGTTCTAGTCCTGAAGACGCTTATCATCCCACTTTGGAGCTAATCCTTGAAGCTTCCACCCCATTACTAGGGTGTCCGGAAGCAGAGCCTGCAACGTTTCGTTGCTTTCGAAAAGCTAAGTTTTCAGAAATGAATCACCACTTATCTTTAACAAATTTGACTTTCTTGAACTCTACAGAGGATCCCTTAAACATTGTTAAGCGTTTCTACGACATAATGTACACAGCTTTCGACATGTATGTCCCTTTATTTCCCTCACCACATGTTTCTCACAAGCCCCCTTGGTTTTCTCGTCGGAAATCCAGACTTTTTAAAAAGTACAGCAAATCTGGTCTCCAAGTCGACAGTTCGAAATATTTAACTGCCCGTTCAAATTTCTTAGCACACAATTCTGAATGCTACAGAAACCACTTAAATTGGTGCAAAACGGAGTTTCAGGCAAACCCAAAGCAATTTTACGCCTTCGTAAACTCGAAACGTAAATCTCAACAATTTCCTTCATGCCTTCATCTCAATAATGCTTCCGCTTCCAATGAGCCTGATATGGCGAACCTGTTCGCAAAATTCTTCCAGACTACATACTCACAAATTAATTTCGATATTAACTCAGAGTATTCTTTCCCACTTCCGCACTCCAATTGCAATTGTAATCAGCGAAGATGATGTTCTTCATAATCTCAGAACAATCAAACTTTCCTACTCCTCTGGTCCAGATCTTGTACCTAGTTGTGTTCTGAGAAATTGTGCCAAACCGATGTTATCTTCACAGATTTCGAACCGTACTCAAAGAGTTGCATTCAAGGGTTCACTCTCAAACCTTGTTCACGTGACTTCTGGTGTTCCTCAAGGGAGCCACCTCGGTCCTCTTTTATTTGGCATTTTTATAAATGATCTGCCCCAAGTTATTCTCCACTCTTACGTCATGATGTATGCTGATGATGTTAAAATATGTTTGCCTCTTGCGAATCCTGACTCTCCTAAGCTTTTGCAATCTGATTTAAACAAGTGTAAATACATGTCGTTTTACCGCAGAAATTGTTTCCATGCTAACTATTCTTTAGGCACGAGTGTTCTTGAACGTATTCATTCTGTTACTGATCTTGGTGTTTTATTTAGCCACAACTTAAGCTTCGCCGATCACATCGGTATAATTGTCAGTAAAGCTAAGGGGGTTTTAGCCTTTATTAAGCGATGGTCCAAGGAGTTTGTTGATCCCTATACCACGAAACAACTGTATGTTTCTCTTGTTCGTCCAATTCTCGAATATTGTTCGTGCGTATGGTCACCTCAGTACGCAAAGTATCAAGACCTTATTGAATCGGTACAGAAGCAATTCCTTTTTGTTTGCTCTACGTGGTCTAATCTGGGATCCACATCGTCGCCTTCCCTCATACATTGACAGACTGCGCCTTTTAGACCTGCCCTCCCTGAAGAACCGGCGCACCTGCCACGGTGTAATGTTTATTCATAAATTAATTCATGGTTTTGTTTCTTCTAGTTTTTTGTTAAATTTGTTGCGTCTTTCGGTCCCTGCCAGGCCTTCGCGACACTTTCGGCCTATCGCTCTTGTAACTTGTAAATCAAATTTCGACATTCATGATCCTTTTCGCGTTTTATGTTCCCTGTATAATGACTTTTATTTTCTGTTACATGTTGGAATGTCCTTAGATTTAAATTCTAATATTATATTAAGGCACCTATCCTTACCTCGGCCAACCTGATGTGAGTCGGAGCACATCCTTAAAAAACACTCCCTTCTTCGGTCAGAGGTAAGGGTATGGCTTAACATAGCAGTATTTTGCTATTATTAAACAAATAAATATTATATTATTTATTTATTTCCCTTGCTCTATTCTTTGCTCGGTCACATTCAAACAAACGCATAAAATATATATATTTCTCATTACAGTTAACTCGCAGATCTCCGCAATTAAACCACAAAATTAATACATTAAATGACTAATATATAATTCCAAAATCTAGTTTTCGAAAAAAATGTACATATACATATGTTCATACAATCCAGTATGACTCCATACATTTTAAATAATTTTGCTTTAATCTCCGACCGTCTGAGCCATTTCGAGTTCAGAATTTGCAATCCTGCAGCCCCAGGTCCATCCAAGTATTTACGGCAAATTCATCTCGACCAAGTCCGAGCGCTTGGGCAAGGTCAAAAAAAGAGTTCGAAGCTTATGCAGAGATAGTTTCAGTCGGTTTCACGGGCGCTGCGAAACCTTCTATTCTATTTAAATAAGGTGGTCCGTTAGGCTCATGAAACATATCGATACGTATTTTTCTAAAGTAGCTAAAGTAAAACCCACTGCGCCCAAAATTTTTTTTCATCTGGCACTCAGCTTCCTCCGTGCGAAACGGAAATTTTCTCGGGGGTATTATCTTTGCTTGTCGACTTTCCGAGACCCTTCACAGCGATCTATATAGATAATCCAGCAGTGACCCCTGTGGAAAAGCTTTTCTATTTAAATGCCAAGACCAGTAGTGAAGCTCAATCCATTGTTTCCAATTCACCAATTACAAACGATAGTTTCCGCTCAGCCTGGGAAGACTATTTTGAGCGTTTCGAAATCCAATGATCGCTGGTGAACAGCCAACTGAAAAAGTTATTGAACTTGCAGTCCATCTCACACTAAGTCAATCGGCAGCCTTGAAGAAGATGAAAAATACAATAAAAAATTGCATCACATCCCTAAATATGTTCGGTTTTAGTTTTATTAAAATCGTACTACTATATCATATAGTTGTCATAGGAACTATTCAATTTATTGAAAAAATATTTAATTTCGCTGTTTTTCAACCAATTTGTTTCTGCTCATAGATGTAGCCATTTTTTATTATTTTAGAATTTTGGTTGCAAATTTATGCAAATCGGATGATTATATCATATAGGGGCCATAGAAACGATAATTCAATGTAGAGAAAATGCAATACTGGGAATGTTAAACTGTAACTGTAAAACTGTAAATATAGTATGATAGGTGAACCGAAACCGAAATGTTTGGTTTAAATACATGTTTTATATAATTTCTGTTAGTTTTTGTTTTCATTTGATCGAATTTGAGATCCATATTCTAAGATAGGACGAACTAAAGAAATATAAAGAGATTATGTAACATAGGGGTTATTAAATTGCTTCGACCACCGTTTAATGAACCCAAGCACACCTCTGGCTTTATTTACCATGCATGAAATATGATCAATAAAGTCAAGTTTAGGATCCTGTCGAACTCCCAAATCATCAGCCTGTAGATTGCAAGCATGAGGACAACATGAAATAATGTCGCCAGCTTGCATTTAGAGCCGTTTACATTTAATAAGTTTGCGCGGCACCATGATTAAAAATTATTAAGATCTGTTTGTAAATCTGACTGGCAAGAAGCGTCCTCTGGAGTTAGCCAGAACTTTGGGCAGGTCGTTAATAAATAATGTAAACAACAAGGGTCCCAAACGGCTCCCTTGTGGGACGCCAGAAGTAACCCTGAGAACATTTGATAAGGAATTTTTAAAAAGGACCTTGTGTGCCCTACCATTCAGATAACTTGACATCCATTTAAGAAGATCAACCGAAAATTCCATTAAATCGAGTTTCCGAACAAGCAGAGAATGGTTAACCGAGTCGAATGCTCTACTGAAATCAGTATAGATTACATCTGTCTGAAAGTTGTTATGGAAGCCCTTTATTATGAAGAAAGTAGGCTTCAAAAAATTAGTTGTAGTTGATCTTCGCCTTATAAATCTATGCTGACATGGAGAAATTATTGAACTGCAAAGGTGCTGCAAATGTGAAGTAATGATATATTGGAAAAGTTTTGGGATGTCCGACAAGTTAGAGATTCCTCTGAAGTTGTTGTTTACTACCTTTTTTGTGAAGAGGAATAACAATTGATTCTTCTTCATATGGAGCTTTTGTTTTGAGTTGGACGTGCTTTACATCGCTCTTCCTTTTTATAAAGTTTTCATAGTGAACATTTAGTCAAATAAGCCCACATTTTTGGCGAGGATCAGTGTTCCTAAAATCCAAAAACATTTGGATCATTTTAAATAAAGACAGTGACTTTAATTTCGTAAAACAAATTTGGGTTTACACTTTTATCAACTCGATTTGCCTTTCTTTTCTTTGTGCATCGCGTTTACCGCTTATCTCTGCATCGCGTTGGTGTTGTTGTTGTCGCAAGTGTTCTGCACACGCTGAACAATCCCACAAACTCATATCTTCTCAGCGCTTAGATAAAGCTTTTATTTTTGTGCTATTTGATCTCCGTTTTGACCGTTCTCTTCGCTGCGGAATTATTATTCATAACTATTTTTATTTATTTATGTTTCTGCTACCGAATTTACTGTCTCTAAGTTCAATTTTAAACAAAGACGTGATATATCTTCGTTTAAAATTGCTCTTTCTGATGTAGTATTTAGTAGGGTTCTTGATGCTTATGTATGGCCTGAAAATTGCACTTTCTGATGTATTATTTAGTAGGTTTCCTGATGCTTATGTATGACCTGAACATACCATCGTTCATGAATTCGTGAATAACCCCAAGACTTCCTTAACTAGGCCTCCAAAAAACTAACGGATTCGTTTATCCTACACTATCAAAATGTTCGTAGTTTACTGGGGAAACTCAGTAATCTGCACGTTAATAGTGTCTTCTTCGATGCCAATGTTATCGCCTTTACGGAAACTTGGCTTAACTCCTCTGTCTCTAATAGTTAAATATTTGCAGGCAACTATGCTGTCTTTAGGCATGACCGTCCAATGCGCATCGACGGCGGTGTTCTTATCGCGGTTAAATCCGATTCTGCTTCTAATTTGGTTCCGATTATTCACATAGATAGATTTTTAGAATTTGTTGCCATTCATATTTAAGTTTATGACTACTTTGTTTATGTTTCATATTCGTACATTCCTCCTCGGTCTGACAGTAATATATGCCTACAACACTTATCTGTAATCCTGACTATTCACTCTAATATCGGTGCTAATGACCATTTTATTGTCCTGGGGGACTTTAACCTACCTTCTATTTCATGGATGTCCTCCCCTGACTCAAATGTTCTCATTCCCACTGCACATCATGATTTAATTCACGGTCTTATTGATCTTTCATTGTGACAATTGAACTTTATACGGAATCGTTGTGATAAAGTTTTAGATCTAATTTTCGCGTCTGAGTTCGCCAAAGCTTGTGGCTCCTTTACTACCATGCTCTGTAGCTGAACCATCAACTTTTCGCTTCTTTCGCAGAGCTAATTTTTCCGACATAAATACGTATTTATCGTCAATCGATTGGACTTTTTTGGACTCCTCTACCGACGATCCCTTAAACATGGTTGAGCGTTTTTATGTCGTACTTTTTTCTGTCTTTGACATGGTTTTTCCGTCGACTTTCATTTTTAAAAAATGTGAAGTCTAGACTTTTTAAAAAATTTAGAAGATCCGGGCTGCAAGTCAACCATGCCAAATATTTAACAGCTCGCTCCGACTTCGTGACTCACAACTCCGAATGTTACAAAATTTACCTATATTGGCGCAGAAATGAGTTTCAGGCTAATCCTAAGCAATTTTACGCGTTTGTGAATTCGAAACGATAATCTCAAACTTTTCAATCTAGTCTTCATCTCAATAACGAATCCGCTTCTAATGAGCTTGACAACGTGAACTTATTCGCGAAATTTTTCCAGTCTGCGTATTCATCTGTCAATTTAGAAACATCCTCATCGTATCTATATTCTCTACCGCACTCTAATTGTATTTTTATGGCCACTATCTGTGAAGGTGATGTTCTTTAGCATCTTAAAACAGTCAAGCCTTCTTTCTCTTCGGGTCCATATCTTGTACCTTTCTGTGTTTTGAGAAATTGTGGAAGTGCGCTATGTAAACCATTGTCTAAACTGTTTCATTTGTCCCTTCAGCTCTCATTTTCCCCTGAATGTTGGAAGAAATCTTTCATAATTCCTCTTCACAAAAAGGGCTTTGTGAAACACAGATCTACAAACCTTCTAGGGTTTTGTGCCATCATTAGAAACGCTTTCAAAAACAACAACCAAACTGACGTTATATTCACAGATTTCAGCAAAGCTTTGGACTCGGTGAACCATGAGCTACTGTTGAAAAAATTTACTTCTGGGGTTTCCCGTCCCGCTGACTAATTGGAGCGCAACATATTTATCGAACTGTACTCAGAGAGTTGCTTTCAAGGGTTCATTCTCAAACCGTATTCGCGTAACTTCAGGGGTTCCTCAGGGGATCCAGCTTGGGCCACTCCTGTTTGGCATTTTCGTAAACGACTTGTCTAAAGAGGTTTTACACTCGCACGTCATGATGTACGCAGATGATGTCAAACTATGTTTGCCACTGGTAAACTCTGATTCTCATATGCTTCTACAGACTGATTTAAATAACATGCAGTCCTGGTGCATCAACAATTTGTTGTTTCTCAACAACTCTAAATGCAAATTTATGTCGTTTTATCGGAATACATTTTTTCCTCTCCAATTATTTTATAGGGACGAGTGATCTGGAACGCATCTATTCAGTATCAGGTTTTGGAGTTTTGTTTACCCATAATTTAAACTTCTCTGATCATATTGGCATAATCGTTGGTGAAGCTAAAGGGGTTTTTGCCTTTGTTAAGCGATGGTCTAAGGAGTTTGATGCTCCCTACAGCACAAAACTACTTTATATTTCTCTTATTCGTCCTATTCTTGAATATTGTTCGTGCGTATGGTCACCTCAGTATGCAAAGTATCAAGACCTTATTGAATCGGTACAGAAGCAATTCCTTTTGTTTGCTCTACGGGGTCTTATCTGGGATCCACATCGTCGCCTTCCTTCACACATTGACAGACTGCGCCTTTTAGGCCTGAAGGACCGGCGCACCTGCCACGGTGTAATGTTTATACACAAATAAATTAATGGTTATGTTTCTTCGAGTTATTTGTTAAATTTGCTGTGGCCAGGCCTTCGCGACACTTTCGGCCTAGTGCTCTTGAGACTTGTAAAACCAATTTCGATATGCATGATCCTTTTCGAATTTATGCTCCTTGTATAATGACCTTAGATTTAAGTGCTATTATTGTCTTTAGACACCTATCCTTACCTCTGCCTACCTGATGTGAGTCGGAGCATATCTTTAAAAAACACTCCCTTCATCGGTCAGAGGTAAGGGTATGGTTTACTATAGCAGTCATTGGCTATTATTATTAAATAAATAAGTAAATAAATATAAGGGAGAAGTAGGAGGTTTCTAAGGATAAGGTAAAAAATTTTAGAAGGGAATAACTGGCTATGTGCCTTGGTATTTTGCAGACGACCTGGCGAATAAACTGGCTTAAGACGGAGAAGATCTGAAAGAATAGGACTTTTGTTTAAATTTGGTTCGACTTGGGAATGATGTCAGAATAAGTTTGATTTGAGTCAAAGGAATTTTAATATGTGGTTTGAAAAAAATGCGCAAATAGATCGGCCATTGCCTGATCATTATTTACGGTTGTATTTTCAAAAGAGAGCGAGGAAGGATGAGTAATAGGCTAACGTTTAGTGTTAACAAAATTATAAAACAGTTTTGGGTCCTGAGAAAACTGGGCCCTACAACGAGCAAGATAATTTTTGTAACACTGCGCATTCAACACGGTGAAGCTTAACCGAGCTGATAAATAAATTAATAGAGCAGATTGAGAACCGGCGCATTTAAATTTAGAATACAGCCTAGACTTTTTGTTTTTATGGCGACTCAACTCCTTAGTAAACCACGGAGGCTTATTAGAGGTTGACGGGTAGTATAACGGAACACATTCAGTAAAACATGAAATCATGGCACTGTTAAAAATATCCACGACTTCCGCCATGTCAGGGCTCATGTATAGATCGGACCAATTAAGATTAGAGAAAAGATTATTCAGCCGCTCATAGTCCGCCTTGCGAAAACAAAGGACGGTCAGATATATTCTGTAAGTTGGCCCCAACGTCGAGGGTCATTAAAACTAACTAAACTAACTCTCGCAGGAACTGAAACAAAGCAGAGATCATGCAAGCGCTCTAAAGAGTTTTGTACATGGTTGACTTGAGACAGCGAAATGTCAAACAAGCCAGCAATAAAATCATGCTGTGTTGTAGTAAGAAGTGAGTTTGTGGAATTATTAGAGGACCAAATAGCCCCTGGGATATTAAAATCACCAAGAACTACTAAGTGGTTCTTATCCGAAAGACGATTGGAGACCATCTGTATATCGGAAAGATGGTTCCAATAAATATGAAGTATCGACAAGGGAGGAATGTAGGGTAACGTAATGAAAATGGAGCTACCATTAACTGATAGCTTCACACAAAGGAATTTAACATCGGTGCACTCCTCAAAAGTTAATAATTCAGACGTGAGACTGGAGTCAACCGCTATGAGGACACCAAAGGCCGATCCACTCGGTAAACTGTGAACGCAGCTGTGAACACGATAACTTGGGAAGCAAACGAAAGACTATTAGAATACAATTTGGGAAGCTTACTACGTAAACCTCTTGTACTCTGATAGGAGATAAAGAGGGAGTCAGTTAGTTTTTTGGAGAGGGGGTTGTAGAGGGCGCAGTGGTCTGGTCGGGCCTGGGAAAGACTTATTCCTACAGGGCGCCTTTTCTTTTTCTTAGCTTCCAACTCTTTGACAACAATATACTCCGGCCAGAATATATAGAAGACTATCTGCAAAGTTTCATTCAGATAGCTTCAAAATTGAGGGAGAAACGGACTGACGGACGGATAGACAGACGGACAGACAGACAGACAGACATGGCTAGATCGACTCGGCTGTTGATGCTGATCAAGAATATCCATACTTTTTAGGTTCGGCAATGTCTCTTTCACTACGTTGCAAGCTTCTAATTGAAATTATAATACCCTGCAAGGGTATAAAAATGAGAAAAGTAATTAATTCATGAAAAATTTCGGGATTTTTTTTTTTTTTTCAAAATATTCCATACCGGTAAACATGAATTTCATGGTGAGTCGAGAAGCGACAATGGCACCATGAATTACCCTCTTACCGGTAAGAGTGAATTTCATGGTGAGCCGAGAAGCGACGGTGGCCTCATGAATTACCCCACTAATAAAAGCGCATGAGACTTTTACGGAACGGTAAAGTCCTACCTGTTCAGCGATTTTGCATGAAGGCGAAGGCGGGGCGGATGCCCCTATGACGGATTCGGCCATCCTCAAGGCTTAAAAAAAGATGAAGTCTAGCCACCCGTTCTTTCTCCTTATTAATCAACGCTACTTGCCGCAGATAGAAGCCGACGACCGCAAGTACCGGTACGGCGTACGGAAGGCCAAGATCTAGTTCTTTCTAGCGGAGCTTGTTGGATGGCCATCGAGGACAAATTCAACCCCAAGAAACAACAATGCCGAAATTCGTGCAGAATTACCTGAAGCGGAACTCACACGTATCAGCAAATCTTACGATCCCTCTCAGGTAAATGGATATCGACATCGGACTAATACAGGAGCCTTGAACCAGGGACGAGCAACTCGCTGGCCTGAGAATCCCAGTATACAACCACTGTGCACCAACTCGATGGGTAGATCGAGAGCACTTATAGTAATTAAGAACCATCATAACGCCTTCTGCTGCTACAATGTCAGCTCACCAGATATAGCAGTGGCCAGATTCGCGACGTTATCCGTGGGATAATAACAGACGACCTGCAAGGGTATAAATATAATATATAAATATGTTAAAAATTTAACAAGTTAAAATTGTATTCTAAAAATTTACCGATCGTTCCTATGGCAGCTATATGATATAGCTATAGTAGTGAGAGCATATAAAAGACTATCTGCAAAGTTTTATTCAGATAGCTTTAAATCTGAGGGACTAGTTTGCGTATAATCGGACAGACGGACCGACGGACGGTCGGACGTACGGACAGACGGACGTACGGACAGAAGGACAGACGGACAGGCAGACAGACGAACAGGCAGACAGACGGACAGACAAAAAGACAGACAGACAGACACACAGGCAGACAGACATGGCTAGATCGACTCGGTTGTTGATGCTAATCAAGAATATATATACTTTATAGGGTCGGAAATGTCTCCTTTACTAAGTTGCAAACTTCTGACTAATAATAAAACCCTACAAGGGTATAAAAATAGAAGATGTAGATAGGTGGATTACTAACAACATCTGCCTATATTTGGGAGTGCTCTGTATGTATTTAGCTACATTTAAATTTCTTAAGCTATATCTATATTCCTTTTATAATCATTTATATAGCGTTTGGGTGAAGTGTATTTCATTTTGACAAAAAAATGTCTCCTTTACTAAGCTGCAAACTTCTGACTAATAATAAAACCCTACAAGGGTATAAAAATAGAAGATGTAGATAGGTGGATGTTATGCAAAGTTTATACAAAACGTTGACTTGGAAGAGAAAAAGCTCATAGGGTCGGAAACTTCTGACTTAAATTCTATTTCCTGTAATTAATAACAATAAGAGTCGATTAGTACTACTTTTACCTTTTGTGATGGTCAGAGTCTTATAGGCTTACAAATAGCGATAAGCGATGTAAGCTTTCGCGGTAATGAGCTTTAACTCTCTTATCTCTAACTCAAAACTAAAGCTCAATAAGATAAAGCCACGCTTGTCACCTTATCTTGTCAGCAAAACAGTAAGATTGAACTGTAAGCTTATTCTAATGCAGAAATCTGCATGGCGATTTAATTAAAAAGTGAAAATAAATGTGTTTCTTATATAAAAAATAAAAAAAAAATATTCATAATTTATAATCCATACAGGATTTGGAATGTCTTTTATTAAATATAAATATAAATATATTTCCATCTCGAGAAATTATATCCCAAGAGCGGCAGTGGAAAAATAAACCTGATGGAGCCTATGCAAAATATGCTTATGGCCTGATCAATTACGTCACACCATGCGCAGCAAAAATTTATTCATATGGCGGCTGCTGATAGTATGAATAACGAAAAGGAATTTATAATCAAAGATCCAGACGTCCTGTTGTAACATTTCTTAAGGAGCAACTTTCTTAACTAATTTCGTAACTATCATTTTATATATATGTATATGTATATATCACTTAACCTACATAACCTTAACACACCTACACCCATAGCTACAGGCCTAAATTAAAGTTTCATATTATGAGTATATATATATATATAAATAACATTTAATTATGAATCTTTTTTTTTAAGTCTCACCAATACAAAGTGAATTGTAGTAAGTAATTAAATAATGTATAAGTATTATTATATTTTTCTTTTTAAAATGTTTAATTGGGCTGATTCTTAGCTTATTATGAAATCCAATTAATATTAATTTGTTGACTTTGCGATTTATAAAAAAAAATAAATTTTAAATTAAAATGAATTTGAATATTATAAAAAATGAGGAAACTCCTGTTGAACAAAGAAACAGCACACTCTATTTTAAAACCTTAAAAGATGTTTCACAAAGTAAGGGTTTTTCGAAGTTACGACCTAGAAGACCTAAAGCAAATTCTAATTACATCGAAGGGAGAATTGTACTGAATGATATAATTAGAGAGACTGGCCCATAAAAATGTTTAAGTTAAGTTAAATTTTTCGGGTAACCTAGTTCATATTAAAATCTTGACGTGGTGGGCAAAGTCTGACACCTGTCATTATCACGCTAATAACGTCAGGATAGTCTTGATACTAGCAGTACTATGTTATCTGCATAAGCCACTGCTCCAACAACACACATATTGAGCACTTATAATATGTTATTCATGTTTCATCAGGTGAGTGCCACTCGGTTCAGCTGTGATCGTCCTAGTCGTAAACATAATACCGATCCACTCTCTCAACGCCTATAGAGTTAAGAAAGTGTAGAATAAAGTCGGCGTTAATGTTATTGAATGTCTAATAGTGTATTGCTTGTATTGTAGTGGCTTTTTCAACGTCAACTACCAAGCTTCCATCCGCTACCACAAATCTGTCAACTGTTAGATCCGGTGTCCGGAGATTAAAACAAAGAAAAGTGTTACACTGTTTCTTAATTACTTTACATGCTTGTCCTACCTGTCAGGTTTGTATATAGTAGTGTATATTCTGGAAGATTCTTTTTTCTTTCTTAGTAGTTGTCTCATACAAACGGCAATATGTCGCTCGTCATCCCAGAGATGTTCCAACACATCCTGCGTATTATGTCTACAAATATTAATGTTAAGCGCAAGTTGGCATCGCCATTACCGCCATCAAGGGTGTGGGTCGTCTCTACTCCAGCATTGTGATGAAGAAGGCCGATGTTGATCTGACCAAGCGCGCCAGTGAATCACCGAGGTAGAGGTCGACAAGGTGGTGACCATCTTTGAAAACCCTCCTCCGTACAAGGTACCCAACAGGAGGTGGACATTCTCCTACTTGGACTTTAAGCAGCGTGACGATCTGAAGCGCCTGAAGAAGATCCGTTCCCACCGCCTTCTGCGTCACTTCTGGGGCAGCACATAAAGACCACCGGTCGCCGGGGTCGCACCGTGGGTGTGTCAAAAAAAAGTAAGTTGCAACCACGTTCCCTGCGGGATTGCCGACTCTACTTTAACTTTTACATCAACTCAGGCCACAGACTTGCTTGTCTCTAGTCCAAGGCATTGTAGTAGTCCGAAGTCGATCGTGAAATTCCCTAAAGCGTGCGAGCTGTGCTTTTGATTAATCTGCACGACTTTCGGCATCTATCTTAGTTGGAGTTGTTTTGGGGGATTTATCGTGGGTGACCATCGTATCTCTTCTGGCTCGTCCAGGAAAACCTTAACCGTGGCCTTCCTTACGCCTTACGCAATGCTGGCTCGACTTCATCTCCGTTTTCGCCTTTATTATGGCACAGTCATCCGTAAGGATCGGGTTTTGGCTCTCGGCATAGCCTGCCAGTCCCTTGCCGTTTTTGGTGCGCTTTCTCTCATGTCTCTGCATCTTCCGACCTAGGGTTGTCCAGCCTTGGGAAGGCTTTCTTCAAACACATCTGGACTCACCACTCTGCCGCAAACCCAGAAGTCTGCGGGCACGGGTCAGCGAAATTAATTTTTTTTTCGATAATAGAAGTCCGATTTTGATTAAATTAAAACCGTATTTGTAAAATAATACAAAATGGCCATGTCTCAATTTATATATGTTGTTATATAGTAGTAAGAGCATATAGATGACTCTGCAAAGACTAGACGGACAGACGGACGGAGAGACCTATACGTATATTTACAGTTTACAATTTAACAATTACAATTTTATCATTTTCTACACATTTCCTATCATTACTACCGCAGCTAAATGACAAAGTCATCCAATCTGGCGTATTCCAACTATATAGTCTGAAGGCTAACTGAAACGTTTTATTTAGATATTTTTTAAAGTGAGATACTAGTTTGCGTAAATATGGAAAGACGGTTAGTCGAATATGGCCTGATCGACTCGGTTGTTGATCCTGATTTAAAAAAATATATATTCTTTATGGGGTCGGAAATAACTCCTTTTCATAATATAAGAAGAGAAACAATTTTGATCCTTAATCTTCGCCTGGTAAATCTATATTTACATGAGTTGACATGAGAAATGGGGGTCTGGAAGACAACTTAGAGACCGCTTTGGTATCTGCTACCTTTTTTGTGAACAGGAAAAAAGGTAAATGAAACGAAAACTTGAAGTTAACACGTTTTTCAAAATATCTATATTTATATTAGATATTTCAACATGAGACATTTTTATTAAAAACAACTTTAAAATAAAGCTAAAATTTAAATAAAAACGAATTATTATTATATTTAAAAATAAAATCCCCCTCCCTGTTAGTTTTTCTTTTCATTGGATCGATTCTTAATGATCACATGGCAAAATTAACCTTTTCCTAATAACGCTTCGAAGTGACATTTTACATAGTAGTTCTGGGTTTTATTGGAAAGAAATATTAAAAAGTCCGATAAAAAAAAAAAAAAAAAACCAAAAAACGAAATTGTACAATTTTGCCCAAACCAAAAACGCAATCGAAAAGTAAATGTTGGAGCAAGACTGATTATAAATTTGTATCTAAAGTCAAAACTTTTAAAGACCAATACAGATATTACTAACAATATCTGCCTATATTTGGGAGTGCTCTGTATGTATTTAGCTACATTTAAATTTCTTAAGCTATATCTATATTCCTTTTATAATCATTTATATAGCGTTTGGGTGAAGTGTATTTCATTTTGACAAACTGCTTCCACCGCGATGTTCTTATCATTGGTAGAATGATTTCAGAATAACCTAGTAATAATTTTCAGTTTAATATTATATGTCTGCGCTTTTTGTTGTTGTATATGTTACACATACTTTGAAAAGTATTTGTATATATAGATCATATTTATTTTATTATTAGTATTCAATTATTCATATGTACATTATATATTTATACACTTTCGTTTTTCTTTTCAGAACTTCGATGTTATGGGATCAAGTTGTGGAAGGGTTAATCAGGGAAATATTCCATCAGTTAACCCTATTAAAGCAACACCTCCCATGTGGCGTTGCTCTAAGGTTATGCAATTACAAAGAGAAGTGCATCCTACAATTTTAAGTTCTTTGGAAGGAATTGTAGACCAAATGGTTTGGTTTCGGGAGAGCTGGACAGAGGAAGTTCTTCGACAACTGCGACAAGGTCTGATAAAATGTTATGCTATAGCATTTGAGAACAGGAACACTGTTGCTCATGCCACTATTACTCCTCACACATTGCACTTTGTCAAAAAGCTTGGTTCAACGTTCGGAATCGGAATAGAAAATGTCCCAGGATCAGTAACCTCTTCTGTTTCTAATTCAGCCGCTTCAGAATCTCTTGCTCGTCGTGCACAAGTTACGTTTCAAGATCCAGTATTCCAAAAAATGAAGGAACAATTTACTAATGATTTCGATTTTACAAAGCCAGGTGCTATGAAATTGCATAATTTAATATCAAAGTTAAAAACATGGATAAAAGTCCTCGAAACTAAAGTCAAAAAGTTGCCAACATCATTTTTAATAGAGGACAAGTGTAGGTTTTTATCGAATTTTAGTCAAAAAACAGCGGAAGTTGAATTACCCGGAGAATTATTAATACCTTCATCATCGCATTATTATGTAAGGATTGCCAGATTTATGCCACGTGTGGAAATTGTACAAAAAAATAATACTGCTGCGCGAAGATTATATATAAGGGGAACCAATGGAAAAATCTATCCTTATCTAGTAGTCCTTGATTCGGGCCTGGGAGATGCACGCCGAGAAGAACGAGTACTACAATTGAAACGCATGTTGAACTACTACTTGGAAAAGCAAAAAGAGACAAGTAGACGTTTTTTAAACATTACAGTACCACGCGTTGTTCCAATATCTCCACAAATGCGCCTAGCGGAAGATAACCCAAATAGCATTTCATTACTGAAAATTTTTAAAAAATGTTGCTATGAAATGCAAGTGGATTACGATATGCCAATTGTAAAATATTATGAAAGTCTTTCTGAAGTCCAAGCAAGAGGAACTCAAACTACGCACACAATTTTAAGAGAAATTTTTTCTGAAATTCAATTGACTATGGTTCCGACGACGTTACTTAAACGTTGGTCTTTGAAAACCTTTTTGGCAGCTACAGACTTTTGGCAATTCAGGAAAATGGTAAGATTGCTATTTTATTTATATTTTTAAATCCTAGAAAATATTTATCAATCTATCTTCTTTTTCAAAAACCCTTTGTGTCTACTCAAGGTTACACAATTTTGTATTCCCTTGACGGATAACAATCTTTTACCAAAAGTTTTCAAAAAAGTAACAGAGTCATTTTCGACGCTATAAAGCGTATATATATTTGACCGACAACAGCTTAGCAAACTAGTTTTTAAATCTTGGAGCCTTCTGAGAAAAACTTTACAGAAGTATGTATATACGAACATACATACGTATACACTGGTGGCCAAAAAAATAAGTACACGAGAATGTGGTTACTTTAAGTCCACATTACTTTTAGTTTTCGACCATACTCTAGATAATAAAAATAACTAATTTAAGAGTTTTTCATTTCAAATGTGAAGACTACGATAAATTTTATCCAAAACGCATGAAAATGGGTTGGTCAAATAATAAGTACAACCATTCTTCGAAGCCTAGAACTTGATAGGTTTTGAATATTTCACATTTTTTTCTTCTTATTACTTATGAACTACAAGGTGCGTTCCAAAGTAAACAGGACTTTTTGAATTTAGCGCCCTCTGGTGGCGCCATCTATATGTCGGCTAGTGCGTTGGAATCTGCTATCTTTTATCGACTTCCAGTAAAAATTTCATGACATTTCATCGATTGGAAGTGAAGTTATTGTTTTGCAAGTGTGCGCATGTTTTTGTCATCGGTACAAAAATGAGCTTCGAACAAAGAGCCAACATTAAATTTTGTTTTAAACTTGGTAAAACTTTAACCGAAACGTTTCAATTGATGAAACAAGTTTATGTCGATGGTTGCCTATCCCGTAGCAGAGTGCACGAGTGGTTTCAACGTTTTCAAAGTGGTCGAGAGGACATAAATGACGATGAACATGTGGGCCAGCCAAAATCCGTGATCACCAAAACGTCCATCGAAACTGTGCGTGATTTCATAAAAAATCAGCCGAAATCATCATTGAAATTAATGGAAATAGAATTCAACATCTCCAGAACATCGATTTATCGGATTTTGACCGAACATTTGGGCTTACGAAAGGTGTGTGCACAGTTTGTTCCGCACAAATTGACTGACAACCAAAAATTGCTCAGAATTCAACATTCAAAGGACATCATTAAAGAGGCAAAAAAAATCCAAACTTCCGTTACACGATTGTGACTGGTGACGAAACGTGGTGTTTTCAATATGATCCCGAAACGAAACGCCAGAGTGCTGAATGGAAGGCGCCGAACGAGCCGAAACCGAAAAAATCGCGCATGGAGAAGTCAAAAGTGAAGACAATGCTGATTTGTTTTTACGATTCCAAGGGTATTGTCCACAAAGAATTTGTTCCACCCGGCCAAAACGTTAATGCGGTATTCTACCTTGGAGTTTTGAAGCGTTTGGTGCACCGTATTCGACGTGTTCGGCCCGAATATCGCGAACATGGAAGCTGGCGTTTGTTGCACGATAATGCGCCGGCTCATCGATCGACGCTTGTGACCGATTTTTTGACCAAAAATCAAATTTTACCAATCAACCACTTCCCGTATTCACCTGATATGGCACCGTGCCATACCTTTTCGGAAAAATGCATTTGCCGATGAAAGGAAAGAATTATGCAGACGTGGAGGCCATTCAAAAGGATTGTACCGGCATACTGGCGGCCATACCGGTCAATGAGCTAAAACACTCGTTCGACATGTTTATGGACCGTGCCAAAAGCTGTATTCAAGCAGAAGGAGAATATTTTGAATAAAATTAATTGATTTTGCCGATAACTCCATGTGTTCTTTCTTTTTTTTTAAAGTCCTGTTTACTTTGGAACGCACCTTGTAGTATTCGGTATAACCACTCTTATTTTGAACAATTTGTTCTATTCTTTTTGACATACTAGGAATAAGATTGTGTCAAGTCACTACTAGTATCTCATATACGGTTTCTTCAAGAAATCTTTATAAATCTTCAGAATTTTGAATTTTTCGAAAATTTGTGGGAAGCCTTTAAAAATCGAATAGGAAGACTTTTCAAGGCTCCCCACAAATTTTCGATGAGTTTTAGTCCGAAGACTGATTTGGTCAACTCATAACGATTACCTCTCTCATGCCAAAAAGGACCCGTTCGGTCGTTCAAGGCCATTTCCTCCCAAATTGACAATGAAATTTCTGCCCAAACACCACGTCGCAGTCTGCAAGACCCAGGACTACCAGGACATATAACCCGAAAGGCTCCATTAAAAAAGCCGAAAGGCTCCAGGAAAAAAATTTTTGGATAAGGCAAAAGTTTTGGCGAAAATCAATTGGATGGCCGGGACCGGATCGTTAAAAAAATTGAATAAAATACTTTGGAGCTAGTATTAAACGACAATAAATCTTTTTCAAAACGATACAAGGCACTTTGTACGACTACCCAAGAACAAAGAATTAGACTCTGTGACACGTTTAAAAGAGGACGGGTGTATAATAATCTGGAGAAGTTTTTCTTGTCATGCCGTTGTGAGATACATCCAAGAAATTGTATTGAGTTCCATTTCGAATATAAAACTATTTTTATGGTAATCTTCCAACCATATGCTAGGGGAAACATGACCTTGCTACGTGTTTTTCAACAGGATAACGATCAAAACCATACCTCAAAAGAAGTCAAGTCCTGGTTTAAGGACAACAAGATAAAGGTTTTGAGTTAGCCAAGTCAGTCTCCGGACCTAAACCCAATCGAAAATTTGTGTGAATACTTAAAAAGTCGAAATGAACCCATTTTATTTTTGAAATTCTAAAGATTTGTGGAGATCTGTTGAAGAAACGTGGTACAATATTTTAGTACTGAGTTGACATAAACGTATTGCTTATAAACGAAAAGCGAAAATTGTTCAAAATAAATGTGGTCATACCGGATATTAGTATAAGTTTACTAATAAGAATATAAAAGTGAAAAATATTCAATACCTATCAAGTTCTAGGCTTAAATGAATAGGTGTACTTATTATTTTAGTCTTAACATTTAAAATGAAAAACTCTCATGTTAGTTATTTTTATTATCTAGAGTATGGTGAAACTAAAAGTAAAGTAGTTTTTATCCTTAGGTTTATTTAACACGTTTTATAAGACTTGAAGAAACCCACATTTTCCTGTACTTATTTTTTTGGCCTCCAGTGTATATGTCAATACGGCAATTTTAATGAAATCTAAACTACAGAAATTTTTCTCAAGGACTGTTTAGTTCCGCGGCTGGTATTGACGCCTCTAAGAACGACTGCAATTATAAGACACTGAATTTAATGTTCATATACTTTATTTTCACTATATTGCTTATCTATCCGCCCGCTTTAAAATTTCGTTCACAGTGATCTAAACTCTTAAATCGTCCTTTTTTTATTGATTCCGTCCGCGCAGTATAGTTTTTTATTCCAGAGAGTTGAAGGAAAATATCCTAAAGGGGTGTATGTTT